>CM075009.1:13711330-13729355 GCA_037576675.1 Pangasius sanitwongsei | reverse complement strand
AACTAATCAGTTCTCTTTCCGGCTCAGACTGCATTGGTTAAGCTCATGGGGCGGTCACGTGATGAACGAACGACTCATACCCGAAGACCCGAAACAGGTGAACTAACTCCAGTACAGAACCTATAGGATGTTGCACATGCGCGACTGAAGGACTCACTCCCCGAGACGACTCGTTCTTCCCGAGTCACATTAAAGATTCGTTCAAAATGAACCAATCGTTCAAGAACGACCCATCACTAGCCTGTATTTCCTATAACGCCACTGGGACATTTCACTGTTTGTATCACTCCACTCATTTGTGTTTCCCACCTAAAATGTTAGCGGCATCGTCACCATACATGGCAAATGATACTTTTCAGGAACATAACTTTTGATTTAAAAAATTAAATTTCGTCAGATGAGAATGAAAAGGAAGAAGGGACACCAATTTTACCGGAAGCACCTTTAACGAGATTGTACAACTGTAGCCAACGGTCTATACAGTGAGTGAATGTGGCTTCTTCGGGGTCTATTTCCGCTAGCGGAGCAAAAATAAGCAGACTATTTAACCATATTGTGTCCGAAATGTCACTTACTCAATATTAATTTCTTGATTATACCCTGATAGCAAAAAATCTGGGCGAGATCTGGCTTACCAGGCCCTTCTGGTTTAATTCTGGCACAGTTTTTTTTTCACAGTCTTGTGTGAAACCGCATTAGGCTGAGCTCTGGCATGAGTTTGCTGCTTAAGAGCCATTCGAGGGGAGTAGGCCGTGGTGGTATGTGGGCCTAAATTCAACTAGATAAGGCCCACAACCAATTTTGCTATCTGGGTAGAACTATTGTATAAAAGCAATACTGCACTTACGTTGCGGGCTTGTGCCTTCGGCGAATCACAGCCGTGCTGGTATTCATTATAACCGCAGGACTGCAAGTGCAATATTGCTCAAATAATGTCTTGATCTATTTCTTCATGATCATTTCACTCAGCAACTTTTAGTCAACCTCTGCATACCTTTAGAGTGAGAACACTGAGGTAACATGTATGAATGGCACCCCTAAATAAGAAATTTCCACCTAGGATATTCTCATAGAACAGAAAGATTTACCCAGTTCTCATGGAAAATTGGTTATCACTGCATTTGAAAGTGTGTATTTGGATCAGTTTAATGCACTAAAATTATGTCAATAACATGCCTCTGTTTGAGTAATTCTCTCATTATCTGTTACCTGCATGTCATTACTCTGAGAATGTGAGAATGATAGTTTGTAAAACACTTGAATTAAATTTGCTATTGTGTAAGTCTTGTTTCTGTGTTTTAGAAGGCCATTTTCATTCCACAGATTGCAGACCTATTTTATTCCTTTACTTGGTAAAACCAAAGAGAAATTGTTCTCATCAGCATAGGACAAAAATATGGACAAAAAATCTAGAATCTTTGTTTGCATGTGGTTATATGTAGGTAATGTGTAGCACTCTAGAGAAGCTGCAGACATTTTCTTTTTAATAAAGTCAAGCTTTTGGAATTAAGGCATTTTGTACAAATAAATACAACTAATTTAATTTAAAATACTGTGTAACTTCTTTTAAAATAATGTTTTATAACGTCTTAAAGCCATGTGACCTGGCTTGGATATTGACCTTTAAAAAGTTTTAAAAACTGTCCTATAAACTTTCGTAACGTGTGAGGTTGACACAGATGTATGCGTGCATCTGCAATGCATGCAAATCGGGTAGGGGATGTGGATCAGGTAGCCACAAAATCTAGTCATATTGTCAGCTTAGCTAGTAGCCAGACAAGTTTTCGTACAGAGCAATATTGCGTACACAATTTTCCGCTTTTCAGTGGATATTAGAGAAATACGCGATTCATATGATAAACCTACCTACCAACAGACTGACAGAATTTGCACAAGCAGTTTTAAAGAATTCAAGAAAAATATCCCTTGTCTCATCAGTAGGTGGCATCAGTATTCTGTACAGTGCGTTTGAACAGCTAGGAGTGTTAAGAGAAATTCCATTGTAATATTTCTTTAATATCTAATATAATATTATATTATGTGTTCTATATATTAAAAATGTTTTCCCCATTCCAAGCAATTAGTGTGTATATATATATATATATATATATATATATATATATATATATATATATATATAGAGAGAGAGAGAGAGAGAGAGAGAGAGAGAGAGAGAGAGTCTTATATTCAGTGTTAACTGTCATTATACTCCCATCCTTCTGAATTCTCAAATTTGATTGGTCAAAAAGTATTGATTAATTTGATCTAAAAGCAGCTATGACAGTAGTCCCTGCAGGGAAAAAACAGGTTTGTATTAATCCATTTGTTCTAATGTGTTATAGTTTCTATAGTAACAACTCATTCATAGGAACTTGTACCAGACTTGTGAGAAGTAGTGTAATGAAAATTCTGCAAGATAAAGTGGATATCAACAGAAATAATAAAAGCAAGACAAAGATATAAGTGAGTCAGAACGTAAACTACTTGAATATGATCAAAATAAAAGAATAGGCAACAGAATAGGCAACTGCAGTTTTTAAAGATTGGCTTGGTGAACATGATACACTATATGGGCAAATGTATGTGGACACCTGACCATTACACCCATATGTGGGCCTTCCCTAAACTGTTGCCACAAAGTTGGAAGAATGGTTTCATAGAGTGTCTTTGTATGCTGTAGTTCCCTTCATTGGAACTAAGAGGCCCAAAGCAAGGTCACAAAGTGAGGTCTATAAAGACAGGATTTGCCAAGGTTGGAGTGGAAGAACTTGAGTGGCCTGCACAGAGCCCCAACCTCAACCCAGCTGAACACCTTTGGGATGAACTGGCCTGCACCCCAGGCCTTCTACCCTGGCTTCAGTGCCTGACCTCAGTGGCAAATCCCCACAGCCACATTCCAAAATCTATTGGAAAGCCTTTCCAGAAGAGTGGAGTTTATTATAACAGCAAAGCAGGGACTAAATCTGGAACAATATGTTCAAAAAGCACATATGGATGTGATGGCCAGGTGTCCACATACTTTTGACCATATAGTGTATATTGTCAGAAGAGGAAAAATAGAGCTAAACCAACATCTCCATGTTTAACGCATGTGTGCCTCTGTCTCTAGTTCCTTATTGTATTGGGCAGGATTCATAATCATAGTGTAAATTTTTTTTTTCAATATTTAAGCTTTTTTTTTTATTTGTCAAATGATGTCATAGCACAAATCACATGGGCATCCCTTATCCACCATTGCTTTTTGAACTTAGAATAAAAGATGGTTTGACCTGCTAATTCTTTAGTATTTCTCCAGTCATTAGCTCCTTTTAGTAGTTTTAGAGACATAGAGATTATGTTACTGTAGTCAGTCCTGGTAAGAGAGGAAATGTATGAAGTCTTTTCTCATTAAGAAGCATGCAAGGACCTCTGGGCTTCACACAATCACATTACACTCAGTTTACAGTTTAAAGGTATAGCCCTTCCCCCAAACAAACATCTGACAGCCCCACACACGTGCACAGCGCACAGAAACACACAATAAGGCATGGTGCATGGCTTACGTTTGCATTACAATTACATAACACTTTTCCTATCCAAAATCATATTCTCCACTGTCCAAATAGCCTAAATAACTATCATACTTTCTGTATTTTGTAATGCATCATGCAATAAATAGAATAAATAAGTCCTACTGACACTTCTTCTAAGGTCCCAACTCTATTTCCTATGGTACATCAATATTAATTAGAAGAGGGAGGAAAAAGAGGAAAGGGATGGGCTGGTCAGAGTCATTTTCATTCTGTCTCCCTCTTTCTCTCTCTCCCCCTCTCTCTCTCTCTGATAAATCCACGCCCTGGTGGAGATGCAGAAGCATAGACGCCAGCAAACACTTCACACACACACACACTCTCACTCTCTCCTTCCCCGCTTGTGGAAACAGCCCTTTTGTACCGTACGGTAAGGCCTTCTCTATTCATTTCATACTGATATCTCTATATATAAATGTGCAAGAAAGAAAAAAGGCATACAATCAGGGACCTAAGATTGCACGTGCAGGAAAATGTGCATTAATTTGCCATTGGTTGAGAGGGAGGCAGAGAAAGAGGGATGAATGCAGATAATATGGAGATGGAGAGTCAGGCAATGAGCAGTTTTAAGCTTTCTGCACTGAGGGTAGACTCCGCTATGTAGCACATTAGAAATGATGACTATTGCGGCAGAGAAGGGTGTGGGGTGCTACTAAAGAGCATTTGGTGGCATGAATAAAGCAGAATAGGGAGGACAAAGAATTGCATGTAAGAAAAGAGGGACAGACAATTAGAGAAGTGACAGAAACATGCAACACAAAGATATGTAAGGCACACATGGGAAGATGTATGTCGCGTATGTAAAGAGCCAGAATCCAGCACTGTTTATTCAGCTGTGGTTATTGTGAAACATATATGCACATCACAGTACAGACCCCAAAACTAGATTATTCCATTTATTATTTATTGAAATAATTCCTAGCCACATTATTACAATACAAAATAGAAATAAGAACAAGACACATTTTCAGCATGTCACTGGATGACATATTTTAAGTTGCTTTAAGGATACAAAGCAAGATCAAAGCTTTGCCATTTCCAGTAAAATTTACTACCTCTATTGACAGCTAGCATGTCTGACAAGCCAGATCTCACAGAGATTGCCAGGTTTGACAAAACCAAGCTGAAGAAGACAGAGACAAAAGAGAAGAACCCTCTGCCCACCAAAGAGAGTGAGTAAATTCCAGAGAACAGCATGCAGTATGTCTTGTTGGTTTGGGGTGTGGTATGGAGCTCCACTGTAGCTTTCTCTCTTCACCTGCAATGCTTTGTCTATCCTGTCTCTTACACTTAGCTTCATCATTTTTAATTTAATTCTAATCTTGCCCCTTCCATTGCCTTCTTTTTCATACAAACACTTCTCTTTCTCTAACGTAAGTCTACACTCTGAATGCAGCATCCTAGCCCCCTCACCCACATACTCTCATGTCAGCAGATAGGTGTCAGCTCAACTTCTGCCAAAATCCTCCATCAGCAATGCAGCACAGACTCTAGCACATTTCAGAAATACATTTACATAATAAATACTGATCATATTTGTTATAATGTTCCCTGAACAAAATGGGAACTGTGCCACTGTACTTACTAATACAGACAAAACTCACTTTGTTTCTCAGCTATTGAACAGGAAAGAAAAGGAGATACAAGCCCCTAACCTGATGGAGAAGAGGAAGGCCAAGCACAACAGATGCTCCTTTGATGGCACGTTATTAAATATTAACTATTTATGTTTCATTTTTAAGTTTAGTGGGTACTACTGCCCCTTGTGATGCATGGTTACCATGGTGATTGAAGTCACCTTCTGGAAAACAAGACATGGAGTGACATAAGATAGTGTTTGAACATGGATCTTTTAACAAATTCCGTTCATAGCAATTTTCTAAATAAAAATCTTCATGAAATAAAGACAAATATGAACACACACAGTAACATATGTGGTGGCTATTTTTTAAAACCCACAGTAATACATCTGGTTAAATGCTTCAGTAATTTTCAGTCTTAAATTATTCAGGGACCAACACTGTTAGGCTTGGGAATGTGATGACATGACACAGTGTCTTAAGGATGATCCACCATTTTGGGTGAGTTTGTTAGTCATCTAGTCATCTAGTCATATAGCCAGCCTAGCTAGGAAATAAGTGTTCATACAAAGGGGGTGCACTGAGCTAGCTCATTTGGGAGATTGTGAGACTCTTGATCTCAGGATCGTGGGTTTGAGTCCCACGCTGGGTGCCAACCCCAGCCACTAGGGATGTACAGGCTAGTGCACTCGCAGTGCCAGTCCCAAGCCTGGATAAATAGCCAGGGTTGCGTCAAGAAGGGCATCTGGTGTAAAACCTGTGCCAAATCAATATAATGGAAGGTGAGCCACTGTGGTGACCCCGTTACGGGAGCAGCGGAAGGAACAACAACAAACTGGGTGCTCCGAGTGTTTGATCAATTATAGTGGCAAGGTGCTGTTGTGTTATAAACTGCCACAGCAGCACCCAAAACAATCTATAGTGGACTGCACACTGTATGTCTTTCAGTGAATATTGCCTTTCAGTAAATATTACAGGAATAGCCAACTTCATACAGGCTCTAATGATTGGGCTATATAATTATACGGAACAACCGAAATGCATTTAGACTGATAAAATTTGCACCAGTAGTATGGCTGGTACATGTTCATAAAAATTAGTTTAAAATAATAAAAGCTGAATATATAAAATGAATAACACTTGCATGATTAACAGTTGCTGAAGCTTCCTCTCAAGAGACTAACAGCACTGATCCTCTTTCTGTATAGTCTAACAAGTATGGTGAATATTTGTAGAGGGATCTTGGACCGCCTTTCCGTGCAAAATAGATCTTGCTTCTATATACAGTCCCTTCCAAAAGTATTGGAACGGCAAGGTCAATTCTTTTATTTTTGCTATATATTAAAGACATTTGGGTTTGAGATCAAAAGATGAATATGAGACAATAGATCAGATTCAGCTTTCATTTCCAGATATTATATCTAGATATGTTAAACAACTTAGAACGTGGCTCCTTTTGTTTGAACCCACCCATTTTTCAAGTGATTAAAAATGTTGGAATATGTGACTGACTGGTGTGTCTTGTTGCCCAAGTATGCCCTGTTAGATTGATCGTTTATGCAATTAGCCATCTATGGGAGAAAAAACAAGCCATTTTGAAGCTGAGAAAAGGAAAATCAGAAACATCTCACAAGCATTGGGCATAACCAATTAAACAATTTTGAATGCCTTGAAAAAGAAACCACTGGTGTGCTAATAACCAGACATCAAACAGGTCAGCCAAAGAAAACAACAGAAGTTGTTGACAGAAACATTGTGAGAGCTGTGAAGAAAAACCCAAAAACAACAGTCACTGACATCACCAACAACCTTCATAGGGAAGGGGTGAAGGTATCACAATCCACTGTTTGAAGAAGACTTCGAGAGCAGAAATATACAGGCCATACCACAAGATGCAATCCATCCATAAGCAGTAAGGATCAGAAGGCCAGATTGGAACTTGCAAGACAATACAGAGATGAGCCACAAAAGTTCTGGAACCAACATTAACCACTACCAAAATGATGGAAAGGCCAAAGTGTACAGGAAGAAAGTATCTGCTCATGATCCAAAACATATAAGCTCATCGGTCAAGCACGATCGAGGTAGTGCCATGGTTTGGAAGTGGTAGCTCAGCGGTTAAGTCGTTGGACTTCTGATCGGAAGGTTGAGAGTTCAAATCCCAGCACCACCAAGCTGCCACTGCTGGGCCCTTGAGCAAGGCCCTTAACCCTCAACTGCTCAGTTGTATAAAATGAGATAATTGTAAGTTGCTCTGGATAAGGGTGTCTGCCAAATGCCATAAATGTAAATGTAATGTTTGGGCTTGCATGGCTGCTTCTGGAATGGACTCACTAATCTTTATTGATGATGTAACTCATGAAGGTACCAGCAGTATGAATTCAGAAGTCTACAGAAACATTCCGTCTGCCAATTTACTGAGAAATGCATCCAATCTAACTGGGAGGAACTTCATCATGCAGCAAGACAATGACCCATAACACACTGACAACAAAACACAGGGGAAGAAAATAGAAGGTTTTAGATTGGCCAAGTCAATCACCAGACCTTCCAGCAGTGTCCAGTCTTATCCAGAAAGGGCCAGTGTGGGTGCAGGATTTCATTCCAATCAAGCAGGAGCCACACCTGATTCCACCTGTTTAATCAGTTGATCTCAAAGTCAAAGTCAACTTTATTGTCAATTCTGCTATATGTACAGGACACACAGAGGATTGAAATTTAGTTTCCCTCAGACCCATGGTGTGAGAAACCAACATAAGACAAGTAATTAAAAAAAGTAAAATAAAATACAATAAAAAAATATAATAAAATAAAATAAAATACAATATGTACACTATAAACCTACATGGCACATGTGAGTGTGTAGATATTTACATTTTAGTGCAAAACAAGAGAGAGCAGCAGTTGTGGAAGTGGACCTGGTTACACTGTCCTTGCCTTTCAACAGACTTAAGTGTGGCTTCTGCTTGGTTGAAAAGAAAACCTGCACTCACACTGGCCCTTTCTGGATAAGATTGGTCACCCCTGCCTTAACCCAGTTGAGCATGCATTTCACTCCCTGAAGAGGAGACTGAAGGGACAACTCACCCGCCACCAAAACAAACAACTACTGAAAGAAGCTGCTGTACAAGCCTGTAAAAGCATCACAAAAGATTAATGTAACAGCTTGGTGATGTCAGTGGGCTGCTGGCTTGATGCAGTTATTACAAGCAAGGGATATGCAAATATTATGTATTATTTGCTTTAAGATTATCTGTTCCAATACTTTTGCTTACCTAAAGATTGGGTGGCCTGCCACCAAAGGTGCCATGTTCTAAGTTTACATTTAGATGTACATATCAGGAAATGAATGCTGAAATACTGATCTTTTTTCTCATTGATCTCAAATCCAAATGTCTTCAGTGTATAGCAAAAACAAAAGAATTGGTCTTCCCATTCCAATACTTTATTAATTTTGTGCACAAGAGTCCCTATGGTTCCTGTACCAGTAGGTTTCTTCATTTATTAGAAATTAAGCAGCTGCATATATAGAAATTAAGCAGTTGCTTATCTTATAACGACAAGTATTTAAACAAGTAAAACTGCCATTTAATTTGATTACGTATCAAGATACAGCACCAGGGATTTTGGCATAGCTAATGCACATACCAGCATGTTTTTTGGGAGGTGAGAGGCAACCAGAGTATCCAGAGGAAACCTAAACTCAGGGAAAACATGCAAAACTCAATAAAGACAGTAACCCAAACTCCAGATCAAACCAGGAACCCTAGAGCTGTGAAGAAGTTACACAACATGCCGTGCCACCCTGCCACCAGGTCTGTAACAGTAATTGCAAAGAAAGAAATTGATTGCTGCGATATTTAGGTATAACCTTTTATATTCTAGTCCCATGGTTCTTTAAGTTACATCCCAAGGACCCTCAGTGGTCCATGAAGCATAGCCAGGGGGTCCACATTATTAACCTGTTTGACTTGCATGACCTAAGTAGGCAAGGACATGGGAAGTAGGGGTGCTGAGGGTGCTGCAACACTCCCAAGTTTCAGGATGCCTTTAACTGCAACTCTGCCTTTAACTGATAATAATATATCAAAGCAAATAAAGAAGAAAAAAAAACTTTAAAATGGAGTATTTCCAGTAGTTTTTGAGTTTGTATGTTGGAAATAGTATTATACCACAGCAAGTTGCCAATGATTCCCATTATTAATTTATTAAAGAGTGCCACATTGTGATTTTAAACTGTTTAACATTATGCAACCCCTGCAACATGGAAGTCTTCATCATAGAGAAAAGCAGCTTTTTTTTGTCTCATTAACATTAATTAAGAGAGAAAAAGGAGAGGCTGGGGATGGAACAACTGTTTATAGCTGCTATAAGTGATGAATTAACTTCTGTGTTGGAAAACTACACTTAAGACTCCCTAAATGTTAAATAAACATATCCTAACAGAAAACTTCACCATATCAACAATTATAGTTTTTTTTCCTTCCATTAAATGACATGTATTAATGTGTTTATTATTAGGCTTAGATTATGTGCAGTGTCCACCATACAAGTCCTTGTGTATGAGCTGTTATAGGAAGGATAACTTATTAGAATGAGCGCATTAATATAAACTTGTCATTTATGTTACAGTCGTAGCATTCAGATCCGTGCTATTACAGAAAATGTATCAATACCTGACTGGAGAACTGCTGAACAGCTGAATTGTAAGTCACTTTGGATAAAAGTGCCTGCCAAATGACTAAATGTAAATGCAGAATAAAAAAGCACTCTGTCTTCATTAAATTGTCAAAATGGCCTAATATTTGAATAGTTAGATTACATTTTCAAAAAAAAATTAAAATACTGGATAGAGAGATAAAGGGGTCTCTGGCTGCAAAAAGTTTGAAAACCACTGCTCCAGTCAATACAAAATCTTCCAAAATTACACTCTTCTAATACATCCTATGAGTCTACCAATTATTTTATTTTATTTTTATATTGCGAATGGATGGGAGATGGAGGTAAGTCACTCAGTCTTCAGTGAGGGCATTCACTCATTTCACACTTATAACAGTGCTGGCTATTCTTTCCAACATGAACACTGCAAAGGTATCTAAGTAAGTAAGTAAGTAAGTAAATAAATAAATAAATCAACATTGCAGTACAGGTTACTTCTAATATGCATCTCGTTTAAAAAGACAGCCAAGTGAAGTGCATTTCTGTAAGGCAACAAGTCTACTAGTTTAGTCTCTCACAGACTCCCTATTAGATTAGCCCACTCATAAGACTGCTCATTTATTTCAATCCACACCTTATGGTTTGCTAATCACGTGTGAGGAGTCGCACCTTGGTCGCCTTTGATGCCTGCACTGTATGTGATGGTTTAATGAACGCGCGGCGAGCATGGCGTCAGTGCTTCAAACACACAGTCGGTCGTCTGGGCTCAAGACCCGCGCCAACTCCTCTGCTATTTGTCGTGTTTTATTACCCGCCTTATCAGCCTACAAAATTCCCCACGAATACACCGTTACTAAAAGCTACACCATGCCATAATGCTGAAATCACCCATAAGGCTACACATTTGCACTTTTCGCTGTGGTACTCACATGAAGGTAGTTTCAAAGACAGATAGCTTTTATACAAGTTGCATTTTAGCTGAGCACAAAGCAGTACCACAGTGCACAATACCACCAGTTTGACCTAATTAACCGCACCTGAGTTTCTCGCCGTGTTTAGTCAAAATGGAAGACTTTTGCCGCAAGGTAAGCTCAGACATCAGTTAATTTTGTTGAGTATAGCATAGACGGCATAGTTCCCATTGCTCCTCCATCACACCTCTCTGGAATTTTCTACCGCAGAATAAACTTGTTGTCACTTAATCGATAACTCTAAAACGCCTCGGGCGTTTGGACTGTTGTTTCATAGTTTGCTGCCCCATAAATCCATTCAAAAACGATGGCTTGTCGGCATAAGTGTTTGCGTGTTACAGCGCGATGGGCATCAAAGATCACGGCTTAACAGGTCCTTATGTTTTTTTGACAAGTAGGTGTGGGAGTTTGGGTTTCAGCCTCTGTGAGAGCTTGATGTCGCCGATAACCAATTAGTGAGGATTATCCTCACTTGCGCGTCCCACTATTGTCTGAAACGGGCTGAGCCAAGTGGCTCGAGAGCTTATCTATTGTCTGACCATTAAATCAATGCTGTTCTTAAAGTGATTTTGATTGGCTCATGATTTGTGGTTTCTGCAATTAATCTTTTCATGAGCGCCGATATGAAATCACATTTCCATATAGAAATAATTGCAAAAGTCATCGAAAGTAGTTAGAAGTAAAATAATTTTGTCAATTTTTCCCATGCCCATTAATCTGTGCTCACATTCCTTTATCCTCTGGGAATAGCTTTTTTTTTTTTTTTTTTTTTTTTCATTAGCATTACATTACAGTTTTGAAATTTTGAGAAGTTGCAAAATATTCAACTAGTCTTACTTGGTGGAGAGGAAAAAAAAGTTCCGTGGCAACTGACGAGGCCAGTATTCACATAAAACTAAATTTCGACCTATAAACGTAAATATGCAATACACTATACCATATATGATGTTGACTGTTGTGAATTATCAACAGAAATAGGTCTGAACATTAGCGTTCCAAATTCTCACCAGATTCGTTCCCAGGCTATTCTATTAACACCCACATGACAAAGTCGTTGATGTTATTATATGGCCCTTAGCGCACCGTTTTGAATTATTTTTTGGCTTTTTCGTAAACGATGTAGAACAGCCATTTAAATGCTATTCACCGTCACGAGCTAACACAGAAACATTATAACCCTTAGAATTTAATTCCCAAGTTAGTCCCAAGATCCCTATGAAAAATTAAGTAACCATTTGAATGTTGTGAAATGTTTAAGGGCAACGGGATGCGCCTGCAAATTCAATGGAAAATGCAAAATCTGGCAATTAGAAGGCTGTGTATTGTCCAAGTGGATACACAACACCTCTATTAGACAACAGGAATTATGCTAATTCATGTGTGGAACACTGTACACATTAACACAGCCTATTTGGATCTCATTAGTCTTCTTTAATAATAATAATAATAATAATAATAGTAGTAGTAGTACTTGTAGTAGTAGTAGTAGTAGTAGTAGTAGTACTTGTAGTAGTAGTAGTTACACCACATAACTTATATGTTCGTCCATGGGAAAAGCAGAATATAATGAGGGGCTATTAAGCGTCACTTTGAAGTGCGGCTGCTCTACTGTTTCCTATGTCTGAACAAATCGCCATCGAATCACTAGATTTCACAGTGAAATGTCAAAGTTGGAAAAAACCTGTCATTCGAAGTCGGCGACAGGTATAAATACCGTGACCATTCGAGCCCCTCGTCAATTGCTTCTTTCTCTTTCTGGAATACTCCATCAGTATTTGAGCCTTGGGTCACTGAAAGAGGGCATCTCAGAAGACTCGGAGGACTTACTGGCATCAATGGGCTCTTGCCAGCTCCTCGCATCTTTGGTCCTGTCTGTATGCTGTCATATATTGTCCACAACAGCATGGTACAGTCATATTCATTTTGGCTATTCCTATTTTACTGATTTATTACAAGTTGCCACTTTACGAACATAACAGAAAAGCATGTTTAATGTTGCGTTGTTCTATTTTCCATCTTTAGGTCAGTGAATAACTTCCTGATGACAGGACCCAAGGTAATTCATGAACTTTCATATCAATATCATCAACGCTTAACTGCTACAATCTTCCAGTGAAGTGATGGACTACTACACATCAGACAATACAGTGCAGTAATGAGGTGAAATTTGCTTGTTTATTTCTTTCTAGGCATATCTCATGTATGCAAGTAGCGTGCAAGCAGGGGCACAGCGCGGCATTGAGGAGTGTAAATACCAGTTTGCATGGGACAGGTGGAACTGTCCGGAGAGCGAATTACAGCTGTCAACACATAAAGGATTGCGAAGGGGTATGGAAAAAATAACCTGCATTACATTAAATATTACAAAAAAAAAATGCATCTGCTTTCAAATCACCATAATCTGCATATTTGCCCTTAAGTATTTGTGCCGTCATAAACTTAATTTTAATAAACTTTTCTTTTCTTTCTTTTTTTTTTTTTTTTTTTACATTTAGCAACCAAAGAAACGGCTTTTGTACATGCCATAAGTGCAGCTGGAGTTATGTACACACTGACGAAGAACTGCAGCATGGGAGACTTCGATAACTGTGGCTGTGATGACTCAAAAACTGGAAAAATTGGTAAGTGTGATTAGGCCCAAATATTCCTGAAGGAAAGATAGGCAGAATAACAAAATAACACGTGCACTGCAGTCGAAATAGTTCTTATGAAGCTCTGAATTTGTGTGTTCGCAGGAGGTCGAGGTTGGATTTGGGGTGGATGCAGTGATAATGCTGACTTCGGGGAGAACATTTCTAAGCAGTTTGTAGATGCGCTGGAAAATGGGCACGATTCACGCGCTGCCGTAAACCGTCACAACAACGAGGCTGGCAGACATGTAAGACTAAATAATTTCTCTTTCTTTTGTGGATATTGATAACCATTCATTTTTTATGTATTACTGGAAGGTATAGTACATGTATTCCTGGTAATACGCAGCTGTTAAACATTGTAAGTGATTATCCGCTACGCCAATTCGAATGCATACGATGGCATTTCAATGATGCTACGCAATTTACTATACTGATATTATTGTCTCGCCCATTCAGGCTATCAGAGCGACCATGAAGAGATCATGCAAGTGTCACGGCGTGTCCGGAAGCTGCGGCGTTCAGACGTGCTGGATGCAACTGTCTGACTTCAGGGAGGTTGGAAACTACCTGAAAATCAAATACGACCAGGCGCAGAAGCTTGAGCTGGACCAGCGACGCATGCGCGCTGGGAACAGCGCTGAGAACCGCGGCGCGATCGCAGACACTTTCAGCAGCATCGCGCGCACCGAGCTCATTCACCTGGAGGACTCCCCAAATTACTGTGTGAAAAATCTGAGCCTCGGACTGCACGGAACTGAAGGCAGGGAGTGTTTACAGGGTGGCAATAATCTGTCGCAGTTTGAAAAGCGAAGCTGCAGAAGGCTGTGCCACGAGTGTGGCTTAAAAGTAGAGGAAAAGAGGATAGAGATCGTGAGTAGCTGTAACTGCAAATTTCACTGGTGCTGTACTGTGAAGTGTGAGAAGTGCACACAGTTCGTAACAAAACACATTTGTGCAAAAAGGAATAAGGGCAGTCGGTCACATAACAGTTCACGAAAGAGGCAGCGTGTGCGTAGTTAATCCCCCCTGCCCATCTAAAAAAAAAAATCTAAAGTGTGTATTTGTACATATTGACGATTATTTTAAAGCTGACATCTAGAAAATGAAATTCCTAACTCGGACAAAACTTCCTTTGCTTGGATGTTTAATTTCCAGTACTTATGTTCTATATGTGCACTTTTTGTTCTTAATATCAGATCACGCATTTGCTTGCTTAAACGTTAAATAATTGTTCTTTATTTTGAACATAAACTTCTTAATTTCCTGACACATATTGCTTGACATTGTTTATTGCACAAGGGGTTAAAAGTTTTCGTCTCTTTTTTTTTATCTTTAAGTGTATATGATATTTTAAACTCAGAAAGCATTAAATATTTTGGACATAATATTTTTGTGTGGAGTGTTTTTGTTTTTTTTTGTTTTTAATTCTGAACTACAAAAAAAGTTTATTGGGGGGAAAAGTGTATTGGCGCACGGTGTAAACCTTCACCATGGTCCTGGGATCAATGCATTACTCTCAATTATCATGCACTGCTGCCCGCAGAGAGAAATAAACACGCTGATATTGATATCCTTTGAAGTTCACTAGAGGCGTTTCCTCCACTTCGCTGGCAGCTGTGGACCAATAGTATGCCAGGAATTCTGTAACAAAAGGTGACCCCCCATCAGCCCTAATGTGGATTGTATAAATTTCTAAAACCTGTTTCAATTGAAAGAACAGATCTTCATCATTTACTCTGGTAGCTACGTGATCTCGCAAAAATGGGTTCATCCTTCCTCTGGGCCTCTGTATTCCTTATTTATCACAAAACCCTCCTAGGGCACACATGGTAAGAACGCAAAAAAGAAAAAAAAAATGCAAAAGCTTAGAATTTATTGCAATAATAATGCGAATGCTGCTTCTAACATTATGTTTGACTTCTTTCCTCTCCTTTTTAGGCTTGTTAACAATTTGCTCATGACTGGACCAAAAGTAAGTAAAATGTCTTGTTCTTTACTTTTTAAAAAAAAAAACATTCTCTATAAAGCATGTCTAGCAGTATTTGTTAGGGAATTTTTGTAAGTCTTCTTTTTTTCTTCTATCGACAGGCTTATTTAAGCTACACGAGTAGTGTTCTTGCCGGAGCCCAAAACGGCATGCAGGAGTGCAAGCACCAGTTTGCGTGGGACAGGTGGAACTGCCCCGAGAGCACATTTCACCTCTCAACTCACAGACGGCTCCGAAGTGGTAAGATGTAAAATATAGAGAACGGCTGTGCACTTCACTTACATCGATGCTCTTTTTTAACATAAGTCCAGCTGTAACTTTAACTTGACTTCCTGTGTATTCTTGTAGCGACGAGAGAGACCTCGTTTGTCCACGCGATAAGCGCAGCTGGTGTCATGTTTACTTTAACCAGAAACTGCAGCCTTGGGGATCTGGACAACTGCGGATGCGACAACTCAAGAAATGGTAAAATTGGTAAGAATAATTAAAGATATGACTTCACTGTTTATTTAAAGAGTGATAGTTTATTTCTCATTTACAAAATTGTGATTATCGCAGCTTTAGGACATAGAAATTTTGATCAAATTATCTAGCAACTGTCACTGGTTATGAAACTATTAGGCGCTAATCAGTTCTATTGTCAGGGGGTCGTGGCTGGCTTTGGGGAGGTTGTAGTGATAACGTGGACTTCGGAGAGAGGATCTCCAAGCAATATGTGGACGCATTCGAGACTGGACAGGACGCCCGTGCTGCTGTCAATCTTCACAACAACGCGGCAGGCCGTCTGGTACGTTCTGGCAAATTTATTATCTTTTATAAATACAAGCATTATAATTGTTATAATCCGCTGACAGCTAATAAAATCTGTGTTGCAGGCAGTAAAAGCGACTATGAAAAGGATCTGCCGCTGCCACGGCATGTCGGAGAGCTGCGCGATGCAGACGTGCTGGATGCAGCTGGCCGAGTTCCGTGAGGTGGGCGATTACCTGAAAGTGAAGCACGACCAGGCGCACAAACTTGAGCTGGACAAACGGCGCATGCGCGCGGGGAACAGCGCCGACAACCGCGGCGGCGCTATCGCGGACGCGTTCAGTAGTATCGCGCGCTCCGAGCTTATCTATTTGGAGGATTCCCCTGATTACTGCGCGAAAAACCTGAGCCTTGGACTTCACGGCACAGAAGGCAGGGAGTGTTTGCAGAGTGGAAAGAATCTGTCGCAGTGGGAAAAGCACAGCTGCAGAAGGCTGTGCCACGAGTGCGGCCTGCGCGTCGAGGAGATCCGCACCGAGATAGTGAGCAGCTGCAACTGCAAGTTCCACTGGTGTTGCACGGTGAAGTGCGAGAACTGTACGCAGGTCATAGTAAAGTACGTTTGTGCACGGAGACAAAGTGGCCAGGGACACAACAGACGCAGACTTCGAGGACCAAAATGACTGCGACAATGTTTGGGGACTCAACAGACTTCCCTGCACTTCTCTGTAATATTTTTTAGGTTATAGATCATTCTACCTTTTGTACATACCATAAAATGTATATTTAAATATTCTAATAAATTAATGAAACAAATGATGTATTTTGTGTTTTTTCTTCTTCAAGATGGATGGCTATATATCAAATGTAGTTTCATTATGAGTAATGCGTCCCAAATTGGATTTCAGTTATAACGAAGTGCACTTCAGTTCAACCACTGCACGAAAATGCATTCCTAAGCGGAACAGCATTACTGTAACCACAGCTTTCCAAATTTACGAAGTTAAAGAAGGAATGTATGCAACAAAAGCCAACAAGGGGGCTCAGTTAGTAATACACTAAGGATCATTTTAGTGAACACAGTTTGAGAAGATTAACGTATCACACTTTGCACTTCGCCATGGGCGTTCCCCTTACGTTGATTTAGCATTAGGTTACTTTGATATGCAGACAGCACTAATGCTAGTATGCGTTCCATTTTGGAATATGCATAGAGAAACTCCCTAAGGCGCGTTGGTGTATATAGTCCCACTTAAACAAGGCAATGGATCAGTTTGTGCTCACTTCACGGCCTTATGCAACCATATACAATAATGATATAACTAACGTGCTGTTTATGATAGTAGCCTGTATTTGGTAAACAACAGGACTCTTTGCTTTATAGTAATCTGTGATTTGCAAAAGGGGCCAACCTAATCATGACATGTGATTCCCAGATACCTTATCTCTGGGTTTTACCCCTTAACTATTTCCCCTAATACATAGCTAATCTCTTCTGCTCAGTGGGACATGCCATAAATCTGCTGACCTGCCTGACCAGATGAATGATGCTATACTAGAGTCAGTGGGGGTCTGAATCCTGAGGAGACTGAGACAGTGGAAATGAGATTTGATAGGATGTTTTGTGTTTCCTTGTAACACTAATGTAATACCCCAGAACTACTTTACTTTTGCAACCATTAAAATATCAATGATTATTGGTACTAGTCTTATGCTAGCATTGTCTTGCACATTTCTGGCCAAAATTTGAATAATAATCATCTAGTAGTTAAGGCATACATGCACTTTGTCCTTTGTCCATATATATATATATATATATATATATATATATATATGTGTGTGTGTGTGTGTGTGTGTGTGTGTGTGTATATATATA
>CM075009.1:13685988-13711230 GCA_037576675.1 Pangasius sanitwongsei | reverse complement strand
TATATATATATATATATATATATATATATATGTGTGTGTGTGTGTGTGTGTGTGTGTGTGTGTGTATATATATATACTTTTAGTGAGGCCTCTATAGAGTTTCATGAGGCATTGATAACTGTCTTTCACCTGTGATTAACTAAGTATTAATAAGTAATCATACATATCTATGTTGCTGCTCTTATTCTTTCTGACTTATCATTTATCCCAGTAGGGCCTGATATCAGAGACAAAATAACATCCATTCATAGTCTTCTTTCTTTTCACACAAATTCACCAGCTTGTCAAATAGTTCTTCCTCTCGGTTTGCCTGTTTGCCTTTAGGGATACCATGTTTTTCCCAGGCTGTCCTGCTGTGTTATAATGAATGAGGAACAAAATGGCCATCTTTCTAAATACAGTGTCAGGTTGTTATCCAAGTTAGCCACAGCCACCCAGAACGTCCCCTCCTTTTCTCTCAATGGCCATTCATATGGATAGAATTAGACTGTGATCTCTGTAAAGCCCTTTGGTTTTCCCCCTCTTCAAAACGCCAGCACGGAGGGTAAGCCCAGTCTGTTCCATTCCACAAAAGGCCCATTTCCTTTATGCTTAAAGCCTCCACATGCGCATGACAAAGATACGCAGTGCTGCATTGCTTCATCAGAAGCCACTGCTGTGGCAAGCATTCCCTCAAATGAAGTGGTGACACCTCATTCTATTTATTACTCACTACAAGTTATCCAGGTCTCAGTCAAAATTCATAGGGATTGATTGATGAACAAGAGATTTGGATTTGGATTTGGATTTTATACAAGCAATGTTTTAAGAAAAGCCGTAATTTTTCAGGAGTTAGTTTGTGTAAGTTTATATTATTTTGCAATTATGAGACTATGGTGGCTGAGTACAATGCATCCATCACTTTTCTAGCAGCTGATTTAGTAAGAAGTCCAAACCAGATATCTGTAAAACAAACAAAAAAATAAATAATAACATCAATACTTGGAAGGTTGGAAGGAATTAAATGGACAGGCCAACTTAAATAATTTTATGTACTTGAGTACATCACAATACACTGTAGTAACATAAATACATGGACATCATTGACACTTTGCTTTCCTCAGTTCTGTGAGACAAGACAGTCCCTCCCTTCTTTATGGGGCTCTTTGTGGCTAAAGAGTGAGGCAGCAGCCTTGTGCAAAACCCCCTACAGCTGGAGCTTTATTCAGTGGGCATCCTGCTGGCCTGGAGGTGAGTGATGAGCCTACTCACAACTCTCACCTTGGTGAGAGGACAGGATGGGCTTAGCAGCTGGCCCACAGTTACATTCCCACCGGGAATTTTCCCCAAATTTTGTTTGGTGTAGGCCATGCATAATGGGATGACCAGGGGTCAAAACAGTCACTGGCTTACATATAGATATCTGACCATTTTACAAGGTTGATACCCAAACCCCTGTGTTTTTCTTTACCACTATATCTGATGGGTACATTTCCTTAGATAATTTTTAGCATTGATAAGTGTTTTATATATTATATAGTATATAAAGTTAAACTTGCTGGATGTGTTAAGGTACTCTAGAGGGATTGATTGATTGATTGATTTGCAGAATTTGAACTCATGTTTAGCAAACTTTTAATAAAATACAACCCATGGTATAGGCCAGACGTCAAAAGGAAAGGCCAAGGCTAGTAATATTTTTGAGTTTCTGATGTGTCTGTTTCATGCAGATTAACCACTTTCTTTATTTCTAACCACTGGAGGGGAGATAAAAGCATGTCAGCAGTAAACAACAGGAGAGGTATACTCAAAAATAAGCTCACTGTACCTGTATTGCTTTTCCCCTTTTTCTTTTTTTTACCACCATTTTAATTCTGTTGGGATATTTAATTTCAACATTTTAATCAGTAGTAATATCAGTCACACTATAGATTTTCTTATTTCATAGCAAATGACAGTATTTAATAGATACACTAGGTGAAAAGTAACACATAGACACACACAGAGAGAGGGAGAGAGAGAGAGACAGGCAAACAGAAGCTCATGAGGAAATAGGCATGAACTGCCACCAGCAGAATCCGACAAATGAACATTTGCACTTGGAAGCACGATGTGAAAGGCACGAAGCACACACTATGCAATTTTAAAAATGTCTTATTTATTATTTAAAAATATTGAGGTCAACCCACAATATTAAGAGTTTTTTAATCACAAATGTCTTCTGTGTTATTCAGTCACAATTTTTTTATGTCTTTAATTTTGTTCTAAATGTAAAAAATAAAATTTCAAAAATAATAAAATAAAAAGCACCTTTTATTAGGATGATTGTTTAAACTTGTGCATATATAATAACTAAATTCAATTACATAATACAGTTGCATGTTGTATTGTCAACAGCCATGATTTTGTTCAGTAAAAAAAGAAAAATGTAACTATTTACAACTTATCTACAAAATAAAAGAACTAATAATAAATTTAATAATAATAATAATAATAATAATAATAATAATAATAACAATAATAATAATAATAATAATAATAATAATAATAATAAAGCAAGACCAACAGAAAAATATTCTGAAGTGCCTTTGCCATGACCCTCTCTGTCTCTAGGCCTGATTTAAAAAGGCAGTTTATGATATCTAGCACAGTTATAATAGATATGCCAGGAAGAATGGCATATCAGCCTAAGAGTTAAAAGAATGTGCAGGGGCTATTTAACCAATATCGCATGAGCAAGAGTGCTGTCATATTTAATATCAGCACGGCTACAATTTGGCCATAGTTTCCTAAAAAAACACATCTGGATAGAGCACTGCATGTTCCCATGCAATACACAGACTGACTCTGTATTGCAGTCTCTAGTAAATTCTTCCAATTCTATTGCTAGAATTGGAATTTTATGTAGCAGAGGGATATAAACAGTTAAATGTACCAGTGCTGTTATACTAAATATCAGAACTCTTGGAATTCGACTTGTCCAATCAAATTAGTGGACCAGAACTAACTGTTGTATAAACATCTTTCTTCTTTAAAGAAGTAAAACGATCTGCAATGAGATTAATCAAGTTATAAAGAAGGTGGTAAACTGTGCTTTACAATGGCAATCCACTATCATAGGTCCTATCACTATCATGTTCAGACTTGGTAATAACATCCTGAGTCATACAATCACAAGTGGACAAGACAGAAATCCACTCACATTTGGTATTTTCAATTGTCTTGAATGCGCCTTCAGTGACTGGATACTGTCAGTAGCAGGGTTGCCAAATCTGCCACTGCAGACCTGATATTACAAAACCAAAAACAAAAATCCATTATCTAGCTGTCAGATGCAATTTCCTAAATAAACCATCAGGCACTCAGATCGGTGACTTATACTGTTACCTTGCCTCACTGCAGTCTGTACAGAATTTGCTCATCTACTGACACTGCATGTGCTTTCAACAGTAACTGAAAACGAAAGAAAACCAAAGTAGTTGAGGCTGGGTTTATAGTTCTGGGCCTACATATTTGTGGACACAGATATGCAGATGCAGAATTGTAAACAGGCTCTCTACAAATACCTGAAACTGAGAAGCTAGAGGAGTTTGTCAGTCCGTGTGCCATTCGCATTTCTCTAAAAACTCCAAAATAGGTAACCCAATTATCTTCACTCAAAGAATTCAGTGTATTATTCTAAAAAAATGACTCTTGTAGATTTACTAGATGCAGGAGAGGGAACAAGACCATAAGAAGCAAGAGACTGACAATTTTGTTGACATACATACAGTGATCTCCAGAATTACTGGTGCCTTTCAAGAAAATGAGCAAAAATTTATGTTATAAAAAATGGCACATGTAATAAGTGATTTTTTTTTAATCATACAGGAACATTGAATGGTTTTATTTAAACCTGGTTTTAAAGTAGTGCAATTTTTTCAACAAAACACTGGCTTCACAATTATCAGCACCCTTAAAATTAATATTTTATGTTGCCTGCCCTGAGGAGAGTAACAGAGAGTCGCTTCCTGTAATGTTTAGCAAGGTTGGAGACACTTGTTGAGGGATTTTGGTTCACTCCATGCAGAACATTTTAAGCTACTTTATATTCTTAGGTTTGTGAATGTGGATTTCCTTCTTCAGTTCTTCAGACCACAATGCTCCAGTAGGTTTTAAATCTGGAGGCTGACGTGGTCATTGCAAAAACTGATTCCCCCCCCCGTTTCTTTAACCATTTTGTGTTGATTAGGAAGTATGTTTGGATCATTATCTTGTTTAAAGCCCTATCTATGACCAAGTATGTACCTCCTGGCAGGGGAAACCATGATTTGGGATGAAATATCCTGCTACTTAGTAGAATTCATAATGTCATCTTTACAAGAACCACTGAACCACTAGCCACAAAATAGCCCCAAAGTATCAATTATCCACTGCCATACTTTACAGTGGGTATTAGATTAGGATATTTTAGAACAAAGATAAATAGCTTCTCCTATTGCTTGTGTAGAAACTTTTAATTGTGTGCAATATTTAATTTATACAAACATTTTTGCCAATAAGTGCCAATAATTCTGGATGGCACTAAATGTCCTCTCTGCATTTTAGGGAATGGGTCACAAGAGTGTGTGTGTGTGTGTGTGGAGGTGGGGTAAGGCATGTGACTTGGTAATAAGGTGGGTAAAAGGGAGGGTCAGCATTAGCAATTACATGAATAAAGCTGTCCATATGCTAATAATGGACAGCAAAAGCAGAGACAGCGACCTGGCACAGCCTAATTTTGTGATGGAGCAATCATTTGAAGTGGAAAACTTCATTCCACTTCTCTCTTGCCCTTCTGTGGTGATAATAATAATGAGCTAGATGAGCAAACAGTCAGCTCAGAGCCTTATCAATTTTGGCCTCTGGCTAAGGGAGCACATGTAGCTCCAAGAGATTTATATGGGGATAAGTGTCCTAAGATTAAATGTCTATAGAGTAATGGCATAGATAGCTACATCTTTTTGCTCAGTAGCAGTGTAACATTGATATGTAGCTATAGCACTATTAACACTACCTTGATGACTATCAAAATATTCCTGTCCCAACTTAAAATTCATTTGTATTCATAACACCACAAATTCAACCACACATTTGTCACACTGCTCCCACCCCACACGGGTCTATGGGGTTGTATATACTTGTCACCAAGGGAAAATGTCTGGTGCAGGGAAGGGCAGAAGGTCTATTCATCTAGCAAGAGTCCATGGAATGAAAATGGATGGGCACTATTCCCTTCCGATCTGTTTATAAATTCATTGTTGCATATGTATGGCACATTTATTGTAATAAATCAATCTTAATCTAAAAACACCTACCACACTCCTTGGCTGCTCAACACTCTAATAGCTTAAACAGTGTGGTAGCAGGTTAAGTGTCATCACCAGAGGGCGGTAACTTTGCTTGACTGATGTGCATTATGTGTACGTCTCAGTACTCGGGTGCTATGACATCATCCACACCTATAGGAGAGCTGAACCAAAGGAATGCTACAAAGGCGGAACCACAAGCAGTTTTTCATTATTTTAGCAGTTTGGATGGATGTATTACAAATTTCAGGAAGGTTTATTCTTACATTTCAGTTTTAACCTAAAAGACATTTTGGGGTGTAATTACACTTCAACAATGGTGAAACAGACATAGGAATCTTTGAAGGAGTCTACCATATTATATATGACGCCATTTCTACTAGCCAGTACTATAAAGTAACTCTTTATAGCATTTGAGTTACATACAGCATTTGAGTTACATGTGACGCAGCGAATAAGTGTGCTGTGATTACTGATGCCAGTCTCTTGTTTGAAAGTAATGCAGATACAATACTAGGACAACTTTTTTTTTTTTTTTTTTTTTAAATCTCAGAAACATTGCTAAGCTAAGAAATGTTACATAATTCAGAAAAACTAGTCCACGCTTTTGTTACATCTACACTGGACTGCCTTGCTGTCTGGATGTTCCAGTAGGTGTTTAGTTAGTGCAGAATACAGCGGCCAGAGATCAGAAATTCTGACCATGTTGCCCCTATTTTATCCACACTGCATTGGCATCCAGTAAAATTGGCACTGATTACAAAGTACTACTAATGACCTATACAGCACTGAATGGTCTCAGGTCATAATATCTATAATAGTATCTTGCTACTGACCATGCTGCTGTAACACAAGAATTTCCCTCATGGGATCAATAAAGTATATCTATCTATCTATCTATCTATCTATCTATCTATCTATCTATCTATCTATCTATCTATCTATCTAAAACAAAGTCACAGTATTTAGGTCTAGATTCCTAACACATTTGTTTAGTCAGACATTTTATTAAATATCATTTCTGTTGGATAAAGGTACAGATCTGTGGTATTATTAAGCAAACTTTTAGCTGTGATAATTATATGGGGCAACTCAAAATGATCTGTAACTGTTGTAAATCACTTGCAGAAAGATGCTATCTTCAAAAAAGATGGCTTCACAGTTATGAAACACAACAAGGTATATACTTTTATAATATACAAAAATAAGTATTCTGTTGCCACAAGGCAATGTTGATTACATAATAATAATAATAATAATAATAATAATAATAATAATAATAATAATAATAAAGGGACCAAGGCCAGTTCTTGCCAAGATGCATAGAACCATAAAGAGACTATACATTAACATACTTATCAAGTTTTGTGAAGATAGCTCAATGCTAGTTGTCACTGTTGATTGGCTGAAACCAGCCATGTTTTTGATGTAAGTCAAAATCCAGTTACAGATTAATAGATCAATGCAGCACACCAAATTTCAGCTCAATTGGACTTTTGGTTCCTGAGAAACAGCTATTTGACCTTAATTCCAAAACCTATGAATATGAATAGTGCCCCCCAGTGGCCAATTTGAGTGAGCCTGCATCAGGTTCTAGTAGGTCCCTCCCTTGAACTACATGAAACTCAAGTTTCATGAAGATAGCTTTATGAGAACCTTGCCAAATGCCTGTTAAAACCTGATTGGCCGATGGCAGCCATGTTTTTTCAGTCACAAGTTATCATGAAAAATCCACTTACACATTAGCCCATAGATGCACCCTACCAAATTGCAGTGTGATCAGCATTATGGTTCTTGAGAAACAGCTATTTGGACTTAAACTCTGCCCCCCTGTGTATGACCATGCCCCAGACATCCTCAGTACCTTGTAGTGAACATGTATTTTAGGTTTGGTTCAACTCCATATGACCAATCATGAATTACAGCTATTTGAGTAAACCAGATCCACCTCCTTAGAATTTATTGATGTGTGGCAGCCATATTGTTTATTAATGTCAACATGTTTTTGATAATTATTCAGTTTCACTCTCTCCCAAGTAGTTTGACATCAATATTGTGAAATTTTGTGTTCGTAAAAGCAGGTTTTGCATATTTTGTAAATTATCATACATTTGAGTGAGTATGGCCATTGTGAGTGAGTGAGTACGGAAAAGACCATTTTCAATAGTTTCATCAATAGAATCAAGCTAAAGGAGAAATTTCTACACCTTATTTTCCAAGTGATATGCTTGTTTTTGTGGGCAAATATATAAATAGTGTCCCCAGTGGCCAAACTGAGTAAGATTGAATCAGTTACTAGTGGGTCATTAATAATAATAATAATAATAATAATAATAGCACAATTGTGCCATTGACCTCCTGTCAGACACCACTCTACCATGTTCCTGAATTTACCCAATATACTTTACAGAGAACAAAGCCATGTAGCAATACATACCTGAAGAAACAAGGCTTTTTCAGGCAATCCACATCCCCAGCGTTGGCTTCTTTTTTGGTGAAAAGAGAAGAAATGGGCTCCACCCATGCATAGATTACTGAGAGCTAAATGTGATCACTGTCATGTATGAATGGCTCAGGTCCACTTTTTGGAGACTGACTTTGGTTAGCTGAACCACTTCCATACTACTGACATAGCTCCTAACTTATGAGCTAATTCATCCTCAGTCTCAGCAATCAGCCCCATGTTTGTTTCTTGTTATGCGTCGTAAGTATGAGTGCTTATGTGCTTACAGTGGAACCCTCATAATATTTCTGAGTACTGGAAAAAAAAAAAAAAAGCCCTAAAATACTCCATCCCAGCTCCCAAAAACACCAGCTGAGCTGGTCAAGCTAGTGGCTTTGCCAGCTGATATTTTCCAGCTTCCTTATTACACTGATTGATGTTTGAACATTTTTAATTACTGTTGTGTTATTTTCTTAAATAACTTGCCTACTGTGTTGCAGCAGTAGTGGAAATTGATAATTGATTCTTTCCATCTACTATAACTTACCAACTTGTCTTTTTCAGCAAGAAAAGTATTTACCTGTTAATTAACATTTGTCCTGATCACCTATCCAGTCAAAATGTCACCACAACTTTATGAAGTCTGAGGTGTTTGTATCTTCAATAAAACTGAGCAGCAGATAGTCTTTGGATATTAACTGTGTTGTCTAAAGCATCTTCATTGTCGCATAACGTTGCATCCTTGAAGGTAAAACCTATGTTCCCGCTAATGTCCGCAACATCCCTCAGCTCCTGGACACAAAGTACTGGTAGTAAACCATGTTAGCTGATATGCAGAAATGTTTCAATCATGCTTCACATAGGCCCAGGCCAAAGTTTCCAGAATCCCATAGCCTTCAAAATTGCAGAACTGCTATTCCACTATGTCTTTATATATTCTGGCATCCCCAAAAGACATTGTGTTAGATCAAGGCCCCCATGTCATGTTCCAGCTATAGAAAGTGTTCATGACAAAATTAATGGTCTCCGTCAGTCTCACATCAGGATATCAATCGGCCAACCAAGACATTGACAATCACTGATCAGGGTGGACAAATCATAAATTCATTAGCTAGCCTACTATGTAAGTCAAAGCTCTGATATGCTTGCCAAGTTCCCAACTAGGCTAAAAAGCAACAACTACCATAATTTAACTCAAAATGAATACAAGCTAACTATGTGCATTAATATAGACTATGGAAAATAAGCAGGCACTTGAATCCTTGGATAAAATCATGCAGCCATAGTGTTTATCCTGTCCTGATGTCTACTGATGATGACGCATTGTGTTTGCACCATTGACAAAAAGGCAGAAAGTCTTTGGTTAATATTTGGCTCACATCACACATACAGTTGAGGGCAAAAGTTTATATACACCTAGGCTAAACATAGTCAATCTCAGTTTTTACAGCTCCACACATTTCATGTTACTATATATTTCTTTTAGCAAAGTCAGTCAGGACATCGACTTTATCTTTACTTACATCAGAGGTAATTTAAAACAAGCAATTCGAGACAGATTTATTTCATTTATTTTTTATTCACTATATCAGAATTCCGGTGGGTTAAACGTTTACATACACGAAGTTCACTGTCCTTTAAATAGTCTGAAAGATTTCAGAAATTGATGTAATGACTTTCAAGAGCTTCTGATCGGTCAGAATTGCCATAATTAAGAGTTCATTAGAGCACCTGTGATTTTAAAATGACCTACCTTGACAGTTCATGAGTTTTTGCCTTTGATACCATGGGAAATTCAATGTAACTCAGCCAAGACCTCAGAAAAATAAATGTGGACCTCCACAAATCCAGCTTCTCCTTAGGAACAATTGCTTAACAACTGAAAGTACCATGAGCATCTGTATAAACAACTGTATGTAAAAGATAAAAATGTTGGGACTGCACAGACAGTGCATCATCCAGAAAAGAGAAACAAATTCATCCCAGGGATGACCAAACTTTGGTCCAAAAGGTTCAGCTGAACCCAAGACAACAGCAAGGGAATTGGTAAAGGAGTTGGAGGCATCAGTACCAAAGTATGTACATCCACCCCAGAGTCCAACATCGCCATGGCCTGAAAGGCTGCTGTGCAAGGAAGAAGCCCCTACTCTAAGACTGAAATAAAAAGGCCAGACTGAAGCCAGATTTGGCCAAAGAGATCAGCACTAGGTATGGAGGACAAAGGGCAAGGCTTTTAATCTGAAGAACACCATCCCGCCTGTGAAATGATGAGGTGGCATGTTGTGGGGGTGTTTTGCTGGAAAAGAGACTGGTGCACTTCAGAAAATAGATGGCATCATGAGAAAGGATGATTTTCTAGAAATATTGAAGCAAAACTTTAAGACATCAGCCAGAAAGTTAAAACTTAGTCACAATAGGGTTTTCCAGCAGGACAATGATCCTAAGCATACCTCAAAAGTTGTAACAAAATGGCTAAAAAAAAATAAAAGTGAAAGTATCGGAGTGACCATCACAAAGCCCTGACCTGAATCCCACAGTAAAAAAAGTGTGTCCGAGCAAGAATGCTGCATTCAACTCGACTGCATTCAACCTCCAAAAGCCAAAGAAGAAACACCCCTCTACTTATCAACTTGGGGTTCTCATCTACCATTTCCTTCTCCATTTAAGAAGTGAAATCAAAACATGGCTGAGCACGGCATCAGAATAAACAAAGCTGCATGAATTACATTTTACGAGGTGAGTCCAGCACAGCAAAAGGCCCACAAACCTGACTGAGTTACACCAGTTCTGTCAGGAGGAATGAGCAAAAATTCTGGCAAAGTATTGTGAGAAGCTTGTGGAAGGCTACCCTAAGCATTTTATTCAAGTTTAAACAATTAAAAGGTAATGTCACCAAATACTAACAAAATGTATGTAAACTTCTGATACACTGAAAATCCGATAAAGTAAATAAAAGCTGAAATAAATCTGTTTCCTAGCTATTATTTTGAAATTCCCTCGAATGGAAATAAAGTAGATAACTGGTTTGACACAGGAAATGTATGGAAAGATGGAATGTGAGGATTTGTGGAATACTGAGTTTGTCTTTAGCCTGGGTGTATGTAAACTTTTGGCATCAACTGTAAATGTGAGCCAGAGCAGCATCTTTCATTTTTGCTCAGTGTAGTGTTTCAATGAGAGGTGACTGCATGTTGTGATAGCATTAAAGCTTTTGTGTTGCACTGTACTGTATTTTGTTCTTATTAAGCGAATTAATATGGCTAGTAAAAATAGTGCCAGCCAGCCCATGTTCTCGGTTCACGTGTGTATTGCAGCAGGTGGGGGGACTTGAAAAAGAGTAGTGCACACCACAGCATCACGGTATTTGCCCCACCAGGAAATATATAAACCAACTGGAGCATGTTATGTTTAAACGCACATATCAAATAAAACATTTTTGCCTTGGCTGGTTATTGCCTTGCCTTATTGGTTTGCATCGTGGTTTTATCAATAAAGCCCTACTTGCTTTTGCATCCTAATCTGTGTGCTCCCGACATAATCTTTCCTTAACAGATTGATTTCCAGTCAGTAGGAAATTCCCTGTTACTGTTCAACACAATGCAATAGTCCAAAATTCCAAAATGGTGCAGATATAAACAGCTTTACTCTCATAAATTAAATAAACATCATCAAACATTAACCTAAGAAAAAACAGCATATAATAACCTAGGTGTGGTGTTACTTGTCTACAAAACCACTAGATGGCAATATTGTTGCATGACTCTTTGCATGGTTGATTGCAGACAACTAGTCTGAGACCACGAGTGAAAATGCTTCTATTTTGCATTCTTTTCTAATTTAATACAACAATTTTCATTACAAATTATTGACAACAACTTGAGTGAAAAGTAGAATCTTTGAAATATTTACAAGAATTTCAGAGTTTCTTAGTCTTAGTAGGACACAGATCTTCGGTGGCAGGTAAGACTGATGACATGAAGGGAATCTGAAGTACGTCTGAGACAGACAATACAAGGTGAGGAATACACCACTGTAAGGTTGAGAAAACAGGGAATAAAACAGAAATGCTTAATAAAAAAAATAGCAGAAACAGTGGCACAACCTTGGAATAATTTTCAGTTTACCATCAACCAAGGAAAAAAAACAAAATGTCCATAATACCAAAGTTCAGCCTGGCTGCCGCAGTGATTGCTGGGAAAATAATATATTTACTGTCACTACACTACAATACAAAAAAATATTGCATGGTACAAAATAAAAGGCAACATTTGCAAGGTACAAGCTTAAATTTGCAAGTTATTTGTAAACGGAATGCTACCTTCATTTAATCAACATTTAATCTAATTCAGCCGTAATGTAAAACAGCTGTAGCAGAAATAGTATGGTCTAAGGCTGAGCCCTGTCTTTCAAAAGCTTTTAGCCAATAGCAAATTAATATGTACAGTCAATCCAAACATACTACTCCTTTTCAAGCCCAACAACTTGTCGTGGTACCTGGAACTTATTGAAGACAACTATTACATAATAGTATTACACCTGTAAATGAGCTCAACTTTAGTTTATAGTAAGTTAAGTTTATATGTCTGTAAGTTTATAGCCAGTGCATTGGTGTGGATTTTTCATGTAATAATTTATATTAAAAAAGTGGATTTTACTGGGGAACGTGGTTTTAATGATTGTCTCATGCAAATTTAATTTCTCTTACTATCATCACCTCTTTACTCTGCCAATTCTAGAGATGCTGTCAACCCCGTTGAGTCTTCTACACCTGAGTGCAGACGTGCCACCTTATCAGGGTGTGTGAAGCACACAGTTAAATTACACTGCAGCAGCTGAGTCTTCACTGGAAACAAAGAATAGAAAATGGATCAAACCAGGTGATCAAGGGCAAACAAACCATTAGAACTGATACATGCTGCAATGAGTCTAATTCAATGAACTCAACCGTAATGACTGTAGGGTACAAGTAAACAAACCATAACAGATTGTAAACATCTACACTGTGCGCCTATTTAATAAACGTTTGTAGCAAATGAAGGTGAGAATTTAATAGTATTGTGGTTTAGCCTTTTGCATGTGCCATCCATTAAGTCATGCACCACATTTAATATTAAATATGCCTCCCATTTGACTTTCCTCTTTTCTGCAGCTAACCCTCACAACCGATAGGCATCAGCAGATGTTAATCAGGGTCAGAGTACTGGTGTAATGGGAGTTTCGCCCAAAGCAGTTTGCCAACCTGTGACCTGTGCTGTATCAGATCACCTAAATAGGTACTGCCCCTAAGGTAAAACACTGTCATATTCTTACCAAGCCTTTTTTTTTTTTTTTTTTTTTAAAACTAAGGCTATGTCCTGTTGTCAAATAACTGTGGTATAACCCTGTACTCTGATGTATAATTAAAAAAATGTTTTTACACATAGTTATTTTTGAATTATAAAGTGGCACTTGCAGTATGTACAGTTCCATCAATAAAGATAAAAAAAAAAAAAAAACTATTCCCACATATTGATCGCATCAAATCTAAATAAAAACCACAAACAGACCAATGCTTTGCATATTGCATGGTATGCAAAAAACCTCTCTCTTCATTTCTCTCTCCATTGTGTTTAAAGTAAATGATGACTAAATTCTAGGTTTAGTGAGAAATGAGTTTACAGAGATTGGCTATAGGCTACATACATTTAAATGTTCAATTATAACAATTTGTAATAAATTTGATATATCAAATGTTAGCACAGCCAGCGTCATAATTAATTTAACAAAATAGTCTGGTGGTCATTTGTTTTAAATGTGCTATCAAATTATGAATGAACTAGGCTAAGTCATGACTGTTGTTCACACCTTCCAACTGATCCAAAGTCTCAGAAATAGTATCCAGCTGCATCAGTATGCAATCCAGATCAACAGTGGAAGCAGTGAGCTCAGTATCTGTGGACATTTCCATTTTCTCCTTCTGGAAACAGATCAAATAGACATTAAACAAATATTGAATAAATACATTCAAATGTCATAATAATAATAAGAGGAAGAAAAAAAAAACCTCACAGTCATCAGACAATAAAACTCTGCATGGCCCAGTCTGACATTTTTATCACATCCACTCATGCTATATGTAGATATGTGTCCTATGGAACAAAACCTGCCACAAAATGATCAACCACACTGAACTTGTTTTTTTTTTTTTTTAATTTTTTTATTGATATCAGTAACAAACAGCTGTCAATCAAACCTACGTGTGTTTTACAATCTTCTACTAGCCGCTTAAATCGGGGGGAAAAAACCATCTTCAATAAATTATTATTATTATTTAATCAGCGTCGACTCTTGGGTTTTGATTTGCAACTGTATATTGGTTAACTAGATGGTCTCCGGAGCCGCAGACAACAGCTTTACACAGGATGAATTCGTTCTCCAGCCTCTTGAGGGCTTTTGCGAGTTGAGGATCAGTCCTCAGGACCACCATGTCGTACGCCATCCAACTCAGATTCACTGCGAGCACAGAACCGCAAACGGTTACTACGCTGCTAAGCTTTCCGCCACTGCGCACTAACAGTTTCTTTATGTTGTACTTGCTGTTTATGTATGTCACCTGAAATATTCTCCATCTGCTCGGTCATCCTCTCTAAATCTTTACTGAGTTCTAAAGTTTCACGACCAAAATCCTCGCACTGTTCGCCAGCTGAAGCATCGTCAACCATCTAAAAACCGAGACAAGACAAGCAAGCTAGCTAGGTTAGTTAGTTAGCGAGTGCTAGCTACACTACGCAATATTCATTACACTACGCAATGCCCATATTTGCATTCATCTTTTGTACAAGAAGCAAATTAAAGTTAGTGGGCCGCTACGACTAGCTGCTAGTGAATAAGCAGTCTAAAATTGTCTAAAATAAACTGACCAACTGGAAAACTTCTTAAGATTTGTGCTAGCTACAAATCTACCTAGCTATCGGACAGGGTTATCGCAAACAGTTCGCTAGCAAGCCTGGTTACCAGTTTAGCTAACCTGTTTAGCTGCCTTAACTTTGCTTATTTACAAGTAACAATATATACAATTTACATAAGGAATGGCATCACCTTGCTAAAGTGACTCTCGATGGTTTAAGTCAAACGTGAGTTTTGCGAGAGCCTGCTAGCGTCTGAAGGAAATTTTTGATAATAGTTTATCACCGTCTCCGTGGTCACGCAAAGCTCGAAGCACGCGCATAAATTTAACGGCAAAGCAGAAAGGTCCGGATGCGTTCCACAGTGAACGTGCTCCCGAAACACTGACAAGGTAATACACGCAGGTCTGTATGTCCTACAGCGAGTATAATGAATAAGCCAATTACAAATTTGAGGTGAAAATTTGAAAAGAAGTGAGAGGTTGCTCCCTTAAGCCCCTAACCACCAGCTACCAGTTTCCCAAAAACAGTCAGAGCTGGTCAAACTGATAGACCATCACACCACAGTAAGACAAGTCGAAAATTTCAATCATATATTGATTAATTCAGCCAAGAAATAAGGAAGCTGGAAAAATAACTTTTCAGTGTGCCTATGTAATAAAAAAAATTCCAAGCTGGATTTTTCAGCATACAAATAACTAAAATGCCCAGTTTTGTTATAAAAAATAATAACATGCTATATAATTATTTATGCCCCTTCATATATATATATATATATATATATATATATATTGTGGCATTTTTGTTGTTTGGGTCAATATAATCTTTTAATTTTTATTAAAAATGGAATAATACTAAAATTATTTTTCCACCATGAAACTTTCGATATTTGGCTCAATTTTTGTGCTTTGCCATTTTTGATACATTTACTGAACATGATTTTTCTCCCTTCTTTTTAAATTAAGAAGTGATATTCAGGTTTTATATATATATATATATATATACATAAGGTTTTTTTTTTAGTCATTGTCTCATTACACCAGTGCACACACAGTCATCAGAAGGATCCAAAAGTATGTTTCACTGTATGTAGGAAACACTACAAAACAAATTGTGTGTGCTTGTTAAAAATCACTCTGCAAATCTTTAAATGGGTCCTTTAAATGACAAAAAAACTGAATATAGTCATATCACTAGAAAGAGAAAGTAACCAATAAGAAGAAAGAAGGGAGGTGCCAGGTATGCATGAATAAAACAGGTGTGACAGGTGACAGAACTGACGAGAGTGCAAGGGCAAACAATGGCAGAGTGAAGAACAATATTAGACCTCTCAGATGCGGATCTGTTTTTAAAAGAAGAGAAAAAGAAATATTTCTGGACCATAGAAGAAACAGTGTATTACATCTGGAGCCACCTGAGCCATTTGAATCCAGACAGGAGCATCTTATGAAGCAATAATCATGACATCATATGAACAAGGTCAGTCTCCAACTCGATGTGGTCCACAGTTCCCCAGCTTGGGACAGGAGCCTCCAGAGCTGAGCCTTTACAGCGATAATTACTATCCTCCTCCATCATTGCCAAGTCCGCAGAGGACAAACCCCTCCTCATATGATCTTGGGGAATATGCAACTTCATCTCCTAACCCATACCTGTGGTTCAGTGGTACTGGGATCAACACGTCTGCATATCTGGGTGGTGCACCAGGTCCTGCTGTACCCTCCTTTGTGCCACAGCATTATGGCATGCAGAGGCCTTACCTTGGGCAGGGAGGTCCTGGGGGTGCTAGTGGAGAACTGGGTTGGTTCTCCATACCTTCTCAGGAGGACCTAATGAAGCTGGTCAGGCCACCCTACTCATATTCAGCACTCATTGCAATGGCAATACATGGTGCCCCAGACCGGCGCCTGACTCTGAGTCAGATTTACCAGTATGTAGCAGACAATTTTCCTTTCTACAATAAGAGCAAGGCTGGCTGGCAGAACTCTATTCGCCACAACCTATCACTGAATGACTGTTTCAAGAAAGTTCCCCGGGATGAAGATGACCCTGGTAAGAAATCTTGAGTGTGTTTGTCATTTTAATTGTTCTAAGCAATTTTGAATACTGGTGGGTAATGTTTTCTGGGAGGTTTTTGCTTGGTATCATATTCCAGTCAAATTCATGTCAAGTCTTTCTCTCTCACTCTTAAGGTAAAGGTAATTACTGGACCCTTGACCCAAACTGTGAAAAGATGTTTGACAACGGCAACTTCAGGCGCAAGAGGAAAAGAAAATCTGATGGTCTTGCTGGGGAGGGCAGCTCTGGAGGAGCTCTTAGCTCAGAGGCAGGAGATGGGAGTGGGAGCCCCAAAAATGCAACGCTTGACATTTCAGCCTCACCTGAGAAAGCTCCGGCCATGGGTCACCCCCCTTGCCTGAGCAACTTCCTGACAGAAATGTCTGGGGTGTCAGCCGGGTCTGTGGATGTGGGTGGAGAACCGATTAATCGCCCCATTCCTCTCAGCCTGCCAGTGGATGGCACACAAAGAGCAACCCAAACATCAGGCTTTAGCTCTTACTCTCCTGGTTCCACAGTCCCTGAATGGGCATCTCCTCTCCCACCACCGCCTCCCATCTCCCCCTCAGGGTCTCATGCCACTTTAGGCTACAGCAGTCCTGCTCTCAACCAGTTCAGTGGCCATTTCTACCCTGGCTTGAACTCAACTGGCATTCTGTATCCCCGAGAAGGCACAGAGGTGTGATAGAACTGGACAAAAGTCAAAAGTCAATAAGAAATAGCACAAGCTGCATATTGAGCTGCAGCCAGAGACTGGTGAGAAAAAAAAAAAAAAAAGCTTCACATATACACACACTTACTAGCAGTTGACTGGTTTTGGTTGAATGCCGAAATGGCCCCGTGAGTGTGAGATTACAGCAGATTCCCACAGGAACCGCTTAGTCAGCATCATGATGTGCGTGATACTAACAAAAGCCACCAGCAGCTTCGATGTGAGGTCTACTGCTGACATTATGCCATTCCATCCAACTATCTTTGCTGATCATATCACTAAAACTGTGAGCACTTGTACTAACACTGAACATGGCTTGAAAAAGTCTTTATCCAGCAGAGTAACCTTAGAGAAAGTGCATGGGGTGCAACATTCTTCATTCTACACCTGTAATTTGATCCATTCAGTTTTTTATACTTTGTCTTGTTTGTCTGCTTAATGGAAAGTTGTGATGTCTTTTTACTTCTAAGGGTGTGAGTAAATGTTGTACAGAGTTTTATGTGTGCCTTCTGTTACTTTTTTTAATAAAGAAATGTAAACAGTATCCAATGCTTAATCAACTGACCACAATAATGATTTACTAACTTTGAGAGAGTAGTAATTTTTTAATGCAAAAACCAGCCAGCTAAAGACTAAATGCGTGGCAGAAAAAAGAGGGTTATTAAAAAATATCTAATTAGTCTGGTCCCGGTTTTGATTCAACATTACTCATTTTTGTCAGATGAGTCCATGCTGGAAAGTTTTCCTCCAAACCTTAAAAATTTGTTAGTCAAGAATAATAATAAACCTAACTGATTTCCCAGACCCTTTTAAATCTTAAAAAAAAAAAAATAAAAAATAAAAAAAATCTTTGTATTACATTGTTCTAAGAGCTCATATTATATTGGTGGGTACAAAAATGATCCTTAATGGAAAGCATATGTAACCTGAATGTGAAATGTAACTAATGCAATGATGTGTTAAATAGCTCAGATTTTCTCAGAATATAACTTTGTTTAAAGTGAACTATTAGGGGGGAAAAAAAGAACAGAACTAATGGGTTTCCACTGTTGTAAAAGCTCTTTAAGGAAATAGGGTCAAATAACCAAAAACATATAGCTGAAAGTTTTTTTCCTCTTTATTTGAAAGAATCTAATTGAAGTATTCAGTTTTAGGAAATTTATTTAGAGAAAAGAAAATTGTTTTTCATATGACCAAAAAACAAGATAAATACTATAAGGGAGTATATGTCCTTTTATAAGAAAAGATGCCCTTCCAAAGATCACATGCTTTCACAGAAATTTAAAAACTACACACAGAAACTATTTTATCTAGTCATTCATAATTAATTCCTAACTAAACCCACAATAAGTTAACCCCAACTTCTGAACGTTCAATAAAACAATAGTTATAAATAAATAAATAAATACATACATACATATATACATACATAAAAAAAAATAAAGTTTATATTGCTGTTGCCGAAAGTATGTGGACACCTGACCATCACACCAATATATGGGCCTTCCCCAAACTGTTGCCACCAAATTTGGAAGCACAAAACTGCCTAGAATGTTTTGGTATGCTTAACATTATGATTTGCCTTCACTGGAACTACGGGGCCAAAACATGGTCCAGCATGACAGTGCCCCTGTGCACAAAGCAAGGTCCATAGAGACATGGCTTGCCAAGGTTGGTGTGGAAGAACTTGAGTGACTCAACCCCACTGAACACCTTTGGGATGAACTGGAATGCTGACTGTGTGCCAGGCCTCCTTTCCTGATATCAGTGCCTGACCTCACTAATACTAATACTGTTGTAACTGAATTGGCAAATCCCCCATTAAGAATTTTTAAAAACTAGTGTAAAGCCTTATTGTGGAGTGTGGAGGTTATTAACAGCAAAGGGGGGACTAAATCTGTTATGGGATGTTCAACAAGCATTTATGGGTGTGATTGGTCAGGTGTCCACATACTTATGGCCATATAGTGTATCACTTATAGGTTTTGCAAGAATTTGGGGAATAAACTGTACTGAAAAAATTGTAAAAGACTCAGGTGCAGGCTTGTGTGTGCTGATTTTTTTTTTAAATAGGCAGCAAATTAACTTGTACGTAAACAGTGTAGCTAGGCACTTAACTGGGTGCTTGCCAGAATTTTTTACATATTACAGAGTGTAAGGTTTTGCAGGGCACCAAGAAATGCCTTATGGTTGATTTCCTGAGGCTAGTTTTTGAAACAGGTAGGTGTGATTCTTTGTTCTGCATATGTAAAGAGTTATTATACAATCAAAGCCCTGCAACAAAAAGGTGAAAGCAAACAAAAGTTCCCGATATCGGCGGCTAACCAAGTCGTTATTGTGAAGCTGATGTTCTGATTATATTTTCCCTTCACCTTTTCCTGGGCATAGACTAGTAGTCATGATTTTACATGTTCCCTGTGGGTAACGTAAAAAAAGATCAATTGATAGAATCAGCAAATTTAAACCGCAGTGAAGTCACCAGAAATAAGAGTCTCTGGCAGATTACACAAATTTCACTTGTTTGGTGTGTTTACAACCTGCATCCTTCTCCGTACTGCCTTAAGGACATTATTTACCCCTAAACATAGGCAGTACTCTTGCAACTGAAGGGAAAAGTAAAGATGTAGATCATAGTGAGCTTTCTTCCCCAAATGTAGTTTAAAAAAAAAAGGCCTGGAGCACATGTGGGCGCACTGATCTACTTAGTACAGATATTATTCTAATCTATCTACATGACAAAGAGCTCAGATTATTCACTTTCTCTGAGTCGTTGAGATTACCAACAGACAAAATGTTCCACCAAATTACTTGACCCAGCAGTAATCATTTGGGTGTCTGTGACAGTCAATCATTGGCTGTCAGCAAATGCTAAAAGGTTTTCTTCAAGAAACTGATCTGTGCTAAGACTTCACATCAGATCATATAGCAACCGTTTTGCATAACAGCTCATAACATACCTGACACTCAGCGGCACAACAGCAGGAGACTGATATTATGACTGATTTGTGGCTCCTGTTTGGCTCTGAGCTGCAAATGGCAAGAGTAAGATGGTTATCATCAAGCACTGTTATGATGGAAAAACAAATGCTTTGAGGACATGGAAAGAGAGCAGTTCTCTCCTAAGAACATGGGCCAATTCAAATGGAAGTTTTCTTTTTTTGTCTGAACATGCAGAGTTCAATAATTTCTTTGGCACATGTTTTATCTTACCATCCTCAATGAAACTTAATTGTAGTTTAGCACTTTCTTGACTTAAGATGCCAAAAGAGATAATGGACATGAATATACCGGCACTGTCAGACACAAATTTACAAAAAGTTGTTGTAACCTGTAGCCTATCACAAACTGTTTTCGCATAATGCAAATTTCCAACCGTTTAACACAAATCTGTAAAATGGTTTTATTATCATTCTGTTTCTTGTTCTTTGTGTTGTCTGTTACAAAATTTTGGCTCTTCCAGGCCAGCCATAATCCCGAAATATGGACTCTTCTAATGCTTGTTGACATTTTGTTAAAATAAATTGCTGCTTATTTCTCTCTATAGACCCTAGTAAAAGTCTTTATTTAACAGCTCTGGTTATGTGCTCCCTACCTCTAAAGATTTTTCTACTCATATTTTATATAGTAATAAATATTAAACAATCTATATCACACTGTTCAAAGATTAATTTCTTTTTATCTTGTGTGGAAAGATCAATTCAGTGACACCAGCGTGATATGATTTACTCACGATATGCATAGGATCGTAATGTAATATGTCAGACTGTATGGTAATGAAGTGGATTATATATGCTTGACGAAAACATTAAGGGTCCCAGCATTCATTCCTTGATTCCTTGAGCTTTCCAGTGCCGTAGGGGTGAAGAATTATTGTTCAACAGCTTAACATGATTAAATCTATAAATCTCCAACTAGACCTGCTGCCTGCAATGTAGCGTGTACACACGCAAGACACACACACACACACACACACAACTACTACAATTTTCTAGGAAATAAAGATTAAATTAATTTAAATGATTTAGAAGTAACATGACTGTAATTTTGTTGTAGCTAGAAAGTATTTTCTGTCATAGATTTGATTATCCTGAATAATAATGATATTAATACCTGATAAGTTTATGTATATACAGTATATAATAGCATATGATTACCTGATCCTGAGAATGAACTTTGTTATTGTATAATTATATTTTAAATCCAATACTAAAGCCTACATTTTCATTTTCTATGTAATGCAGGTATGTAAATGCCCTTGTTTGCTAATGTTATAGAACAAAGTTTTGCAAATAAAATGGAATTATTATCAGGCACTACAGCTGGAGTATTCCAATGCTCGTCAGATTATTAACAGAACAAAGTTATGAACCAAGTAGTGTAACTTGGCTACAAAATGATGTCAGTTTTGAGAACTCAATAAACTCAACACTTTATTAGGAACACTACACTAATACTGGGTAGGGCCTCCCTTTGCTTTCAATCAGCCTCACGTCTTCGTGGCATGGATTCCACAAGATGTTGTGAAGAAATATTTCTATGAGGTTCTAGTCCATATTAACATGATTGCATCACACAACTCCCGCAGCTTTTTCAGGTGCACATTCATGCTGCAAATCAACCATTCTACTACATCCCAAAGGTGTTCTGTTGGATTCAGATCAGGTGACTGAGAAGGCCACTGAAGAACATTGAACTCATTGTCATGTTCATGAAACCAGTTTGAGACTAATTTTGCTTTGTGAAATGTAGTAGCCGTTAGAAGATGGGTAAATTGCAGCCATGAAGAGATGCACATGGTCAAATTCTGACCCTACGATCTATATGCCTCAGCAGAAATCGAGACCAGCTACATTTTTTCCAGTCTTGAGCCTGTGCCCACTGTAGCCTCAGCTTTTTTGTTCTTGGCTGACAGAAGTAGAACCTGATGTGGTCTTCTGCTCTTGTAGCCCATCCTCCTCAAGGTTTGATGTGTTGTGCATTCTGAGATGCTGTTCTGCTCACCACAATTGTACAGAGTGGTTATCTGAGTTACTGTAGCCTTTCTGGTAGCTTGAACCAGTCTGGCCATTCTCTATCGACCTCTCTCATCAACAAGGAATATCCATCTATAGAACTGCCTCTCACTGGACATTTTTCTTTATTGCACCATTCTAAGTAAACTCTAGAGAATGTTGTGCATCAAACCAGCCCATCGAGCACTAACAATCATGCCATGGTTAAAATCACTGACATTATTTTCCCCATTCTGATGGTTGATGTGAACATTACCTGAAGCTGATGGCCCGTATCTGCATGATTTTATTGGCTGATCAGATAATGCATTTCAGATGTTCCTAATAAAGTATTCAGTGAGCATATGAAACAACCATGAAACAAGTAGGACTCCCCTACTTCTACTCTATTGGATTGAATGGAAATAGAAAATGACCTGTTTTGACCTCCACATATACAAAGAGTTACCTACAGTATACACCTACATTGCCTTTTTCTAACATGTTTGCTTAGATACAAGACTTAAAGTGATGTGGCTGAGTATGAAACTGTTGATCTGATTATGTTGGAGTGTCATTCAGGTCACAGGTATATGTACAATGTTGACACCATAAACTCCAAACAGCAGGGTTAAATCCATCAAGATAAAGAAATGGGCCAGCAGAGGGGCCCATAATTGAGATTAGACTCAGAAATTATACAACAGTTAATACTGTCTAACTGAATATAATGCTAGTAGAATTTTTTGTTATTTCCAATATAACAGCAATTTGTTTTTTAAATGAAATTTTAGTGACAATAACAATTTCTCTTTGTATTGCATCACCATAATATAAGGCAAATTGCCATGCTGCCAAAACAACACCAAACAGTGACCACACGCTGCACTGTTATGAGTAAAACAGTATTGGCCTTTTAGTTGTGTTTAGTAAACTCAGATTGAGAACTCCAGGAAGAGATGATGGAAGAGGCAGGCCTTCCAGTTCTAGTGCTCTGTTGTCTGTAAATAGCCGCACACGCTCCAGACACATTAAGTGAGGAAGTTTTGAACAAGTTTAACTTTGCCATCACTCAGTTTCTGCAGAGCTACTGCCCCCTCCATTCATGTGCTCACTGCATTACTCATATTCCTAATGTGATTTTAACAAAGATTCACCAAAGATCCTAGTGCAAGAAACAACAAAAATATGGTTTTAAAACACTACTAAATAAGACTTTTTTCCTGAATATACTGTAGTCAAGTCACAAATACAATCTTATTACAAAGCTGTAGGTTTAACAAAATACAGAAACACAACTAAATCATATGATAGCAGATTTTATTAAATCAAATTATGATGAATGTGAAAAACTGAAGACATTGTTTTGGCAATGGAACAATCTATCTTTTCCAGGAACCTCGTTGCTATTATATCCAAATCAACAGCTCATTTCATTAAGAAATATATTTGTTAAAGTGTGGAGTGAGATCCTGCAAAACTTGTGGAATCATCGCTGTTGCTTCCTTGTGATCTTCAGATGCATAGAACAAAAGTCTAGATGAATAGTTTAAAAAAAAAGATTTAAAAAAAAAAAGCACCTCCACTTTTCCCTTAATCCCAAAGTTAACGTTTCCAAAAATTACAAGCTAAGATGAACTTCATGGTGAAAGCAAGAAGTTTCTTCTCATGTAAACGTGTTCATATATCTCAGGGTATCACAGCAGTCTGACTGTGTGGCATGGCTTTTATAGAATATTTAGGGAAAATAGTGATGGGAGGCAACAAACACACTACTTTATTGAATTGTTCTATTATTTCACCATAAAATATTTAATATGTCAACATGGTGCAAACACAAGCATGTGACTGATTAATGAGACAAAGCATGAACTATTTTATAACCAAATACCCACTATAGGAGTTGGTTACAGTAGACTGGGACTTTGAGTGATCAGTGTAAATTTCCTGGTGATGGCCTAAGCAATAGTGTGCACATATGTCTGTTTGAGTTCCCTCAATTTTATCTCAAAGGCCACTGTGTAAAATGGTTTACAAAGGAGCATTTATAAAACTTAGTTTAATAGTCTTTAAGTGATGACCTAATAATGATTCCTAAAACTTGACTCAGAATCATTCATTGGACTAAACGGTTGTACCTGCTGTGCCTCCCTGTGGTCGAAAATGTGAATTGTCAGAGTTTGCGTGTGTGTGTGTGTGTGTGTGTGTGTGTGTGTTTGTAGTATATTCTCTTTGTCAAAGAAATTCTTTTTCTCAAATATATACACAAATGAGTGACAAATTGTGCCTTAGTATGGCATTAAACTACCACAAGCTGCCATAATAACTTCAGTGCACCTTGGCATAGGTTCTGTGGAACTGTACTGGAGGTATGAACACAATTCTTCCTAAAAAAAAATAAATAAATAAAAATAATAAAAAAAAACATCCTGGAAAAGGCACTCCCATCAGTATAGAAATGTTTCAGCAGCAACTTGGATGATTCTAAAAGTTCTGCAGGATCTGACTAGATTCTTCATCAGATGTATTTCTTAATGTTTGAAATGAGCTGTTGGTTTGGGTATAATAGTAATGGGGTTCCTGGGAAAAACAGATTGTTCCATTGCCAAAACAGCATCTTAAAACAGTGACTTCAGGTTTCATATCCATCATAATTCACATTAAATCATCATCATACCATATGATTTAGCTGTGTTTATGCATTATGTTAAACTAGCTTTATAATAGTTTGACTGTGTTTAATAGTTTACTGTGGAGGCAGTCAGACTTGTAACCCAAAGGTCGTGGGTTCGAGTCTCAGGTCCGGCAGGGATTGTAGGTGGGGGGAGTGAATGACCAGCGCTCTCTT
>CM075009.1:13638574-13685411 GCA_037576675.1 Pangasius sanitwongsei | reverse complement strand
CTACTGTGTGTGTGCACTTGGATGGGTTAAATGCAGAGCACAAATTCCGAGTATGGGTCACCATACTTGGCCACAAGCCATTTCACTCACTTCACTTAATAAGATTGTATTTCCTTTATTTGTAACTCGACTACAGTATATTCAGGAGTAAATCTTATTACTAGTATTTTAAAACCATCTTTTTTTCTTGCACTTGGACCTTTAGTGAATCTGCAGTCTTTGTTAGAATCACATTAGAAATAAGAGTAATGCAGTGAGCACCTGAGAGAGTGGGGAGAAATGAATGATACATGATACATACCAAAAATAGTCCTACATGTTCTAAGCATAAATTAATGTGAGAGCTGGATTTAAAAAAACAAAACAAAAACAAAAACAAAACAAAAAAAACCACTGAGACAGCATTTTAATAGAATGTACATTTGAAGCGGTTCAACTGTGTTTACATTTTGAGCAGGATCAAAAGCTACCGGTGGCCCATAAGTTGAAGTGTAAGCGAGCCTAAAGTAAACATTGTCAGGAGACGGCAGGGGGATTAGGACTGTTAAGATTCACTGGACTGTGACTTAGGCATGTAGAGTCTGGAATTTCCATGGCAACAAGTAGCATGCTTTGCATAAATTCAATCAAATTAGCCCATTTAGTCATTGTGTTAGGACCAGGAACAATGTCTCCAGGGAACAGGCTAACTAAGCTGCTCTTTTGTTGTTTTATTTGCTCTTTATATGCTCTAACCCACATCTCACCTTGCAATCCTCATCTGTCCTGTAGCATTAGCTTTGATGCCATTTACTATGCAGGTATCCAGCAACTGCCTGCTGAACGAACTACACTCTGAGGGGAATAGGCCATCAGGGTCCCAAGGCCCAGAAGTTTTGGGACACGTCTGTCCGTTTTGTTCTTCTTTCTTTCCTTTATAATGAAATGTTATAAACAAACAGACAAATAAATAAATATTTTTTTTAATTAAATTTCCACAATTCTCCCCTAACTTAGTCCCCTAAGATATACTGGATATCCAAAGTTTGTTTTGCAATCTTTAGATAACGTTTCGCATTTGTTTAGCTGCATAAACCCTGTAGTTCCAGTGTCTCAACTGATTGACTCCATTTGGATAAACTGGGTTCGATTCATTTTTGCCTGAAAAATTCCTGCAAGAGCTGAAACTTGTGATTATATCAATACTCTGTTTAAATAATCAATACTCTGATTCTGGATATGGAACATTTGATAATGACATTAATAAGTTCTATTAATTATGTAATTGTCATGTTGTATTTACATTAATAAAACTTAAGAAATTATAAATGCTTACTACTTCAGGGAAAAACATTGATTATTCTATTATCTAGTAAAGTCTTCATTTTTTGGAGGCTTCACCACAGATCTACATGCATATATAGCTTTGCTTAAATATGCATAACTTTATTTAGCACACACACATAGAGAGAGAGAGAGAGAGGTGGGGGTGTTTTTGTAATGGTAACCTTTTTTAGTCTATAAAAATCAAATGCAAGGAAAGGTCCTGAAACAAAGAAACAAGATGCATACATCTTTAGTATTAATTCTTTGTTGGTCCAGAAAAAAATTTACACCAAAAACTTTTAATGTACACTTGGTGTGCTTGATGAACACACTGCAACCTGTAATGTCAGCCTTGCAACACTTACAGCTTCATTTAAGCACTACATGACCGTACTTGCAGTAAATGACTTACCCACTCTGGCCACACAGCGGCAGTATAATACTAATGAACATAACTAGACGTACCACAGAAGAAAACGAAATGCACACGAACCAATCAGAAGGCAGGTTGCCTTTTAAAACCGGGAATATTGAAGTCAAAACATACGTTTGTAACTTCATAAAAAACAAAGGGCTTAAGAAAGAAGTGGCCACATAACTAGTGGTTGGTAAGTTGGCAGGTCCGTTTGTCACACACTAAGCGAGATTTGTTGGATGAAAAACAGAATTAACTGGTTGCTGAGGTTCAATTAAAGCCGTAAACGACTGGCGTTAGTTAACCAGCCTTCTAGGAGAGTCTGTATTCATGCTAATCCATCGGGCTAATGCTAGCTAATAACTTGGTGTACATCCATGATTTCGTTTCTTGGGGTTTGTTAAGCTTCATAATGTTCGTCACTACACGAATATAACTGCAGATTATGTTTTGCAGTTGGAGGGGCGCATTTTCATGATGTGAAACTGCTTCATCCTGTGCCCTAAGTTCAGAAAAACTGTCGATGGACATGCTAAACACTATCTGTCAGAATCTGAGATGCTGAAAAGTATGGGCTGACAGAACATGTTCAGAAGAATATTTGATTTTTCTGCCGTCAAACTGATATAGACTCGAAACATGGAGTGTATTTTGTATTTTGCAGGCATTCCCTTATTTACAGCACCAGCGGTTTGAATGCCGTGTATTGTTGATTGCCTCTAAGGAAATGTCGCAGTATTTGTGTGGGGAAAGTACTGCATTAGATCACAGGATCCCAATCCTGGACCTGGAATAATCCTTGTCCTCCACATTTAAGTGTCTTCCCTGCTCCAACACACCCATTTTAACTCAGGAAAGAATATTAATTAGCTGAAGTTGGAGCAGGGGAAAACACGAAAATGTTCTGGATAGAGGCTACTCCAGGACCAGCACTGGGAACATGTGCATTAGATTGGTCAAATGTTTGTCTGTGCTAGAGTGTCCGAGGCCATGGATGCTATGGTTTACCTTGATCAAGAGAATGGCACACTTGCTGCTCCATCCATAAAAGTTCGCCAGAGGCTTCAGTCTGCTCCTGGTAAGCTGGAGTCATTTCACACTAGCTTGACTTGAGGGTTTTGGTCAAGGTTATTTCCTTACACACTGGTCTGTGTAACTGTTTGTTTATGTTTATAGAGCGTCTCCTAAAAACTCCACTGAAGACACGGCTCGGAGCTCCTGCGCAGTCAGGCCGTAAAGCTTTGGGAACAGTTAATAAGATTGTAGCCACTCCAGCAACCTCTCATAAAGGTGATGTGCTGAATAAACCCCTTGCAGCCCAGGTCGGTGGTTGAAAATATCATTTACTTGCAATTTTTATTCATTCCAGAGATATTACCAACTCCCTTTTTTGTTATAGCAATGTAAAGTGGCTCCTCAGCCTATTGGTGAGGACTATCCAGAGATTGAGAAGTGCTTCCCATATAACCCGAGTGGTAGGTCTCTTTGCGCCCTAAACCCTGCAACTGTTTCTGCATGTTCAGGCTAAATGTATCTGAATATTTTACTCTTAACATTTCTACCATCTGACATCTGGATGTTTCTTGGATGTTAAACACACAATGTTCTCTTGGTTCCTGTGAGTTTTTGGCAGTTCTCATGATTCTCATTTGCTGGTGATTCACCAATCATAGATTTGGTATTCTTAGCAGACATTCTATGAACATCTCCAAAAACAAGACCCTTTTTCAACCTGCAAAAATATAAACTGGCAATGCCAATATGTAATGTGACTTTTATACAACAGTTCTATAAACAAGAAATTAATACTGAGTAACTGACATTTCAGTATGGTCAAATATTGTTTTTTTGCTCCGTCAAAGAAAATATTTCCCAAAAGAAGCCACAGCTGGATACAGCATTGTGTGTTGCCATACAACGCATAGACTGACAGCCCATAGTAAGTGTAGTAGCAGTTTCAATGCAACAAACTATTTCTAGAATTGGAATTTTATCCAGTTAACACGGACAAGCGGAGTGATGCAGTGAACTGTCCCACTGCTCTGGTAATAAATATCAGCACTCTTGGAACGCTGCTTGACCAATCACATTACTGGACTGACACTAAATGTGGTATAATGGCAGTTTAAGAATATTATAAATCTGTTAATGTTAGAACTAACACACAAATGTAGGTCTTGGCTATAACATTTGTAAACTTACTGTTTAAGCATGTAAATGTTAGAATTTATATATATATATATATATATGTGTGTGTATATATATGTGTATATATATGTGTATATATATGTATATATATGTGTATATATATGTATATATGTGTATATATATGTGTGTGTGTGTGTAAAAGTTCTTGTACTATTATGTGGAAAGTAATTCTGCATTTATTAGTGATTAACTGTTTGTGCTTTTGAATATGTTTAGCCCAAAAGCACCTCAAATAATAATGCAGTATAAGGGTTGGGATAACAGACAAGTCACAGATTTAATCAGTGGCCCAAAAATGCTTATTGGCATAGTTCCAATGCATCCCCCCCCAAAAAAGAAAAAGAAAAAAAAGTGGAGCTTGTATGTGGTAAATGATGTGTACAAAAAACACCGGACAATGTTGCTGCACAGCCAAACCTGATCTCTCAGTCCCCGTTAAATAACTGTTCATTCTGATTGTATGAAGAGTTAAAGAATGTGTATGAATCATGAGCTCAAAACTACACTCTGTGCTGTGAAGGTTTGAATAAGGGCCAATGTTTGTAAAGTACATTTGCTGATTTATTACTCAAGGCATAAGTGAATTAAATGTCATCATGCCATCACTATTTTAGAATGTTGTGACGCCTGCAAATTCTCACGACTGACTGTCTTGAACCGTACAGACTTTGAAGTATACTGTGTACCAGAGGAAGTCTGCCTCAGCCGGTTTTCACTGGCGGGTTTGGGAAAACAGCAGTGGCCTCTAACTGTGCTCGAAGAGGATTTCAGTCTGATTCAACCATGTTTGCCACTGTCTCCTCTCAAGATGCCTTCAGGTATCATAATCTGCTAAAATTCTTATCTGAATAACTTTACCATAGTTTTAGATACAATTAAATGATGTCTTTATATAGTGCACTGCAGAGATGACCTGGAAGCATTCCTAGAAACCATCAGTGAGCTGACTGTGGATTTGCCATCTGAGTGTGACTCATGATGCTGTTACATTACACCCTTTTTACACTAAACTTAATTTTGTAATAAAGTTTTCTTTTTACAAATATTGACTTTGATATCTTTGCTGTCTGTTCTAGCTTGTTGGGTTAGGTACCTGAAATGAGCATCAGTAATTAGTTTAATTTATCATGCCTTTCCCAAGCTCAAGGTCACTGAGCAGTGTATAGAAAAACAAACAAACAAACAAAAAAAACATACTCTGATAACGGAATATAAAGCCCTGGGCATTTTAATAAAACTCTTCACAATGACATTACTGATATAATGGCACAAAATTAATTAGGTACAGAGCCCTGCACATGACAAGCAGGTAAAAAAAAAAAGTGTGTGTATCGTGGTGTCGTTTGACTAATTAATTCCCTCGTTTTAGTTAAATGCGTTTGAGGAAATGAATTAATAAAATGTGCTCATGTATTAAGTCATGGGAATGAATTCTTAATTCATGGTCATGATATACTGTGTTTTTTTTTGTTTTTTTTTGCCCCCCATGTCATATGTGGGGCTCCATACTTAGGAGTAGTTAATACCTCCCTCTGCATTCAGCTGTGGTGTAATGATACATGACTAATACACTGGAATCACATCCAAAAGAGAGGCATTTATTATCAATGTTCCTTATTCCATGTCAAAGACCATAAAGTGCAAGTGTTAATCACATTGAAATTGTAGTCTTGGAAACAAAGTGAGAGAAGCATGAAAATATCAGTAAAATACTGATTTGGCTGATTTACAAGAACAGCCCTTGTAATTTGTAACTTGCTGTTAGTGTTGCAGCCTAGATTAAAAATTGTAAAAGGTATATTAATAGCACCACTTTGTTATGGTTTCCAGGTTTTTACACATACAATAACAAAACCATTACAAAAAAAAAAAATCAATGATAAAACAGCAGTCATCACCTCCTGAAGGGACAATTTATAAGCAAATGCAAAATCATGCAAAAGCTAATGTTCGTGTGATTTTGCACAGCTCTCTTCAATATGCTCATTAAAGAACATACCACTCTTATTACCACATTCTAACAACAATCAACCTACGTTTTCAATGATCCTCCACTTCCATGGCCAGTGCAACATATACTGTATATTGCCTGTCAAGTGTCAAATGTCTTACAAGCCTGACCCCAAAAAGTAAACTGTCTCTCATATTTGTCACCTAATTCTGTTACTGTAATTTGATAACGTCCAGACTGAGTACAATGTTCTGTAAAATAAGTGGAGCAAGTAAGTGATTTAGATGCACCCCATACCTCCACATAGTCATACTCTCCAAAGTAGTAGGACTGAAAGCATATGGCATTTTTCATTGATTTAAAGAAAATGACATTTGTATATGCACCTTGTGCTTTCCCCCCCCTCCCCCAAAAGAAGGATCTGATTACTCTCACGTGAGCTTGTATGTATTGTCAGTTATGTTGGCATGAGGGATGTGGCTGCAGGTTCTTGTGTTCACTTGAACACACACATGCGTGTACACACACACACACACACAAGGAGTCCAGGGCATGTTCAGCACTTCCCTTTTTTAGATTCCCATTCCTGAAACAAAAAGGCACATATTGAATTTTTTTTATTATAAAAAAAGATAATGATACATGTGTCTATGGTAATAAAATTGCAGATCTAATAAGCCTGTCGTATTTCTCTGTGATGGTACAAAATGATATTGGAGACTTATCTGGGGATTCTGACAGAATAAGCTTCTACTGTAGTCATTAAAATCCAGTTGGAATCTGATTAACTATAATCCCACTGACAGATGCAACACACTGCACTCTTTGCATTGTTTGTTCAGTATAGATAAATAACAGCACAGATACCAGTTTATTTAGTCTGTGTCTGTTTACCTTGGCTTTCTGCATAACATTTCCTTTTGTAGACGCATAGATGGATAGGGGGCGCTTTCGCATTTCAGAGGCACAGTTGACCGGAACTAATGACTCAGTGTATGGTACCTCAGTTCTCTGGGTCTTCTATAAAATTAGGAGTTGGATTAGTTAAATTTCACACAATTTTGAAGGTAGTGCAGTTTAGACAACATTTGTGTTTTTTGTACCTTGCCTAATGGTTTGGTCTCTACAGGTGCCCCTAAAGCTCCTCCAGCCAGAGATTTCTTCAGATTCTCTTTAACCTGAGTGAGTTTAAGCTCCAGGTCCACACGTTCACCTTCCTTTATCTGGCAGCTCTCCTCCAGCTGGCCTACACGCTCCTCAAGTGCCAGCCGTTGTTTATCTGCACCAAACATACCATTATTGTTACACATCCCACAGGAAAATGAAGCATTAACATATGAAATATGCATACAGAAAGACACTATCTTTCTTATTCACTCAAAGTAGTAACAGAAATAAACTTAAAATCTTAAATTCAGCATAAATCCTGTCAACAGAATGAGACCATCTGAGTCTCACCCCAGCTAAATCAGTGGAAATAAAGCCCTGTGACATCTGCTGTTGTCTACAGCAGAGTTTCTTGGATCACTTGCTTTACAAGCATACTTCGGCGCGCACTGTATGCTATCGCCAGTAGATGGAGCTACAGATTCATTTCCCATAGTGTATCCTAGGAAAAAACGCACAGACTGTAGTAACAGCCCAGTAATATCGGAATGTTTCCATCTATAGAAATTTTAAGGTTCCCCAACTCTACTTTCATAAACTACTAAATCAGTGAGCTATACTTAGCCACAAATACAAGAACTTCACATGTATAGTAGGACAGTTGTGATTTGTTGAGGTGAAGCCTTATGCCTTAAATTATTTCCTCACCTGTTGCCACCTTCATTCTCTCCTTGGCTTCTCGTTTTTCCTTTCGCAGCAACACCAGTGCATTCCTGATGTGGTCTTTCTCTCTCTCCAGCTCCTCTTTCTCCCTCAGGTAGCGGCGTGCATCCTCCTCAGCCCGTGTTTTCCCATACCTTCCATACTGATTTGCGTCTGAAAGGTAAAAGGCCAGATGTCAGGTTCCAGAGAACTGTGGGAAAATGGAAGAGTGACAATGCTTTTAACACCCTCATCAAGGCTATAGCAAAGGCACAGGGTGAAGAGAGCTATACATCAAACCCAAATGCCTTATAAAGCTCGGGTTGCATCATTTGCCTGGGCCGTGCTGGAGAGGCCTTTGAAGTGACAGTGTGGGAACTCTCTCTGACTGCTTTGAAAACTGGTGAGAACAAGAAGCTGTAAGTATGCTTGTTAAAATTCCCTAGGTGTTCAGGCATTTTTGCCCTCTATTGCACCCTCTAGGTTGTCACCCCTTATTGACCAGCCGAAACCTCCAGGGACATACAACAGTACTTTTATAACATAGGAAATGATACAATATATACAGTATATAATATGGAACAGCTAAGCAAAAGAATCAGTGAGAATGTGAATGTGTATTCACAAATTTCAAACAGCAATACAGAGCAGTAGATAGATAGTTGGCGTGACTCACTAGAGCCGTGGCGCTTAAGGGTGATCTGAGGCTTGTCCATACTTCTGTCACTACTAGCAGACCGGCGCTTTACTAAATACCCATTCTTCAGCCTCTCATTCTCCTGGTGTATGACAAAACAGAAAAATAAGATGGTTAATGGTAGTGATTGTAACTGTACCCAAGAGCAGTCTTCAGCAGTCTCCTGACAAATTAGGAGGGGGCTATTTCTGTTGAAGGGTTCAGCAGCCATCATATGCATACACATGTACAGGGGAGGTTGAGGGCATATAAGATGCCTGTTCCGTCTTCTTTTCCTATTAATCTTATTTCTTTTTCTTTTCTTGTTTTTGAGAAGTTACTTGTTTCATAACTTGATATGGTTGCCTTAGCTGGGCTCTGATGACCCCAAACAGCTGCATACAGGGACGGACGGTCTAACCCGTCATTTCTCAGCACACACTTCAGAAAGAATCCTCTGTCTAGGAGGATCATGCTCATTATTAGACCTAAGAAGGAGATGTACTTGACAGGAGAGCTAATACATAACATTTAGGATAGAAGTGTTAACACTGTGAGTAAATATATATTTGATTGTTGATGCTTGTTACACACCTCTGCATGCTCATAAGGTACCTCATCGTAAGTCCTCGACTCTGTGGAGGTGGCCCATCTGAACAGAAGAGAAAAATGAATGAATGACAGATTCAAACACATCAGCATTGATTCAGTTCCATTAACTTGTTTTTTGGTCACTCACAGGAAAGAGTACCGAGCAGCTGTACGAATATTGGCGATGGTCTCCACATCCACGTAGTCATAGTGCAAACACTCTGGATCAGCAGAAGAACCAGTTTCTGCCAATAGAACTCCAAGCCAACGGCCCATTTCTTCAGAGCAGCTCGCCTGACACACATAATAAATGACTGGGAAATGAGAAAGGAACCTCAGATCTGACCCTGAAATGTACTGAGAGTGAGTGATTTGGCAGCGTACTACTTAATATTGTGTTGTGTAATGTTTTGTTAATTTCTACACTGTGATAAAATGAAATATAAAATGAAAGTGATAAAATGAGATGGTTCAAATAGTACTTGTGAACTTTGCCCCTGGAAACCCTCTGTACCTCTAATGCTGCCACCTCAGTGCCACCTCTTAGTATTCTGAGGGCGAAAGGGTGCTTGGGCCCAAGGCCTGGCACCACTTCACAGCCGCGTAGGACAATGGAGGCGTGTGGACTCCGCCATCTATCACCTTTTTCCTGGTGAAGGTGGAGTGAGCCGCATCTTACACGGCACCACTGCTCCTTCCAGCACTGGTTCACCAAAACACTCAGATAGCCTGCCAGAAACACATAAACATCACAGATGTATATACAAACACAAATTTGTAAATGGTTTTATACTTCATTCCGTTTAGCCAAGATAGTCGGCTGATTTATTAATTGACTGAATGGCATTCCCTCAAAACCTCCATTGCCGGTCCCCTTTAAAGACTTATAGGATGAGCTGCTGCCATTCTATAGCTTTTTATGTTGTATAGTATTTTTAAATAGATTTTTTGACAATGGTCTTGTGTTTCTGCAGGTTCTATGTGTACTCATGTACACATAGCGCCTAAAAAGAAAACACTGATGTGCGCAAGATTAGCCCTAGTTATCCAAGGTCAAGCACAGTGGGCATGCTTGTATGATCACTGAAGAAATTGGGAGAGCCAGTACTACAGCAGATAGCGACAGTGTAACAGGAACAACTGAATCTCACCACAACGAGGGTCCTCGTAAAGTGATGGTGTTCGTGTATCTCCAGGTAGAGGTGGCTTCCTTTTGGAAAAGCTAATGATCCTAGTGATCTTGCGCCCTGCTGCTCTGCTCATTGTGCCTGTTAATTCCGACAGAGCAACCCGCTTGGGCTTACCTAAAATAATATAAATATACGCAATAATGTTATCAAAGAGGAAAAATTTAATGACACTGTATAGTAATTATAATGTATACAGAGCTCTCACTGGGCAAAATGAGATATACACACACATCTGACTCGACCACTCAAACTGAAGCAAGCGAATGAATGCCATTCTGTGCTTTAATAGAAGCTATATAATTAAATTATGTAAATGTAGAATTTAAAAATTGAAATGATCGAAGTAAGCTTTAAATGCAGAGTTTTGAAAGAAAGAGCAGCTTACCATTCTCCCGGCTGTCTCGGCTACATTCTCCACTAGCCATGCTATCTGAATCTGATGCATGTTTCTCACCAGACAATCGCTAGAATACAAAAACAAATTCATTTTAAATTCACACTACTTAACATACACTTATCAGGAACAAGCACAAGCAATCTCAAATGTCTCATCTCAATGTCTCTAGACAATTTTGCCTGAGAGAGAGAGACAGTGAAAAAAATGCATGGCTCAAAGCTCCAGTAGTGACTCACAGTTGCAGAATTTGTTTACTCGCAATGCAAAACAACAGAGCTAGCTTCCATACTTTATGACAGTATAGCCCTCAGTGCTAAATCAGGCTAAAAGTGCTCTGCTTCCTCCTACGCTCTCAAACGTGTACATAGGGACACAAACACATATCATTCTGCCACCTGCATTAACTCTTTTGGAACATGTTATTTTTAGCTGTCTGAAAACAATTTACTACTCTTAATGTGACACTTCTTAATCAAAGCATATGGTCAGAGTGTTCTCTGTTAGCCTTCAGAGGTTAGCCTTCCAGTTAGCCTTCCAGCCACTGTCACTCCGCACGCATACATACGACATTAACATTAACAGAGACCTAACTGCACACTGAAAAGATGAGGCACATTCTCATATTCTAGGGCACAGGTAAAAATGTTGCATGCTAGATGTAATATTACAAAGTACATGTTTCAGCTGCTATAAACAAGAGTAGATCCTACAGAGAAAGACTGTTTATTAGCATGGTGGGTTCAATGGAATCATCATTTGGAAGAGCAAGGCATTGCATAACTAAGATAAATAACTCTTATAGGACTTCTCTCTCATTCTTTGGATGTGGATGTTAGCCCGGACTGTGAAAGAATTCGAATATACACTGTATACACCAAAAGCCACATCAAAGCTTATTGAAGCACACTAGATCCCTACCTTGTCCAAGTCTTTTTCTGGCTCTTTTTCTCTTTTTCTGGGGATCATGGGAGATGCTGAGATGTCCATTGCATTCCCCAGACTGTTTACTTCACGCACCACCTACAACCCCACACAGAGAAACAGCACATCAGCAATCTCAGTATATGAATAAGTCTGGCCACATAGGAGGTGTCTCCACCAAAAGAATCCTTTCTTGTGCAATATTATTTCTGGCCTGCACTCAGCATATTAAGCTGTATATGTATTCTTAACAGACAGTCAAGAACAGTTCTGGTTGTATGACCTGAAAAGACCTTTTTAATTACCCGGAGCCATTTGTCTGCCTGTTCCTTGCTCTGTACAGCCAACACCAGAGCCTCTCCACCTGGCAGAGAGAAGCGAAGCTCGTGCTTCTTCTTCCGCCCATCCTTAGGCACATATATGACATTGCACAGATTAAGTGGCAGATCCATGTAGGGAGACTGGTCTTTGGAGCTTTTGTAGCACTGAAAAGAGAAACCAGCAATGTCACAGTTCAGTAAATAGCCGAATGCATATAAAGCAGTATCCAACACAAAGTCGTGCCAAAAATGATAGGATAGCTAACAACAACAACAAAAAAAAAAATCACAGGATTGGTTTTCTTGACTGGTTAGAATTAACCCAAGTAGGCACTACAAGCTATCCTTCATTATTACTGCTAACTGAACTTTTGGGTACTTCCTATTATTTTTTATATACTGAGGTGGAAAACAACATGTCACTGGGCAAAGCTCAACATAGCCCACCTGAAGTCTGTTCTCACGGATGACTGTGAGTTGTTTGGCCCACTGACCGAAGCGCTTCTTCTTCAGCAGGAAGGCACAGATACGGCAATCCCTCACTGGGGCCATGGAGTTCTCCTCTGAGGGCCACGTGTGGGTTAAACGCTGACCCCTTTCCTCCTCTTCCTCATCATATGACTCATAGGAGCTGCTCAGAGCATCTGAATCATTATCTGGAGATCAAATATGTATAATCAGAAACTAAACTACTATCGATAAAAACATCTGCCAAACGATTGTAAATGTAGTCTTGTGGGAACATGTATCTCAAATATCTCAAAGCAGGGGAGGCTTGTCTGGAAAAGTTGCTTGTAAACATTTTCTAACCAAGTATGTTTGTTAAATGTCACGTCTGGCCCTTCCAGAATAATGTGAATGTAACAATGAAATAGGCTAAATGTGCTGCACAAAGTAAAGTAAAAATGAAACCCTGACATTCTGTGCCTTCTGTGTTCTCCTATGGAATAGATCTTTTTTTTTTTTTTTTTTACTGAGAGGGAGATGTATCTACAGGTAATCCAAATTACATGAGTTTTTGCGCCGGCGGTTCATGCTGATATTGGGACAGTTGTTGTCGGTGTCTTCACAGTATCCATCCTCAATGGAGTTAGGAGGACTGGAGCTACCTAGAGAAGTTGGGTGGTAAAAGTTACACTCAAAAAAAGGTCATAAAATGGCGTACTGTGCATATGTACTGGTTCATGAATTATAATCAGAAATGGCTACCTAGATTCGCCATTACTTTATGCATTCTTCAAGAAAACTACATGACTTAAACCATATGACTGATAATGTTCATCTCATTTAAGCAATACTTCTGGGGAAGCAAAACTCACCACGGCTGGTAATGTATTCTGGCACAGTACCAGGGCTGAGTGGCACAGCCTCCTCATAGTAGTCTTCTGGAGGTGGGGTGGTGGGTAGTGGAGGTGCTGAATCTGGTGTAATCTAGACAAAAAGCAAGGGGCAATAAAATATTCTACCATAAGCTGTGGCCCCACTCTACTCAGTCAACTTCTTTCATAATTTTTTGTCTAACACCTTGAAGTACTGCTGTGAAGAGAGTGCTGTTGGATGATTATTAGGACCACCATGCCTCCGACAATGGACCGCCCCTTCTGAAAAGGCTCACTTAGCTTTCATATTTTACCAACCATAATCCTCCTCTAGAAAAATGCTATAGAAATACAATAAATTGGATATGTATGCAAACATTAATATGTAAACAAAAATAATGTGCAATTTGTGATATTTTCAGCTTAGACATATTGATGAGCTGTACAGTTTAAAACTAATAATCTGTTATTTTAACACTATATTAGCTCAAACAAATGTAGTGCAATGTTTCTGCAAAACACTAATTTCAAATGAACAGCTTTTGTGTGTGAAGCCTCCCCTGGACAGAAAAACAGCAGAGAATTCTTACTGTAATGTATAACAAGGTTACAGTACACTTGTAGAGCACTGTGGACCAATGCTGAACATGCAGAACATTTCAAGATTTGTGCATGTGTACTTCAGTTTTGATCTGGAGATTGAAATGGTCATTGTGAAACAAATTTTTTGTGTTTCTTCATTTCTGTATTGATTTAGATACATGTTTAGGGTCATTATTTTATTGAAACTTCAATTACAGCCAAGTCTCAAACCTCTTGGCTGAGGTAACCAGTTTTTGCAGGTTAGCAAAATTCATGATCTCACAAAAGATGAGCATTTTGAGCACACAAAAGGCCTAATAAGTGCTTTTCATTGTCATTTTTCAGTTAGTCTCCATTTTATTTTCCGCCAAACATGCTAATAGAGTCCATAGCACATGATACCAACTACAGTAGTAGTAGTAGTAGTAGTTTCAATGACACTTTGGTGAAAGGCTGCATTTTGTAGTTTGCTCTCAGGAAAGTATGCTCATGTGTCCATTTCTTGGACATTTTTAAACTCTTCCAAATGTCTGAATTTTTAATTGTTTTAATTTTATTACTTTTAATCTGACTTGTGCAGGTCAGCAGCCATCTCTCTCTTTTGCGTTAAAGCTTTTTGCAACAGTGAAAGGAATTTACGTGTGTGCAACTTCATGCGGCTCATGTGTTCTTGAGATAAAAAAATTATATTACTTTTACAAAAGCAGCTCTGAGAATCTTTTTGTTAGAGGAAATGTGAGTAATTACTCAACGAGTGACAAATGCTGGAGCGGATTAAATGAGAAGGTGGCACCTTACAGGTTTAGTTGCAGACTGGTTTGTTGGGTCTTTCTTCTGTTCTTCTACTTCAACTTTCAGCTCACTAAGGTTGCAGTCTGTTTAAACAATACATAAACATTTTAGTGCATAATAATGGCATCAACAGGGAATGCTGAGCCAAACACGTCAATGCTAGTCTTATTTACCAAAGTTCTCAAAAAGGGCTTCCACAAAGCTAGTGCCATTTCTGCAGACAGAGGTGTTCATGTACATGTATTCTGGTCCTGTGACTAAAAAAAAATTACATATGAAAAATAATAATAATTGTTAAAAGGAGACAAAAAAACCCCAACAACTATTAAGATAGGAGAATAAATGAGCCATTAACATTTTCAGATAATTAACAGACTTAATTGGTATATTGTACTGGGTCACCATTTCTATCAGTGTTACATTAAGTAGGTAAATTAGGGCAGTAACCTGATTTAATGTAAACAAATTTAGATATTTTACAGTTTTCCATCTTCCCACATTTAATCATGCACTGCAAAAATATCTTAGCAAGTAAACATCTTGAATATAGGCAAAGCCAACTAATATTTCTCTTTATTAGATTGTTTTTAAACAAATAATATTATTAAGTCTATTTCTAGACATTTTACTCATTTCTAGCTTGAAATTGTCTTATTCTATGGGGAGATAAGTTTGCTTATTTCAAGCATTTGTTTCTAGAAAGAAGCAAAATTAACACATTCGAACTCATGTTTAAAAAGTTTACACCTCTCATCAATTAAGTAATTCTGATTACCCCGAATAACCCCAAATAACCCCATAAGCTGCAGGTTTTTTCTTGACATCTTCTTGGTTTCATCTGACTGCTGAAGCCATGGTCCGCAAACAGCTTATAAAGCACGTACAGGACCTCACTGTCAAAAGGTACGGATCAGGAGAGGGGTATGTACCCAAAGAAGAAAAAAAAACCCTGTGAAAGCCATCATCAACAAGTGGAGAAAATGTGGCACCACAGTAACATTACCAAGAAGAGGACATCCCTTCCTTATGAAAGGACAAGATGAAAACTTACCAGGGAGGCTGCCAGGTGACCTACTGCAACATTAAAGGATCTGCAGGAATTTCTGGCAAGTACTCACTTTCATGGTCACTCATTGCAAGGTCACTCCTTGCATGTGACAATCTTTCACATTCTTCCCATGTCTGGGGTATAACTTAGGTCGCTAGACATAGATGGGGTACCTATGGGGTGGCTATAGAAGAGCACTTTTTCACGAAAAAAACAACATCCCAGCCCATCTAATTCACCCCAAACCCATACCCATGGTGAAACATGGTGTTGGCAGCATCATGCTATGGGACTGCTTCTTTTCAGCTTTTCAGAGGTTCCAGTCAATGTAGAGGGAATCACGGATAGCTCCAAATACTAATCTATTTTGGCACAAAACCTGCAGGCTTCTGTTAGACAGCTGAAGAAATTTTTCACTTTCCAGCACAATAATGACCCACAGCACAAATCCAAGTCAATAAATAAACGCCTTCAGAAGAAGATGATCAATCTCTGGAATCGCCCAGTCAGAACACAGATTTAAATCCTATCAAAAACCTGTGCACAGGAGCTCCCCTCATAATTTGATAAATCTGGGGCATTTTTAGAAGGAAGAGTGAAATTAAATTGCCGGATCAAGATGTGCTAAGTTGCTAAACTCTTACCCAAAAAGACTGAATGTTGTATAACAAGCAAATAGTGCTTTAACAAAGTATCAGTTAAGGGGTATGCACACTTATGCAACCAGGTTATTGTAAGTTTTTCCTTTTTGTTAAATTTTCCGAAAACATTTTTATTTTGTTGGTTGCTATATCACATTAAAGGTGGAAGAAGATCTGACATGATATATCTTGGTTTCATTTTTTTTTAAAATCACAAAAAATTTTAACAGGGGTATATAGACCTTTTACATGAACTGCATATCTAGAAATAAGCTCAACTGTCTAATATTTGTTATAAAGCTCATAATGAGAAATATTAGATCATTTCCCTTTATTCAAGATATCTTCATTGCTGAGATATAATATTTTGTCATGTATATTCTTTTTTTTTTTCCACCAAGAACCACCTGAGGGCTTCAGCTGTTTCAGGAGTTTCCTCACGGCACATTTCTTCTCCTTGGTAGCAGAGCTCAAGGTCTCATGGTCTAGCAGCTTGAGCAACACATTCAGTTCAGTCACCAAGAGTTCCATCGCTAAGGGGGCAAAGTTCAAGGTAAGAGGTCAACAGACATCAGACTATACAACTGTCTATGTATGTCATAGGTTAATTAATCTGCAAACATTTAATAAACACAGTAAGACAATGCAAGTCAAACAGCTGTCTGTGGAACATCAGTGACCTTGATTTAATATGCATTAGGCTGTCTAGTTTTTAAGTGCTTTCTGTGCTGGAGTGAGTGAGATCAAGATGCACAGTTCAGTGTTAACTCTATATTCTGAAGAGTATCTTCAGTGCTGTCAGTGGAAGGTTATACACAAGGTTCAAAAAACAACTCCGGTATGCTCTGAAGTTCTATGGAGTATGTTTGAAGTTCTCTTTGGTGAGAATTTTTTTTTTTTTAAATAATTCAAAACAGGTAATCCCTGGCACACTTCCAAAAATCCTTTCCCCACACAGAGACATGCCATCTAGCCCAAGACAATCAAACTCTCCTAAAAACCATCATGCAGACTGCATTAGGGGACAGTGAACTCTTTAGTTTCTTCTACCTTTCCACTGTGTCATTCAGTGATGCTTCATTTTGTTTGCCAAAAAAAGTTCACAGCAAGTACACTTCACTCCTAGCTAGATTTTAGTTACCATTGCATGGAAACAGCTTGGCATGCAATACCCCTGAAATGTTGGAACAACTGCCCAAAAAAACCCTGCCCAAGAGGTAACCCTTCTGGCAAGAAGCTGGTCATTGTGGATAGATTCTCAGAGCTTTGTTTCAGGAAATAAACACACAGCAATATGAGCTCATAATTAAAAGGGTGGCCATAGCACTTGCATGAAATAAAGAATGGGAAGAATCTTGGAAAGAGAGACCTGATCTGTGTCCATCATGCAGCTGCACACTGACTAATCTATGCTCCCAAATTTTTGAACTCATTAAAAATGTGAAAGACCATACATGATGACAGGACTTAGCAACGTGCCTTTATATTCCCTGGTGTCACTCTCCTAGCACCACTCTGCTGCTGACAATATGGCCACCATATATATATATATAAAATGAACTTGTGCTTGACATCAGCCTTCTCCAAGGGGAAGGTGAAGAGTTTACAAAAAAAACACACACAAACATATTCTGTTGCATCCACACCCACATGTCCTGAAATAAGGTCACTAAAACTGTAGCAAAAATGCTTAGTATGTTTCTCAGTCCAGAGACCTCACCTACTGCAAAACACTTCTCTTCCTGCCATCATCCCCTCCAGGGTAGACTCCTAGTAGTGTGTATGTTTTGCAAACGTGTGTATATGAACGTTTTAACCTTCTCATTCAGACTTGTTGACACAAGGCCCCAGTATTCACAAAAAGACTAGTTCAGTTTGACTGCCCTGAAGATGACCTCTTCCAGGAGATATGGCTGAGTAGTAACTTAATGTGCCAACTAGGAGTCGGTGGGTTTTTTTTTTTTTTAGGCATTTCTTTTGAAATGCCCCCCAAAAAATGTAATTCGTGGCTATGCTTTTTGAGAGAAGGGTTACATTCTGATTACAATGGTTGAATCACTTATAGGACACGCAAAGAGAGATTATCCATGGATACCATACTATGAAATATATTTATCATGGTCAGAAATATTATGTAATACAAAATCTAACCAAGATAAGAGTCTGTCACAGAGACCAAAAAAAGCTGTCAGGTGTCTGTGGACACGTTATTCATCATCACTCAAATGGCAACAGAACTCACTTTCAAGTGCCTAGAATAAAGAGACTTTTGAGTCACAAAGACGTCATAGCATGGACTTTAGATAACAGATTTAGATCATCAGGCCTAGGATCACACTTGCCAGATTACACAGACATTCTAAGATCTTCATTTAAAAAAAAAAGACTCCTCTGGGGCTAGTTACAACCAGCTTAAAGCAACACCAAAGCAGTGGAGCATATATGATTCCCATAGCTATACTTCACAGTGGAGATCAAACATACTGAGCTCTACTTTATCTCAGCTGCACCTGTGGAAGGTCACTTCCCGAGCCAAGCAAAACACAGGCCTGCATGCCCACTCTCCTCCCAAAAGCTGCACATGTGGTCTTCTCTGATAATATACCACATCAAAAACACTGTACTGTGAACACAGAAACTGACACCGGTGCTTCAAATCAAGTCCAGACAATCTGCAAGGCTTGCTGATAGTACAGGAGTTTGTTGTTTTCTTTCAGACACTCCAGAATGTTCTCCATCTTTTAGTAAGTTCTAAGAGACGTATCACAGCTTATTATCTTTTTGTCTTTCACACTCTCATTCAAAGAACTTTGCTAACTGAACTGAACAAGCTGTACTGAGAAATTTGACTTTAGGGCTGGAGGCTGTGTTTCAGGAAGTAACCCCACAGCTGAACTAGTGCTTTGGCACTCACAATCTTGTACAATGGCTGATAGCCACCTTACAAAAGCAGTGGCAGCAAATCTGAAACAGCAATTCACTTGCTAGTGAGAACCAGACAGAACAACCCAAGAATGCAGTAAACACCTAGGTGAAATATTTTATGTTTATTGTGCTTAAACATGCATAAATAGTGCCACCTCAAATAGGGTTGCCTAAAGCTATACAGGTAGTTGAAACAGCTTTATACATGATGCCATTTAGTTAAATGCAAGACCTTAACATGTAGTACATCAGTCCTAGTACTGGAAAACAAAATACTGGAATAATGAAACACATACCATTAGCAATTGCTGTAGAGGCAGCCAGACCCACCATCTTCTACCAAACTGAAGAAAGTCACACAATCATCCACAAAAGCACTGTAAATTAACTATTACTTGTAGACAAAAGAACTGCAAACAGGAGTAGCGTCAGACAGTAAATGACTCAATGTAGGTGTGTTGCCATCACCTTTCTTTCTTCCAGTTCCTCCCACTCCCTCTCTCCCTCTGATGCAAAGACGGCTGAGGATAGCTAACAGGGGAATTTACCCTCCCTTTCTGCTCTGATGTATCATCGGGGGAGGGTGTGTGTGTGTGTGTGTGTGTGTGTCTGCACGTGTGTTTTTAGGCAAAGGAGGCACCCAATCCCCCATCTGCACTCCTAATGGATCCAGGACCTAGGACAGGCCTTGTGTAAACATACATTCACACCTCCCCCTTAAGCGTAAATAAGAGTTCTGGGCTATGCCTGATCAGCTTTGAATTGCCTTTTCCTTCACACCTTCAATCTGTCCTGGTTTCACACCCTATTCAGTATGCCACTATATCCCTGCACCGTTGGGTGGGTGGGTGTGGTTGTAGGGTGACGGGGGGCGAAGTGGGGGTTAGCGGGGGTAGGGGGGTTGGATTATCCATGCCAGTGAAATGTAAGGTAATATACAAAGGAGTCATTCTCTTGCCATGCTCAGGTGAACAGAGGTTAAAGTCTCAATTCCATTCATTGTGTTTTCTCCTTTGGAATGGAGCCGACTGATATGCATGCATAAGCCTCTCCAGCCCACAGACAGAACCCTCAAGTCTACCTAGCAGGATTAGACATGCCAAATATTTCAGGGCACACTCATGCATGTGGCTCACCATATGTACACACTAGCATGCAAACACTCAGATAAGTTCTCTGTATCAGTGGCTCCATCTCTTTACCTTTGAAAGCATGACAGCAGACAGTTCTCTACACAGTTAAATACTCCTGATGGCATGCTGAGATCTGCCTTGTTGAAGGTACAGATGAGACACTGTAATATGATGCCAGTATCAGTCAGGCACAGCAGATAACTACCACCCCAGAGCAATTATATCACTGGATATAAAGACAATAGTTATACACAGTGTAATATATTTACCAGGGCAAATTTCACATGTGGTGGTCTCACATCTCACAGAGAAGAGATAGAATAATCAAACGAAAAGCTTCTTATTCCTTTTAAAGAAAGACAAATACAGTATGAACAAATATCTTTGTTGAATCATAAGTTGGTCCATTATGTAAGTCACACCTATTTAGAAATTGTTCAACATTATGTGACTCAGTGTTTGTTTAATTGGAGTTTAAGAATGTTCAAATGTTTGTGTCTGTTGGAAATATGACTACAAGTCACCATTATCATGCCCGAGCTTGCAGGGTGACTGAACTCTACACATTACCCCAGCTGACATACACTGAACAGCATTAAACTGATGGAGAATTTTGGCCCATAACCTCATCAGAGCTTTCTTCTTAGACACACACAGTCAAAGTGTCACACTGACACAAGGCCTGCTGTAATGAAATCAAAAAAACAATTTGGCCCATGATATGAACAGACAGCTGCAGTCCATCCATATTAAATAGCATAAAATGAAGGCTCAAAGCTCAAAGACGGCGTGTTGGGTTTCTCCACATAATCCCCCATAGCTTTCCCTCATAGTGCATCAGATTTGTGAGATGACACCTTGTTTTACTGCTCCAAAGTCAATAGTTAGAGAAATCCCTCCAACATAAACTTTGGATCTCTCATCTAATATGGATATGCTGTGGCACAATAGATGTTTTGGCTGTTGCAGAATATTTGCTTTGCCCCCTAATCTGATGTGTGCCTCCATATGTTGGACATAACAAAGCAGTCATAACAGTCAATATCACGTCATGTGACGTCCAGCAGGATTCTAGGATTCTTAGTCACTTTTTTACTTAAAGGATTATCAGGAACATCACTGTGACTCAGCCAGGTAACATCTAGCAACAGTGTTGTTTTCAAGATGGGACTGATATTAAGGTCAGACTGGCTAGATAGACTGACAACGTTTAGTTGTGAAAGCAATTCTAACATTATAATCCTCTCCTAACTGCACAAGATCTCCTTCTGAATTCATATCAACAGCATCCAAAGTTCCATGGGACTGAGAGCCAAGCCCATGCATAACTCTAGAGCAGCTGACGTAACACTGTGATTCCCAAAGAGAAATTAGAAAAATAAAACTTTATTATTTAGATATTTTGACATAACGTTTTCATGGGAAAACCTCTGAACTGAGGAGATGTTATTTGTAGGGCTCTAAGGGTTTTGTTATATTTTTCCAAACTTTTCATTTGATTTTTTATCTCAGGTTTTGCTTTTCCAGATTTATTTCTGTGAGGTTGAATAAATTATCGGCCACATAACCGTAGTATCACAGGGTGAATAATCAAAACAGCATTAAACTTGAATATGTTCTCCGGTTTCCTTCCACCTCCCAAAAAACGTGCAGGTAGGTAGATTGGCTGTAGGTGTGAATGAGTGTAGGCTACATTTACGCCATTTGGCAGACACCTTTATTCAGAGTGATTTACGTTTATCTCATTTACACGACTGAGCATTTGAGGGTTAAGGGCCGCTTGGCAGTGGTGGGATTTGAACTCACAACCTTCTGTCTACCACTACCAAGTCAAAGTCCAGACCACAAGCCCACTGAGGTGCTGTGGCGGGATCTTCAGTGAGCTGCGCACAAACAAATGCCCTCAAACATCAATGAACTGAAGGAATGTTGTAATGTTGTGGGCCAAAATTTCTCCAAAATGATGCGAGAGACTGATAAACTCTTACAGAAATCTATATGTAACTGAATAGGGTGTAGGTATTTTTTTCCTACCTGGTTTCTGAATGTTGGTTTACTTTTTGGGTAAAAATTGACTACATATTGATACATGTTTTTTTTTTTTTTTTTTTTTTTTGGTCACCTGAGGTTATTTGTTTGTTTATGTAAGTTGGTGAGGACCACACAATTGCCCTGATAAATAAAAGCATAGAACTGAAGGAGGGTGTGCTTTCATTTTCCCTTGAGAGTCGGACTTGTAACCCGAAAGTCGTGGGTTCAAGTCTCAGGTCCGGCAGGGATTGTAGGTGGGGGGGAGTGAGTGACCAGCGCTTTCTTCTACCCTCAATACCACGACTGAGGTGAGACCCCTGAGCAAGGCACCGAACCCCCAACTGCTACCCGGGCGCCGCAGCAAAAAAGGCTGCCCACTGCTCCGGGTGTGTGTTCACGGTGTGTGTGCACTTGGATAGGTTAAATGCAGAGCACAAATTCCGAGTATGGGTCACCATACTTGGCCACACGTCACTTCACTACCACTACTACCACTAAGCTGTGCATATAAACAAGCATCACTTCTACACATGTTGATAACTACTACACATTAACACGAGTAGACTCCGTGCTGACTGGCTCACTCACACATTTTAAAGTTTTCTGTCTGTAGCACTGACATTAACTATTAACTATTGTTCCCTCTTTTTATTCACACCTAAACTTTGCTCTAATCTACTTACCATTAGACGTTTGATTGTAAAAGTATTTATTTTAAATCTTGGCCTCAGTGCAAACAAAGTTAGGAGGTTATGAGACATACAGACAAGGGTGTCTCATATTCAACTCTAATGGTGACGTACATTTGCCCTTTTACATCTGTGTGCAATGTTACCAGAATAAAGACTATATAATGGGGACAATATATCCATAACTCCCCTTACCTCTACCTCATAAAGCACACACAGGCACATGCACACACAGAGACACACAGAAAGGCAGCAGGTGAGTATGTGCAAAGGCTTATATAGGTCTCTGGGTGCATCCTTAACTGTATTAAAGTTTGTGGAAAAAGGAAATTACCCGCCACTCCTGCTGCTTTATGATGGATGAGAACATGCTTCAGGTTAACAAAGTAAAGCAATATACACAGGCAGTATAGAGGATGGAAAACAGAGAAACATGGGGAAAATGTACACTTTTCACTGTGAATTAGGTTAGCTGTGTAGGCTGCTTAACTGCTCAAAGTTGGCTACATTAACCTAAAAACTCTAGGAAGAGGATTTAGCCAATGAGGGTGGTTACTGAGGCTTACTACTAGTAGGAGGTGTCCTTAGTGTTGGGGATGTTCATCCCATCTACACATGCACTGTGGCAGAGTTATGAGCTTGATACTCCCACTCACCTGTTTAAGCATTAATTAGCTTTGAAGGCCAACATTTGCCCAGCAGGGTGCAAGAAGCTTTGATCTTTTTCCTCTTTCTCATTGCAGCTTGAGGCTCTACAACTACCAGGACTTTATTATGCTGCAGTACTATACAGTACAGTATAGATACAGTACTCTTCCTCATGGGTCTTGATCAATATGAACACCCTCAAACCAGAAGTTTGTAAAAACTTGTGGGCATAAGCAGTTGTCAAGGGGGGGTACAAGATAAACTTAAAAAACTCATACCTATGGTTCAAGCATGTAAGCAAACATAATCCTTCTGGGAATCATTAGCAATTCATTATTTAGACACTAGAGGGGGTCTCAGTAGTAGTCTTCCTGATTAAGTAGAAGAAGTGAAGTGACGTGTGGCCAAGTATGGTGACCCATACTCGGAATTTGTGCTCTGCATTTAACACATCCAAGTGCACACACACAGTAGTGAACACACACACGCACACACACCCAGAGCAGTGGGCAGCCTTTTTCACCTCAGTCGTGGTATTGAGGGTAGAAGAAAGCGCTGGTCATTCACTCCCCCCACCTACAATCCCTGCCAGACCTGAGACTCGAACCCTCAACCTTCGGGTTACAAGTCCGACTCTCGAACCATTAGGCCACGACTGCCCCATTACCATTACCATTACCAGTAGTAATCCCATACAACAAATACAACACTTGTTCATGCCAAACACAAAAGCATAAAAGACACCTGCATTTTTCAGTAAGGTTTGTTTTTTAAAATGCATACAAGTCACAGACCTTGTCTAGGGTCAGTGTTCAAGGGCAATTTTATCCGGGATCCCCAAGGACCACAACCACACCACAAAATGATTACATTTTAGTGTGGTACGATTCTCGCACACACTTTGATGGAAAGTGTTGCACAGTGAAATGCAATGCAGCATGGTTGATAGCTTCTAAAGGTGGATTACATTCACTCATATACCACTGCACTGCTGAATTCTTGATTTTGATTTTTCAGAAGGTGTTGATTTTCTATAATTTTCTATAACAGCAGTTCAGACAGTTCTAAATGTGCTCATACCCATGTTATCATGCTTATATTAATAACTTACACAGAGACTCCACATGAACAACTTAAAAAAGTATATAATTCTTGATACGGTGAAGTTTTCTATAAGGATATGTTCTTGTAACATTTATGGAACAGTTACAGTTCCATAACAGTCAGAGGTAAAGCTTTTCCTTTAAGTTTTCTAACATTGTGGGCTTTGCGGTTTCTTGGTAACAGGACAAGCTACAAGGAAAAAAAGAAGTGATAACAGGAACTAACTCAAAAGCTGGTCAAGGCAGGGGTCTTATCACAGTCTTTCTGCATGTCTCTCCAGTAGTGAAGTTTGAGAAGAGTGGGAATCCCCAGAAGGATGACATATGGGTCGTATGAATCTGGAGAGCTGCAGAGCTGCAGGAATCAGTGAAAATATTGTTTTCTTTATTTCATACCCATATTATTGTTGTTGCTGTTAAAATATATTTTTCTGCCTATGTATTTACATATGTTAATGTACCAAATTGTACATACAAATGTACCATTGTTTATCACGCCAATTAAAATACCTTGAAATCAAAACGGTCAGTGGATTAAGGTAGATGGAATTCACCTTCATCCCTAATACAGTATTGTCAGAGCTTCTATTAAGGCTTTTAGAGCTTATGGCTGGTGATGAAAGAGTATGGAAATTAGGGATGCTGGCACTGGTGTCCTTAGGCTACAGAGGTTAGTGACCCATCACCAGCTAAGCCAGCACCCCTTAGCCATCTTTTACAGTCTTCCCCAATATGACATGACGAGGGTGAGTCAGCTATCCCTAGACAAAAAGAGCCTTCATTCTGTCAGCCTAATTAATATTTCATATTGTCCAAAAACCCTATGATTTCACTCTGCAACTATGCCTTCTATCAGCCATTGCGTCTTCCACTGTGAAGAACTTCAGTGTTCCACTGACAGTGTTAAGACTGTGCAGAGCCATTTGACATTGTGGCTGCACAAAGACTAGAGGTTTTGTCTGGGAATATACAAGGAAAAGATGTCAATGGGAGTGTTTGTGCAGCAAAGTCAGAGAAAGCAGAATTCCCCTCACTAGGGTGCAGTCCTGACCCTTACCCTCTCCTAATATATCAGCTCAGAGAGGAAACTTCAGCTGAGAAGAAATGTCTAGAAAGTGTACAGGCACCATGTTTTAACACCACCACAGCAGCTATCCACTGAGCCATATACTTCACAGAAAAATTCATAAATCACTTCTGTAGTTCATAAAAGACTCACAGTTACCAGGCACTTATAAAGTCAGCATGTTTCCTCAAGCCTCACCTTCAAATACACCCTCAAAAATCAGGTTTAAGTGGATTATTGTTCCTCAGTGTAACCTTACATATCAGTCCGTCTGAAGCAGCACTGATAAATCACATGAGATATGCTGACCCTCCCTGCAGCTGCAGGGCTATTGTGGACTTAATTATCCAGTCAGGCTGAACAAGATTTCGAGGCAAGAGCATAACCTGAATAAAAATTGTTGAAGTGCTGATGTTTGCAGTCCAAAGCACTCTTGGCTTGCCCCAAGCTGCCAGCTGGAGCTTCTCTTTATTGTCAGGTCTTGGGTAGAGTATCACTGTGGCAACCCGCAGACACAACAAAACCTAAATGTGTGAATGTTAGCACAACTAAAACTTACTGAAGGTGTGGTAAGGGTCTTAAACATTGGCACAGTTGGCATGTGTTATAAAGCTGTCACAAGCAAAACAGAAGGTATAGACAGTATAGCACAGTTAGCACAAAGTAAAACAAGGCTGTTTCAAGATAAATCCAACACGTTATAATCTCAGAATTAAAAACAACCAATGGTAGGGTTCAAACAACTTTTGACTTATCTAAATCCATCTATTAATTCAAGTGTGGTAATGCCAAAAGCCTGAGCAAATAGAGTGCTTTTCTGCTGACCTGCAGCCCTGACACGCTTGCAGCAATCATGGCAGGCCCAGTCTTGCAGATAGTTCAAGACAGAAAACACTCTTTTAGTGCTACATTCTATAAAAACACTGGGCATTCAATCACTCCATAGTCAAATAAATGATAGTAGACTGGACAGTGTAGTACTAGTCGTAACATTTGATTCATGTGTCATTAGGAAATTTACAAGACAGGAGATCTTTGTTCTTAACACACAAGTTCTTCCATATGCTGAAAGGGAAAGACCAAGGAAACAATAAAATATGATTCAGATCTGCTTTTTCAAATAAAAAGACAACCCCACACATGAAATAGCTCCATAGGGATAGCTGTTCCCCTTTACGCCTACCTGACACTCTCATCTAAGACATCATGAACTGCACATGCTGTTATTTATCCTGCTTGGTTATTTGCTACTCATTGTTCATGATTCACAACACATTTATTTATTTTTTTACTAGAAAAGTAAAACAAAAAAGATGAGCTATATATGCAGTGACCTTACTGTTAGTGACAAGTGCAAAATAGGTCAACTCAAATCAACTCACCTGAAAGGAAAAAGAAAAAAAAAAAAAGTAAAACTATCCAAACCTGACAGACTATTTAAAAACAAGAAAAAGAGGAAATGGGCCCCAATTCCCAGGAAAATAATCAATTTGGCAGCAGGATTGTTTAAAACTAGAGGCTAGAACAACATGCATGCTCCCCTGGAGACTTTTCTTTCTCTCTCTAGTGTTTGTATAAACAGACTCACTCTATAAAAGAAAATGAATTAGTCAGGCTGAATTCCAGATATTCCGGAGGAGGAAGAAGCAGGAAGTTTGCATTGTACCACCAAAAAGTGTTGTGAATGACTGGCCCTTCACTTATAGCCAGGATGAGGCAGGGTGCACACTAAACTTAGCACACAAAAATGAGGGGATGACTTAAGGAGGGATTGGTTAAGCTGCTTGACAGCACCTAGATATGTGACATTATTTTCTATCTTTGTTTGAGGGGTGTACTCCTGTGAGTTTAGTTGCCCTAGGATGATAAAAAAAAAAAAAAAAAAAAAGTGGTGGATAGCTTTATGGTCTTAGAGGAAGTATGTTAGCCTTTCCTCTCCCAGATCTGACTTGGTGATTTAATTGAATTAGTTGGTGACAACTAATTTGGGAGAAAATAGGGTTTGGAAAATCCAAACACTGTAACGTTTAATGTGGTGATGTTTAACGATCCTTTTTGAAGCCAACAGTAGATAGAAAACACCTTTTGTCTGTCAAGTTTCTTTTTTTTTTTTTACAGGGTGATTAATCATCCTTGCTCAATCTCTGTTTAAGTTTTGGTGATAGAGTGAGTGAGTTGCTTTATGCAGAAATGCCTAATGCCTAAGGAACCACAGTGTCTTTAAGAGACCTTATAAGGAGGAAAAACACTTCACTTGTTATCTGCTCCTGGAAGTGCAGAAACGAAACAGCAACATTTTGCCATTCCTGTGCAGAGCACTGTGCCAAGAAAGCAGCTACCAAAACAAAGTACTTCCAGGGGATTTAAAATATACAAACCATCCCCATGTGGTGTCTTGTTAGTAGTGCCCTCTTCATAAAGACTTGCTTTTGTCATTATAAGCAAAAGAAGTGAGTCCACCTGAGAGCCGCTTAACCACTCACTCACGCCGCTTAACTCACCACCTACCTTCAGGTGGACTTGAAACAGAATCTGTGGATGAAATGGCTCCTGAGGGCCCCTCCACTTAAGGGTCCTAGATAGTTGCACACCTCACCCTGCAGTGGTGCCTCTGGCCACAGAAAAGCTGAGCACACAGGCTGGACCATATTTCTATTCTAAAGTAACAGGATTTTTTAATGTTAGACACACTGGAATAACATTTTTCAACTAAAGGTAAACTGGGTTCCCCACTTCCCGTGTAGTGACACAACAACAACAACAACAACAACAACACCTCAATGAATCTGTGCTTTCTGTTCTTCCTAAGTGTTTTCCTGAGCGCCCAAGCCACCTGTTCGAAAGACTTTGCAAATGCAACCACAAATCACGCTCTGTGTGGCAGGTCAGCTAGGATAGCTACAGGCTACTCACATTTCTCCTTGTCTGCCTCCATGTGTGGACCGTCATCTAAAAATCCTTGACTTTTCCAACGTGAGCATTTTCGTCCGCGTGCGCAGCCTCTGTGACAGAACCAGCCTTCTACAGCTCAAACATTCCCAAAGAAGATGCGCGGAGCGTCCCCTCACCGTGGCACCTGGGTCCTAGTGCAGAGTATTGGCCGGTTTAAACACCACCGTGCGCCTTTATGTTAGAAACTAATACGAGTATTTATTCGTCTTCACTTATATTACATATGCGTCTCTTAGCTTAATTTCGAGCAACAACATTTATCAGTAATTATGTAGAGGCACCTTTCATTTTTTTTCTTTTCAGAAAGAAAGCATGAATCCCAGCTTTGATCCTGTATTTTTCATGTTGTCCTATTATACATGCCTTTACAAACATGTCTATTGAGTTTGACAATACATATTGTACCAAATTAAAGCCATGATCAGAGCCTCTGATATACATTCACCTGTACCCCTGCTCATTCATGCAATCATCCAGCCATTCATGTGAAGCAGTACAATGCATAGAATCATGCAGATAGGTGAAGAAAAGTGAAGAGTTTCAGTTACTGCACCAAAATGGGGTAAATGTGATCTTAGTAATTTGGTGTCAGATGGGCTGCTTTGAGTATTTCAGAAACGGCTGTTCTCCTGGGATTTTCATGCACAACAGTCTCTAGAGTTTACACAGAATAGTGCGGAACACAACAAAACAGGTGAGTGGGAGTTCTGCAGGCATAACAGGTCAGGTATCCTGTCCTCCAAAGCTAGGATCTTGTTCATTTCTACCTCAGCGAGTGTGCTTTCTTCAATATTATGAGAATTATATTTCATGAACTCGTCAGGGCTAAGTAGCATCCGTTCAGGTTGATTTTCCCTTTTTTAGAATGACTGCCCTGCATTTGGCTAGACACTTACTGCTCTTGTATGCAGATGTTCATCTTTATGGGCTCCAAGGAGTTGAATGTTTTTCTCCACAGTGCTGGTGGCTTTGCCTGCATGGAGTATTTTCTAGTCACTGTGCAGTGAGAGGAAGATACTGCTTATTTCTTTTCCAACTGAGTCGGTTCCACATGAATATTCCACATAACCTGCCAACCAATGAGTAGCAGAGCTTGTGGCTAGTTTGATGCTAGCATTGTTGAGTTGCACTCCATAAACATACTATGAACTGTCTGTTGCAGATCTTGCAGATTTAAGTGGATTACTTGTTTGCATCTCCTTGTTTTGTAGGGGGTATTTCCACCGGAGAGTTGAAACACAACGTACTTTTTTCTCTATACTTGAGTCAGTCTTCCTCATAGTTCACTTTATATTGAATGGGTAGCCACAAATAATCATGCTACAAGACCTGTGCTCAAGCAGTCTGACTGTGTATGAAGAACCCCAGAAAACAGTCAGAATTATTCTCCAGATGAATCAACAACTTCACAGCAGACATGGCTCAGCTGAAATCAATGATCCAGGATCTTAGACTATGCAACTCAAGGATGTACTGCTCAGTGGCCAGTCATCTTTCTCATCCCTTATGAGAGGAGGCCTAGGATGCTATTTCTATGGCTGCTTCTGGGAGATGTTCCAGGCTAATAATCATAGGCGGTTCTAGACCCTATTATTCATCTAATTCCCCCCAAATTGTTCAGTCAATCATTCTCTAACTTAATACATTTCATTTTATATTGTAATCCTTTTTATAAGCATGAAAGCTGACAAAAGCAGCAGTGCAGTAGTAAGTAATTTGCAAACTGTCCCCAGACTCCTCTCCCCCAAAAAACCTGGCGCAGAGCTTTCCAGAATCTAGGACATAGTGAGGGCATGACAGAGACATCACATAGGAAGACACGGAGGAGAAAACTCTTTCATTCAGGTCATTCTTTTTATTTCTACTTTTACTAATTGTTGGAACAACCCGGTGGATTCCTCCCCAAGCACATCTGCTAACCAAAAGAGATGGTGGGATTTGAGCTGGGTAATCTTTGTCTGTGGGACTGACCCCCAAGAATCTAGCAGTCCAGGAAACACTTATGAATGGAAGAGCCTCTAGCATTGCCTGATTCCTAGGATTTTTACATTTCTTCAGTAACTGCTAAACAGCGGTAATCCCCCATCGACCCAACAGGTGCTAGCAATCACTTTAGATAACGGAGGTGGTAAGTTGCATGTTCTGGCAGTAAACTCTCCTTGCATGCATCATTGGTCAGATGACTCTGACTCTGACTCTGCGATTTCTATACCCAAGAAACTCTGTGAATCAATCTATTGACTTTGCAACCTTTAACGATAGTGATTCGGCAGATTATTACTTGCTTTGCACAGTATATGCACTATGGTGCTATTTGGACAGGATGGCAGACATCCAGTCCTCAGACCAACTGTTTATTTGCTGTAGATGTTACAAAAATGGGTATGATGATCTCAGAAGAGGTTGCTCCATTCAAGCACATGCTAATAAGAGTAGTTAAAACCTAACTTAGAGATCTATGCTGAGGAGTTTTTTTTTAGAAGACTGTATTATAAACTTGTGTTTCACTTCAGGTGGATTTTTTTTTAAAGAATGTAGTTATAATAAATCCTATGTTATGGATTAGTTTAGTATTGAGTGCTGGAAAACAAAAATAAAGAAGGTCTTCTTTACCTGAAATTACCTTATAGCCTATAAGTTAACTTACACTGTTTCCAAATGGACTCTTCATTATGCAAATGACCTTTATTAATGCTGCCAGTGGTTATATTAATTAACAGATATTAACAGACCTTAATAACATTAATGCTTAAATATTACCGTTATTAAGTAAGGAATAAAATAAGATTAGACATGCAGTTACAGGAAAATAATCAACAATGGGGTTGTGTAATAATAACAGTCAGAGGTAAAGCTGTTCCTTTAGGTTTTCCCCACAGGAGAAGCTTCAATAATCAACTTTGGGTAGTAACTTTTGGGGTGGCATCACACCAGCTGGTCGTTTCCTATAACAGCACCTTCTGTCGTGTTTTATTCCTTACGTATGAAAGCATTAGTTAAGTATTAAATTATTATTTGTGGAAGCATTGCTACAAAGAAGTCCTTCCTTGGAACATCTCATAAAATGCAAGGCCTGGACTTTAAAAGCACCTGCATCATTAGGACTTTGATTAACATTGTGTTGTAGTAAGAAATGTAAGATGTTGTTCATGCGCATCATCAATATGTTTGGTGAAAAATGAGGACAGCATACAAGGAAAAGCATCTGATACCCACTTTAAAATATGGTAGTTCAAGGGTTAACTAGAGCTTTCAACAGCATGATGATTCAAACATACTTCCAAATCAACAAAGAAATGGTTAAAGAAACACAAAGTCGATGTTTTGCAATGACCATATCATTCAATGACCTTGAACTCTACTGAAAACCTATGGTCTGATTTGAAGAAGGAAGTCAACATGCACAGTCCTTAGAATATAAAGGAGCTTAAATGATTCTACATGGAGTTCCCCAAAATTCCTCTACAAGTGTTTCCAACTTTGGTAGACATTGCAAGGAGATTTGGGGCTGTTTGCACCTTGCATAATTAGGCCTCATTCTGAGTGAAAAACATAGGGTGTTATGTAGAAAACTGGCCTACAAGCCTAAATGCGCAGTTTATGCGCTGTGCTCAAGACAACATTGAAAACTGTGCCCCCACTCCCCTATACATATGCATTTTAGGGAGGATTATACAGAAAGTGGGAAGTTAGAGCAACAAACGGGTGGAGAAATGGAAAGTGTGGCTTATAACATATTTCACTTGATACACTAAAGTTTGGGTCATTAGCACTAGGACAAACGCTGTCCAAGTGTACATTAACGCCATGCATGATGATTACAGCTTTATAGACAGTGTTGCCAGGTGTGTGTTTTTTCCACAGAATCTGACTATTTATGCCAACAGAGGTTTTTTTATTCATTCCCATAATTGTCTTTAAGGCTGGCATGATAAAGCAGTGGGTAGCGTTGCTGCCTTACAGCGCCAGGGTCCCTGATTCGATCCTGAGCTTGGGTTACAGTCTGTGTGGAATTACACATGTTCTCCCCATGTTCACGTGGCTTTCTTCCATGTTCTCTAGTTTCCTCCCTCTGTCCAAAAACATGTTGGTACGTTCATTGGCTACGCTAAATTGGCCCTATGTGTGAACGTGTGTGTGTGATGGTGCCCTGTAATGTGTATTCCCATCTCACGCCCACTGTTCCTGAGATAGTATACAGAACCACTGCGACCCTGACCAGGATAAAGTGGTTACTAAGATGAATGAATGAAGGAATGAAGGAACAATGGAAAGAGTTGTTTCACAACTCAACCCTGGTAATCTAGACTACAGTTACATACTGCATGTAACTAATCTGCATTCTGAATCTCAGAAAGCTAATCCTCCTTTATAGTGGCAAACAAATTCAAAATACACCAGAAAACCAGCTTTATTTAAATATAAGATAGCTACATAACTTGTTGAAACTGCTGACAAATAAATAAAGTTAACTAGATAGGTAGCTGTACTGTTTAAAAAAAGGAAGAATCAAAAATATGTTCACTCTCCCACGGACTACTCTTAAGTTGGTATAACACTTTATAACATTCCAGTGGCCAAAAAAACAAACAAAAAAAAAACATCCAACATTAGCAAAGGTGTAAAACAAAGAGACATTTCATCTGACGGTTTGTGAGGTCCAGATCTAATGTGATCTACACAATGCACACAATTAACCTGTGGTATTACAGACTCCACTATTAGGTCCCAATTAAGTGCAATAGAGGTCCATTTTTTATTGGTTGCAACGGATGTACCCTTGAGAAAAACAACATTCCTGGAGAGCCTTCTGATTGTCCAAAATTAATAACCATGCTCGTAGCATGAATAGCAACAAATGCTGCTTAACAACACCTTAATGCTATAAACCCAAACTCTACAAATTGGATTGCTGCTCAAAAAATGTTGCATGCCCCATTTTAAAAAGAGAGTCATTTAAATGTCACTAAACAGACACTGACAGAGAAATAAAGAAAACCTAAAACATTGCACCATAACCCCTTAGTTTACTTCTGATGTATTTTAGTGTGTTGTGTTCATTAGTGCATGTGAATATTCCTTAAGGATGCCTAAAAACAAAAGACCTAGCCACTGATAACTACTGCTACCATTACAAAGCTCTTAAGGATGGCTCAACACATTCCTTAGACTGTGTCTACTAAATAATTGTATTTGTTGAAAAAAAAAAAATTACATTCAGCATTTAAGCCCAGGACTTACCCTGAATCATCTATAGCATGGGTAGTGCTCAATCCCTACTTTTTTCTGGTTAAATCACACACAGTACTGAGACTTTGGTTTTCATTTTCATGGAAAAGCTTGCATGTTTCCATTAACCTTAATTATTATTCGGCTATGTGTTTCCATTGTAAGCTAAAAATGGTCCATAAAGTAAAATAAGATATTAGTTTACAAGTGTAATATACAAGAGAGGAACAAAAAAGAATCTCAGATTATATTATTAATATAGTGTCTACATTCTAGTCACTCTGCTGGTGCATAAGTTAACACAAAATGTAAGGCAAAACTCTCAAATTTTTTTTACATTTGATTCTCGTTTCTTGTCAATAAGAAATGAGAAAATCTATTAAAGCAACGAGAATCTAACATGACTTCTAGCTTTCCTCTTTATTTTAGACTGTTGCTCTCTTTTTTTTCTTTCCTACACTCAGTGATCTTGGCCCGGTTAATACTACATATGTGCCCGGCACAAGTTCAGCAGCACAACTGCTTCTCAGTCGGCTTATGAGTGTGTGGCCAGAAAAAGGTGGCATCTTTCTGGCTGGTTCTGGACAGGTGTCTCTGTCGCCGCATGTAGGAAGCAGGAAGCAGGAACATTTAGAACAGCCTAGCCTGTTTCTTCATTTCATTCCTCTTCCACAGTGCCAGTCGGTCAAACTCGGCCATGGTCATGCCAAACACCTGGTAGAACTCCTCAGGAGAGAGATGCCTCTGAAAGACACGTGAGATTACAAGTGTGTGCGTTAAAATATTGTGCAGTTGAATTGTTGCGTCCCGGTAAAATATCGAATTCATATGGCATAAGCCCAGTATTCACAGGACAGGCTCCGTATCCACTGAAACCCTGACCAGGATAAAGTGTTTACTGAAGATGAGTGAATATTGCATAAGTGAATTTCACAATCACTCACTTCCAGTCTGGCTCGGTCTACGTCTTTTGGCAGCCTATTTCGCCCCCTGGTGGTCACAATCAGAGCCTCATATGGGTAAACCTGTAGGGAGAGTTGCATTGATCGCACAGCATGTACCTGCAATTTTTTATGATAAGAGATTTTAATTATAAAATAAGAAGTTAAGATGGGTCATTATATCCAGTGGATGCCCTTTTGAGTTATCAATGATATGCGGAATGAAAACACAGTGATGGCCATCATAGGCACCTATAAGAGCCTATGGATTATATATTATTTTTGCTCATATAAGCTAAGGCTGTCTACCCAGTTACTGCCATTCACACATTTATTTGATATTAAATCCAATGTATTTACAGACAGTTGTTTGACACTATCTTGCAAATAAAGTGCCGCTTATTACAATACAGTTAATTAAAATTCAGTAGATTTTAGAATTATGTGCGTATTTACACAAGTAATACAAATTATGCTGAGTACCCTAAAATGTTGCTGCAATTTTATGACTTGCTATAAAAATAATTTCCTTTGTTTTACAGTTATATAAATGAGCCTCCAAACTATTAATTCAATCAATTTTTGTGTTTTTATATTACCACCAAAATATGTCTTAACAGAGGTGACATAAGGATAACAGGATTGACAACAGCAACAACACAGGATTCAGCTGTTCACAATGGCCCCTATGCTGTAAATGTACTCTTTTCTATTGTGAACTACACTCACCATCCACTTTATTAGGAACACCTGTACACCTGCATATTCATGTAGTTATCTAATCAGTCAATCTTGTGGCAGCAGCGAAATGCAAAAAAAAGAACATGCAGATACAGGTCAAGAGCTTCAGTTAATGTTCACATCAAACATCAGAATGGGGAAAAATGGGACTTTGATCATAGCATGGTTGTTGGTACCAGAAGGGCCGGTTTGAGTATTTCAGAAACTGCTGATCTCCTGGGATTTTCACACACAACAGTCTTTAGAGTTTACACAGAATGGTGCGGAAAAGAAAAAAAAAACACTGAGTGAGCGACGGTTCTGTGGGTGGAAACGTCTTGTTGATAAGAGAGGTCAGAGGAAAATGGCCATATTGGTTCGAGCTGCAAGGAAGGATTATAGTGACTCAAATAATCACTCTTTACAATCGTGGTGAGCAGAAAGCATCTCGGCATGCACAGAACATCAAACGTTGCAGTGGATCGGCTACAACAGCAGAAGGCCACATTGGGTTCCACTCCTGTCAGCCGAGAACAGGAATCTGAGGCTATCATGGGCACAGACTCACCCAAACTGTACAGCTTAAGATTAGAAAAAAAAATCACCTGGTCTATTTCCACTCTTCAGCTGTCCAGCTTCGGTGAGTCTGTCCCCATTATAGCCTCACATTCCTGTTCTTGGCTGACAGGAGTGGAACCTGATGTGGGCTTCTGCTGTTGTAGCTCATCCACTTCAAGTTTTATTGTGCGTTCTGTGATGCTTTTCTGCTCACCACAGCTGTAATGACCAGTCTGCTCATTCTCCTCTGACCTCTCTCATCAGCAGTGTGTTTCAACCTGCAGATCCTCTGCACACAGGATGTTTAATTATTTATTTATTTATTTGCACCATTCTGTGTAAACTATAGAGACTGTTGCGTATGAAAGTCCCAGGAGATCAGCAGTTTCTGAAATACTCAAACCAGCCCTTCTGGCACCAACATCCATGCCATGGTTAAGGTCACAGCGATCACATTTTTTCCACATTCTGATGTTAACTGAAGCTCTTGTCCTGTATCTGCATGATTTTATGCATGATGCTGCTGCCATATGATTGGCTGATTAGAGAACTGCAAGAATGTGCAGGTGTACAGGTGTTCCTATTAAAGTGGATGCTGAGTGTATGTATCTACATTAATACCCTTTTAACCAGAACATTTTACCTTATATCTCATATTTTTTAATCATTTTTAGGTAAGTACATATTTCCACATAAAAGCTTTTATTTAAACAGCTTTTATTTTATTCTTAGATAGTAGGTAAGTACATATTTCTTTTCACACATAAGTCTATGATTGAAATGATTATATAACAATATAATTAATATGCATTTTACATCAGCATCGCCATTCATGAATAAGTTATTCTGTTTCTGGTTGGGACGTGCAAATGTTATTTGTTCTGAGCGATTTTTTAAAAATCTCTTTTAATGTTTAACTCATCTCATATGTACTAAATTTGCTCCTGTTTTAATTAGAAATGTCTTCTCTATTATTATGATGTCACTTCCTCAAAATCACAAGACTTAATGAAAGCATACGTTATTTTAAAGACGTTTTCAGCAAAGTAACGGAGCAAATGTAGGAACATAGCAATTTTTAATCTAATTCTAATACTACCTAATAAGCAAATATGATGGAATACATTTCTTCTATTTATTTATAATAGTTATTTCTAGCAGTTTCTACTATTGTTCTCAGGAAAGGGTATAACAAATTGGATGTTCTTGGATGTGAAGCCTACAATTTCATTTCAACCCAGCAACACAGTAATGGCTACAAAGACAGGAATCTGTCTCAGGCTACGTGGTGGCATTCTTGTCTAGAGGTCAGCTCTTGACCTCCCCATGACCCCTAGCTAACCACAGAGAAATGAGCAGACAAGCATCCCCATGACCTTATGACAAGAAAAACTGATTTGCCCATTTTCTGGTATCCTCCTCTTCTAACCAGCTAGATGTTGCTTTGTGCCCATCATGGTGAAGTACTGTAATTTACCTCTCCTTCGGTTTATGACCAGAACTACAGCTTAGAGTGTGTGTCTGTTTTAGGACAGCTTCAGGACTCACCTTGTACTCTGCAGAAATAAACAACATGCAAGAGAAAAGAAACACTCTGTTAGCTTGCTGTTTATCATGGGAAGTTGTCTAGCCTGAAATTACATTAAAATTACTATAATTTAGCACCATAGTTAACCCCACAGCAAAGCTGCTACAACTAACCTCTGATTCCCCAGTTGACCTCATTGCCACTGTCATACTGAAAGTAGTCTGTATTTTGCTGCTGGAAAACAAACATTATTATTAGACAATCAGGGTCAGGTTGACCTCGTAAAGTTTTAAATATTCTATTTGCCAAGCAGCAGTTGTGCAGTTGTATTCATTCACTTGTTGTAATTTATTACCCTGTGTAGTCCATTTCTGCCATACCCAGGTAAAGATGCTGATTTTGATATATACTCTAGAAAAGATCCAGAGAGCAGGCACTGAATAGCATGAAATAAACAAAATGCCATGCAGATCAGCGAGTTTTTCTCTAAATGCAAATGGACAGTAGGGGGTGTTGCTCAAAAAAAGTAGTGTCACATCTCTTTCAGTCCTTCCACCAAACCCTCAATGAAGCTCACAACTCCCATATTTCAAAAACTGTACCCTATATTGCTTAATCTCCAAACGAACTATGAACACCTATACTGAGAAATCACACATGGCCTGCTTTCGTTCGAATACTCACCTACTAAATCCGTGCCACTTCAAACTTTAATCAAACAAATATGGAGAGAAGAAGCGTTGAGTTGCTCACCGTTTTCAGCTGGATAGAGTGCCTGTGAAGCTGAAAAAAGAACACAGAAATGTGACAGTTCATCCAGATCATACTGTAATGACACAAATAAAGCTGTTACAGCCAAAAATGTTTTGCAATGTTCGCAAATCAAACTGTGCTGTGCAATTGTCATAGCTACGCTACGCTGTATACACCAGACTAATTTTGTGCAGAGGTCACGCCCACTATTAATATTGTCTCTGTTTGCAAGTCTATAATTGTTCCACTACTGAAAAAGAGAGCATAGCTCACCAAATAATAGAACAGACATACACTCACCGTCCCCTTTTATAGGAACACCTGTACACCTGCATATTTATGCACTTATCCAATCATTCAATCATGTGGCAGCGGTACAGTGCATAGAATCATGCAGATACAGGTCAAGAGCTTCAGTTCATGTTCACATCAAACATCAGAATGGGGAAAAAGTGTGATCTCTGTGACTTTAATCGTGGCATGGCTGTTGGCGCCAGATGGGCTGGTTTGAGTATTTCAGAAACTGCTGATCTCCTGGGAATTTCACACACAACGGTCTCTTGAGTTTACACATTTACACAGAATGGTGCAAAAAAAAAAAAAAAAACCCATCCTGTGAGCAGAGGTTCTACAGGCTGAAACACCTTGTTGAGAGAGATTAGAGGAGAATGACCAGACTGGTCTGAGCTGACAGAGAGTCGAAAGTAATACAAATAAGCACTCTTTACAACTCTGGAGAGCAGAAAAGCATCTCAGAATGCACAACACATCAAATATTTACTTGGATGAGCTACAACAGCAGAAGACTACATCAGGTTCCACTCCTATCAGCCAAGACAAGAATCTGAGGCTATCATAGGCACAAACCTGCCGAAACTGGAAAGTTGAAGACTGGAAAAAGACCAGGTGATTTTTTTTTTCTCACCAAACTATCCAGTTTGGGTGAGCCTGTGCCCATGATAGCCTCAGATTCCTGTTCTTGGCTAACAGGAGTGGAACCCAATGTGGTCTTGTGCTGTTGTAGCCAATCCACCTATCACCTGTTCTATGTTTTGTGCATGCTGAAATGCTTACCACAGTTGTAAAGAGTGATTACATGAGTTATAATCAGTCTTGAGACTGTTCTGTCTGAAAATCCCTGGAAATCAGCAGTTTCTGAAATACTCAAACCGGCCCATCTGGCACCAACAACTATGCCACGATCAAAGTCCCCATTCTGATGTTTGATGTGAACATTACATGAAGCTCTTGACCTGTATCTGCATGATTTTATATATTGTGCTGCTGCCACATGACTGAATGATGGGATAACTGCATAACTGAGCAGGTGTATAAGTGTTCCTATTAAAGTGGATGGTGAGTGCAGTATAGTATACTTGCTCCGCTTAAATCGAGAGAATAAGAAGACATAAAAAAGCAAAACTGTGACTTGAATCCAGTGCATAGGTAAAGGATGGGACAGGTAATGAATATAACTTGTCTTAGGGACACTAATCAAGGGAACCAGAGGTGTAGCTGTAGATTTCATTAATGCTTATATGAATGACAAGACATAGGTGACTACAGAATGAAAATAAGAGTACAGCAGCAATGGAAACTCATCCAACGCTTGATCTCATTAAATAGATTGGATTAAATAGACCTGGCTTTGATCTCAAGATTGTCTGTAAAATTGATTTTCCATATATAGTATCTTTTCGATATTAAGGGTAAATATAACCATTCATCTGACACTTTCTCTTTCTCCTAGTTATGATGTACAATATGTAAGCTTGAACAAGATCCTTTTTTTTTTTGTAGTGTCTTACGTAGTTGCCATTTTGTAAACAACTCTCCAGGACTTTAATATTTAAAGTCTAGGTTCAGGTACATTATTATTTACTAGAGATGTTCCAGTACCCAGTAGCGGTATCGGTATCAAGCTAATACCAGCAGCAAATTGTGGACAGGATAATCAGAGAAAACATTTCAGATATCAAACATTTCAGATTCTGTAACAAATGGCACAGGATGGAATTGGATTTGGAAAAGAAATTTAGTTTTGGAACTGGAAATGTTTACATATTGTCATGTCAACGCTGGAATCAGTGCCGGACTTCAATTCCCAGAACACCTTGCGGCCTACAAACATGGCCGAACCCAGGCTACACATTTACTGTCACGCTCTTTACAGTCTTTACAGTCTAGCTTGCCTGACTACTGATTGCACTCACCTGGTGATCATTACACACACACAAACACACACTATAAATAGAAAGTATCACTCAGCTTGTTCCTAACTGACATACCAAGCCTTTCTCTGTGTTTGATATTCTGGTTCTTGATCTTGCTCTTTTTTTTTTTTTTTCCTGGTTTTGGGATTTTGGTATTGCCTGATTTAGCCTGGTTGCTGGTATGCTGGTCTCCTGATCTTCTGTCTGTTTTTTTAACTTGACCCTGTCTCATGTTTTTGGATTGTTTGCCAGTGTCCTAATAAACATCTTAACCTGAAACTGCAGCCGTCTCTAGCGCACATAAAGAGACAAAGGGAAGAGAGACAAAGATCAGGAGTCATGACTGTGGCGGTGGAGGGAATGTGAGAGAGCGAGAGAGAGATGCAGAGAAAAATTCAGCTGTTTTGTGCACTTTCCCATGAGGCACACAGAAATAGAAATGAGGAGAGCAGGTTGCATATGCATGTGAGGAGAAGGCAATAGAAAGACACAAAGGAGGGACAGAGAGTGTGCAGGAAGATGGAGGCTAAGCAAGCAAGAGAGAGGCAGTGAGAGAAAGGGAAAAGGACTAACGGAGTACAAGTATGATGTGGAGATGTGGCTGGTGTCTGAATTCCTACTTGTAAGAGAGACACTTTATATTTGCGCTGCAGTAACTCTGCTCTGCTCTGCTCTGCAACATACTGCATCATGCATTTACTGTAAAGTGTGTCAGGGCTTCACTGCCTTAATGTGATAGCTCAGTACCATTGACTATAACACCATGAGCTGCATTCGGTCTGTGACTAGAATATCAGTACAGCTGATCAACACACTGAGTAACCTACAAACTGGCCTGCATGTGTTTTATTTCTGCTGGGTCTCCCCTGAGTGTGTTTGTGGTTAGAGATGAGACCTTCAGGGAGAAGTGGGCTTTTTCCACAACAATGGAAATCAGCTCTGATGCTGTAACTCAAAACATCTGTGAAATATGAGGTGTTGCATTTTATTTGTATGTTGATATCTTTCATTTCTTGTGAAGCCAGAAGACAGACAGATTGATAATGGCGCCTGGTATAACAGTGTGTGTGTGTGTGTGTGTGAGACACACCATATTACAAAGCATCAGTAGGTGTCTATGATGGTATTAAAAATTCTTGTTAACCAGGTCATTTTAAATCTATTAGTAGTCCGTGACTGGAAAATGTGGCTAAATATCTTCAAGGCATTATCACTTTTCCAGATGCCTGGATTACAAGACGTCAGCAGTTGATGCACTTACAGACATTGATGGTGTTGTTGTAGCTGGTATTGTGCAGAGTCTCCTTGCTCCCAGCGCGGGAGCTCCGCGTGCTGCCCCAGGGGTCGTTGTCATAAGAACCAGAGCGGGCTTTCATCTCTTCCTTCAGGATCATCCTGCCAATCCCACCCTGAATCTGAAAGGGTGAGAAAGTTAGTTTCTTTTCGAATCAAGGTGCAGAGAGAAAAAAAAAATCTAGTATAGAGTTAATTTCTAACAAGGATGGAAAATATTAAGTATAGCCTGTAATATATGCAGCAAGAATTTTGGAATAAAGATGGCACAAGACAGAGAATTAAAGAGAAGGAGTGAGGAAATAGTTTCGTACTCTTTGAAGACCATAATTCCAGCCATCTTCCTCTCCTCCTGATGAGAATCTTCTTCGTGGAATACGTAAAGCTGTGTGTGAGAGAGGAGATGAGGGTGTGTAAATGACTAGATGAGAGAGGCAAGCACCTCAAACAGAATTGTTTTTAAGTGGCTCCGTGAAGCAGACGGTGCTTAAAACAAGATACCGTCTATCACTATACCCAGCATTCAAATTTAAGTTGATCTCAAAGCAAGCAAACAGCGAACCATAAAAACTCAGTCTGCAAGTTACTATAACAGTATAAACAGTCTTTACTTTATAAAAGTCTGCATCCTCTGAGCTTTGTACACTGCTGGCGAAGATCAAAGTGAGCCGCTGTTTAATAAAATATTTTACATTTGATACTACAACTACTATTCATTGCCCAGCTTTTTCACATTTTAAGGTCAATTCACACTGGTCACATATCTGTATCTACAAATTCTCCAGGAGTGTCAAATACACACACAATAGATATGTTTCCATTTTAAGCAGCATTTTAAGCCTCACTGACTCCGTTCTGCAACATTTTTATTGCATGCAATCTCTAATTCACGTTTTTAACTTGTGAATGTAATTGAAGTATAAACACCATATAAATGCATTCGTAAAATTTTATTTAAAATTATAATCTACAACGATGTTATGATTCTGCAACCTTGTATAATTGTATAGTGTTTTATGGCTCATGGAAAACTAGACGTAGAAATAAGACATATACAGTTTATTCACCATTCCACTGTCTCATATCATGTTTTCATTAATCTATGTAGTAATTATAGATGATCCAGCTTTGGCTACCTCCATTCCCTATGTTTCAATGACAGTGGACATTAGGACATAAAAATGAAGCATGCTCGAATGATATATGGAATGTGTGAGGTGTGAATTGGACAGAAGGTTGCTATCTGTTACTTGCACTTATGTAACGCATATGTGGCATTTACACAAAATGTGTTAGGAATTTCGAGTTACACAGAAGGGACTGTAATAAAAAAAAAAACATATGCAACTCAAATTTCATTCAAATTCATATCAACCCTATGTTTGACCTTCAGCTTAGTATAGCAGGTAATGCTAGACAAGCATATAATTAGTTGCCTACATTTAGGGGAGCCAGGGCTTTGGAAGTAATTGGATTGGGAGTGCTGGTAGTGCTCGGGTGAGTAGGCTGTTGAGAATCTGGATGACTGGAGGATATCTTCGCTGGTCTTGCTCTTTGTGGCTGCATCGTGATTGTCTACACAGAGGGAGGAGAGAAGAACAAAAATTCATCAGGATAAACCTGTCTGTTCCATCAATAGAACATGCCATTCCTGAAACGTACGGGTAAAACTACACAAAGACAGATGGACAAGAAAAAGCACACTATGGTCAGTACAAAAGACATTATTCACTCCTGAGTGAAGAATGGCTCCGACTCCAAAAGCGCAAATGACTCAGCACTCTTAAAGACTAAAAGAATGCATTTAGCTAAATTGACCATTGTTCATGCTGAGCTGCTCTGACAAAATATCCCAGCATATGGCAAGATACTGCAAGAAAAAAAAAACCTGAATTGCTTTTTAATCATTACTCCAAGACTAATTACAATTCTTTTTATTCCCATTAGTATGAAGTAGCCAAATAGCGGACAACAGCAAATTACAATCATAATAGCGACTTACACAAAAGAAAACATAGGTATAAGTAGAAGGATGGACAGGCATAACATAATGACAGAGACAAGTACAGACAGGTACAGTATGTATGATGCTGAAGGGTAAATTATACTTACAGGGTAAATGGTTGATTGAGGAAAGTACATCAGAAGTGTGGAGGGAATATTTATTAATGTGATAAATGAAAAAGGAAAAACAGAAAAAAAGGGAATTATTTGCAACCTATGAGAAACAACTGGTAAGAGATAGGTTTGGTACCCACATGAAGAAGAAAGAAACAGGAGTCTAACAGTATGCATGTCTGGTATACACATAGCATACAGTAAATATGCTAATGGAGGAGATCTTTCTGTTACATCCATCTGTCTCTGTCTTTGTCATCTGCCCTCCATATGGGTAACAAACACTTCTGTATGATGAATTCATTACAGGCTTGTGATGCAAATAAATCTGTTTCTATAATTACTGCATCTCCTCAGTAGCATTCATACTTTTCTAACAGTCTACCGATGTATGTTGGTGTGTGTATCTGTGTGGCTGGTCAGCTAGCTAATGCTTGGTCCACAATATAAGATTTATAAAATCCTAACCAATGTTGAACATGTAAAAGAACTCTGATATAATAACTTTTTCCTCATATTCTTTTTGTTCTCAGTCGTCCTTCAGTCACATTATAAGATTTGTCCAGAATTAAACACCAGATTTCAGATTAAGACTCTCGAGACCTGGAATCTCACAGAATTTCCCATGAACAAAAGTGACTTCAGACCAACACAAACAAGGTGGATAACAGTTCAACTCAGACCTCACTGGGTATTGGTCTTTCATGCATGACTTCAAGATTCTATTTTCACATGAGAGAATAGAATTATGCAAGTAAATATTAAGGTTCAATATTACAAATAAAATATTTACAGATTTCATACTTTTTTTTTTTTTTTACTGTTGAAGACATTTTTGTAATTTATGAACAATAATGAACTATAGTGAAAGGAACATGTATTTAACAGAAAATCACATAATAGACCAACAATAAAAACAATATGAAATCCAAATATTTTATTTGTAATGCTGAACTTTAATACTGAATGAAAATGGAAATAATGTACTGTACATTTTCCCATCATTACTGTTTGCTACCAGATAATGAACAATAAGTACTGAATGGCCTTATGATTGACAACAAAAGGGTAGTCAATACTATATATTTTTGTCTCATCCGACCATAGAACCTGGTTCCGGTCAAAGGTCGAGTACCACTGAGCAAACTCCAGGTGCTTACATTAATGGTTCAATGAAAGAAAAGGCTTTCTTCTGGCATACCTTCGAAATAGTTTTGTGATCCTTTGTTGTTGTTTGTCAAACTATCCTCCTCATTGTGTGTGCGGACAAAAATACACTTGCATCCTCTTCCTAGCTGGTTAATTAGCTCTGTTTAAAAGTTCTTAATTATTGCCCTAAGAATGACATTTTCGCTCAAGTAGATTTTTTTTATAGCCACTGCCTGATTTATGAAGGTCAACACACGTTTGTCACATTTGTGTGTTCTCTATTGATGCGTATATTGAATGATGAATTTTGCCTCTGTGTCACTTCGTATTTATACTTCAGTGAAAAAGGAATAGGTGACTATTTAAGAGTTCCTAAACACTAAGGTGAACTAAAAAAAAGTAAACTATACTCTCACCATCCACTTTATTAGGAACATCTATACACCTGCACTTTCATGCAGTTATCTAATCAAATGGCAGCAGCACCGTGCAAAAAATAAAGGTCAAGGTCTTCTATAAGAATCTGAGTCTATCCTGGGCATAGACTTGCTGAAGCTGGAAAGTTGAAGACTGGAAAAAAAAAACAGCTGATTTTTTTTTTTTTTTTTTTTTTTTTTTAAATCTACAACTGATCAGTTTGGGTGAGCCTGTGCCCATGGTAGCCTCAGATTCCTGTTCTTGGTGGACAAGAGTGGAACCCAATTTGGTCTTCTGTTGTTGTAGCCAATCCACCTCAAGATCAATGTTTTGTGCATGCTGAGATGCTTTTCTCCTCACCACGGTTGTAAAGAGTGATTATTTGTGTTACTATGTCCTTCCTTGCAGCTTGAACCAATCTGGCCATTTTCCTCTGAACTCTCTTATCAACAAAGCATTTCCATCCACAGAACTGTCTTGGTGTTTTTTTGTTTTTCGCACCATTCTGTGTAAACTACACAGACTGTTGTGTGTGAAAATCCAAGAATATCACCGGTTTATGAATTACTCAAACAAGTCCGTCTGGTACCAAAATTCAGGGCAACCTGTTTCATGCTCTATGGCAATGTTCAGAAGTTCAGAATTTTTGGAGAGAGTTGCATGATTATATCTCAAAGATATCTCAGGGCAAGTTCAATTTCTGCCCCAGTTTGTATATTCTTGGTGATCCCTGGCCTTTAAGTCGTATTAGGAAAGCTGAATCACAAAGGATACAGAGCTGCATCATGGTGGGCAGATTGTATCATTGTGAGAGGCTAGAAGTCTCCTGGAAAGCCATCAACTTATGAGTGGCTCATATTTAGGGTGTGTGGCAGCGTGTGAGAAACTCTCCTTTAGTTGGCATGGGATGATAGACATCTACTACTCTAAGTGGAGGAAATTTCTCGTTTTTTGCATTTTGCAATAAGTTGTGGTGAGGCAGGAGGAAAATGATTACACTAATGGTCACATTAACAATAACATAGTTTCTTGCTGGACCTGATAGATATGTTTTTCAGTCTAATGATGGCCTCCTTCACTTGCATTGAGATCTCCTTGGACTTCATATTGGTAGCTCCAGTTGAACACGTGATATCAACTCCAGACCTTTTATCTGCTTCATTTGTCTTGAAGTAATGAGGGAATGGACTGCACCTGGTCAATTAA
>CM075009.1:13577673-13638474 GCA_037576675.1 Pangasius sanitwongsei | reverse complement strand
TTCAAATCCATTGTGGTGGAGTATAAAGGCAAAATCACAAAAACTCTGTCATTGTCCAAATACTTCCAGACCTAACTATATATATATTTATAAATCATTTAATTTTGTTTTGTGTGCCTTTGTTTTTTAATGATAACCCAATATGATAATATGATAACCCAAATGATAATGAAAACCCAATAAGGTATAAATCATAAAAAGAATAAATGTACTTAAATTACTTTTTAGGTTTAGCATATTTTCAGTGTGAGAATACTGTATGATATTTAATATCTAATATTAAGACTTTTTTTTCCCATAACCTTTTTATACATCTTTACCAAGTGTGCCAATAATTCTGGAGCTGACTGTATCTGGAAGGGTGAATCAGCCTCAAAAATCAGCAGGATTATCCTCTAGACATAAGCTAAGTGTATGTGTGTGTGTGTATACTGATGTGGGTACCAGTTAATGTGTTCTCTTAGAGACGAATATAGGCTTGAGTGTATCAGCAGAACATGTCTGTGCAATAGGAGTCATATTACCACCACAAAAAAGGCTCTCAGCTCTATCATCACTAGACATGTAAGACATGTATTAGAGGACTGCAGGTATGTTTATGAGCCTTTTGAGGCTCTTCACTTCAGGTATTATCTCAACTATATGCTCAAGATATGGTCATCACATACGTGTGCTGTATAGGCAATGAGAAGTATGAGATATGGGGGTATGGTCCTGAACTACACATTATATTTCTAGAAAGTTTCACTCTTTTCCTTGGAGCCTAATTTCAATTGTTTCATGTTGCTGTGTAAGTAATTCTGTGTGGAAAATGTTAAATCTTGAACGCAGACAATTATCTGTTATTTACTCTGTTGACACCTTCACTTCATGCGTCTTGTAAACGGTTTGTATTCCAACAAGATTTTAACCACACGCATTTATATCTGTAGTCAAATGCATCTCCAGTTAGCCAGACTCAAGTCCAACTGCATTATAACACACAATATGCAAATCAGCTAGTAACACCTGACCACCAGCTTCTACTTATTTTATCTAAAAGATGGCTGCTGCATCATAAATCATGATTCATGTGGCATAATGGCATCAGCTTTAGCATCATTATGGACCGTGTGCATTATGATTTATACCACAGTGCTGTTAAATACTCCAGTGTGATTGGTCAGAAGGTGTTGATAATTTTTTTGAATAACCGCATGCCTATAAGATACTGTCAAATTACAGGAAAGTTTTTTTTTTTATATATATATAATAGCTTGCTCTAAAAGGTCTATGGCTGGTTAACTGCAATGTCTCTGACATGGTTTCATTCTTTGAAAGAAGCGATTGGCCTCTGAAACCAACATCTAGTTAAAAAGGGCCTCTGACATCCTGAAGTCATTTGATTTTTTTTTTTCTGCTGGATATAAGTCTATTTTACATGTCTCTTGAGTGCATATCCATCTGGATTTTTATATGGATAATCCCTTTCTGGATATAATCCTGGCACTCAAGATACATGAAATGTCCAGGTATAAACTGGGTCTTTGATCTTAATAAAATGTCACAAGCCTGTACTGACAATGCACAATTACACAAGCTCACACTGGGAAAAATCTACTACACAAACTCTACATACACAAGGATATATACAGACAGGTGACTAATTAAAGGAAAAATAAAGTGTCTTAGTAAGGTATTGGGGCACCAAAACATGACAGAGCATCTTCGGTGGCACAGATTCGATAAGTCTTGACTTGAAGACATGAACACCATTCTTCCAAAAGATATTCCTTCGGTTGGTGTTTTGATAGTGGTGGAGAGTGCTGTCTAACACATCGCTCCAAAATCTCCCATAAGTGTTCAATCGGGGTAAGAGCTGTTGAGTGTGAAGGCCATAGCACATTATTTATATCATTTTCATATCCATTAAACCATTTGGTGATCCCTCTGAAAAAGACCACTTGCATCAGGACAGGAATGTTTCAGCACAGGATAAGCTGATCAGACAAAATAACTCTATTAATTTGCAGTGACCTTTCCCTCTAAGGGGAAAGGTGCATGAAAACGTTTGCAGCAAATTGCTGCCCACAGCATAACAGAGCCATCATTTGTACCTTTAATTTGTCACCCATCTGTACACACTCTGCGGAGTGTCATGCAATTAAGAGGGAACAATGCATTGTTATTGCTATTCAAAGAAAATGGGTTCACATTTATGAAACTGTAGGAAGACCTTAATAAATGCCACTGTGACAGAAATTGGTGTGACCTTTATAATAGACAAATTATTTATGAATTTATTATTTTTATAGAAATAAGCCACTTAAACTCCATTTTGCTGAAAAAAAAAATTGCTTGTCCACAAAGCTTCTCAACAAAGAGCCAGCCAAATTGCACAAGTGCAGGCAACTTTCACCTAACTACCAAACCACATGCACTCTATGGCAATTATATTTGAGTAATGTTTTGCTGGTGGCCTTATTTCTTTTTAATTCAAAGTGCAGATACATGGTCTGGGGTTAACTCAACAATCGCGCACCATCTTGTTCTTATAAACAGAACTCTCCATAATCCCTGACATAACCCAAATAATTCTAAAGCTTACTCTCCTACCGATTGCACCTTTCAAATCCTTATGGTCAAGATTTGGTGATCAGTTGCAGTTGTCAGGTCAACTCGATCTAATTTTCAATGTACGTTAAAGGAGGAAACTATATAGACTATATAGTGCTCTGGCCATGTCTGCTTCAGACTCACAAATACAGAGTACACATCTACAGCACTGCTTCACTACTTTGCTAAACTGCACCCTGCTGTTAAACTCAAACAATATCTAACACTAATCCAGCACACATTTCCCTGTGGCAAGAGCCAAGACAGAGGAACAGGGTGGGCCGAGAACACTACCATGTCTCTTATAGATGGGAGGCTTCCGGTAGATGTTAGGGTCTCCTGTTGCTGAGAAGAAAAAGAGAAGTGAGAGTTGAAACATGGAGGAGAGACTGATGAGGAAAAGGAAAAGGAAAAGAAACAGGATTTAAGATCATGTGCATTTCCTCTGCATATTCTCTGTGTTTTCAGAAAGAGCTTGTGTGCTGAGGACAGTATAAACATGAGCTAGGACTGAACAAAGAGCCATCACCAACGGATGCTAATAGCATTCTGGCTCAGCATGATGAATAGAAAGGTAAAAAGCAGCGAATGATGTTAAAGCCACTGTCAACTTATTTTTTGTAAATATCTGCTTTGTAAATACAAAGCAGAGCTTTCACATTATTACATACTTTTCTAACAGAACTTGGCAGAAGTAGGTTTCATTTATAATTAAATCGTAGTTAGGGATATATATTTCTTGAATCTACCACTGGAAATGCTTATTAAATCACAAAGATTTCTTTATACATTTAGACTGTGTTGCCAGGGGCTTTAAAAGCAATGGTGTGGCTTTGTGGCATACCTGGCACATGGAAATGCTTCGGCGCTTGATTCGTAGTGGGTGTGCTGGACCTGGCCTCCAGCTGCGGGTAATAGGGTGAGCTCCTGCCACTTTCAGTGCCTGTGCCAAACCCCCAGCCAATGAGAGTGACAGAGGCAGAGCATGAATGAAAAAAAATCACCCCACCCTCCTAGTCATACACACTCTATCGCAGCACAGAGCCGGCAATCTCTCTGCTCGCAAAAGTAGCCTGGGATAGTATGGTATGCATTTCATTTCAAGGCAGGAAAGCTGTACTGTGCCAAATATAGCAAACTAAAACAAAAATAAACAGAAAAGCCAACAAGCAATGGAATGTTTATTATTTGTTTTAAAGCCATCCACTTACTGCTGATCTTGATCATATTTCTTAAGTTTTAATAATTCCAGGAGAAATAATTAACATGCTTATCCTGTTTGCCGCCAAGGACAGTTCATGCACATTTCCTTCAAGATGCAGCTTGTATATTTGGTATATGTACTGTGTATCAATAGTACATATGCGCACATGCACGTGAGCTTTCTTCAGCGACTCACCATATCGGTAGTAGTGCTGTGGAGAGCGGGGCAGCACAGGGGACATGCTCTGCCTGCTGTAGGTAGGAGAATCGATATAGCCAGGACTGGATGACCTCCGCTGCCTCAGATCCAAACTGTCATACATGTCCTACCCAAACAAACACTGCTCTTAGAGAAAGCAAGGTGTGCTGATTACTCCCTTTCAGTATGGAGCATATTTGAGCTTATTCTATATTAGTGAATACAAGGCAAGGTTTATTACCTGAGAATAAGGGGAGAGTGTGCCCAGTGACTGTGGCGGTCAGGAGAAAGTCAGAGAGACACACAGACACTAAGTTAAAGTCACATGCTAAGTTTAATGTGATTGTGTCGGACTGCTTTTCTTTAGATGTGTTTTTTTTGTGTGTTTAAATACCTAGCCCATACTTACTCTCACATCCCATCATCATTAAGTAACATGGTTGTTTCCTGCAGTCTCAAATTCCCACTCACATCAGTAACTTTGGTGGTGAGAACAAAACAATCTCCAGTAGATAGAAGGAGCATGTCTCATTCATCACCAGCCTGAAAGTAGTAAAGGCTACTGAAAGGCATTGTCTTTAATGTACTGAATGAACAGCACATTGCTGAAATGCTTCTGCTGCAGATGCATGGCTGCCAAGGACAGATACTATGTGTCCACAGTCAACATCTAAGTTATGAATTATTCTAAAATGAACCATTTTGGAAAGTGCTGACAAACAAATTCTCACAGCAACAGCAGGAGTGAGAATAACACTACAAGCTGTAGGGATGCATTGATAATACTGCACTTCTATCAGCAAATACTGCATAAAATACTAATTTAATTTTTCTCCCCCCCCAGATTTTGTCCCTAATATAGTCAAGGCCAATTCCCACCCTCCAGTTAGGTCTCCCCTATCACATGACAGCTACCAACCAGGGAGAGCGAAGGCTATCACATGCTTCCTCTGAGACACGTGAAGCCAGCTGACCATGTCTTTTCGAACTGCTGCCCATGCAACATCAGGGGGCGGCGTAACACACTTGGAGGAAAGCACTACCCACCAACTTCCATATGCATGAGCTCACAGACGCCAAAGATTGGCTAGTGTCACTTTGATTGACAGGGGAGAGAGAGTATGCCTCCCCTCCCTCCCTGACAGCATGGCCAATTTTGCTCTCTTGGACTCCTGGCCATGGATGGCTGTGGCATTTTCAGGACTCGAATACTAATTGAACATTTTTAATACAAATTAATATTAAAATTATGGCTTATACTCCATGTCTTGAGGATTCTTTACCCTTTCAGAGTGAGAATAATAGGATGCAGGATCAAACGTTATCCATTCTAAATTCAAGAGATGTGGAATATCCAAAATTGGCAAAGACAGAAGTTTCATATCGATGCATGCCAAAGAAGATCACATACTTCAAAAAAAGACATTTTTCTACAGACAGATACGGTGATTCGGTTTCTACAGAGAACACATGCATTTATCAACTTTGGCTACTCTGTAATCAGCAAGCATTGAACAGACACACAGACGAGACACAGACCAAGGCATGTTGGGAACACAGGGCCAGGCTCTGTTAAGCTACAGTAGTTCGAGTTAGCTGGTCTACACCTACGAGTGGCATGCTGGAGAGAGACAGAGCACGGAGCTAAAGTGCCACTAGGGCAGTACCTCGCCGAAGCTGAGGCGCTCTAGCCTTTCGTCCGAGTAGAACCTGTAATATGGCTCATAGGATAAGAATTCAGGCCTCTGCAGATCGTAAATGGCCTTAACCTTAGGCAGTGCGGCCAGATCTTTGTACTCTAGGATCTCATTCTCCACTCTGGCCTGAGGAAAGGGACACAGGACAGACATACAAACGCACATACACACACTCACACATGTCAAAATGCAATGAGAACAACACAAACGCTAATGTCAAAAACAACATTGTGCTTCATTGTAGTAGTGAGTCTGAAAGTTCTATAAGCTCTCACTCCTCATGAGGCTGCCAATGTTGTTGTTTTTTTTTCACAACATAGCAAAGAAAACACACCAAACTCAAACCTCGGTTGTGTTCAGCACGACACAATCCAAAAAGTTTGAACATATGCCAGAAGTAGATCTGGCATAAGTGATAAGGCATAATTGATGCTTATCCATCACACAAAGGTGGGAACTATTTGTCCATGTTACTTCTCAATCTGGTTCTCATCATCTCTAGCACGTTGAGCTGCCAATTCTTCAAAATATTTTCATATAATTTTATGCTAGATTTAAGCTCCAGTTCTGTTCACAACTTCCCATACAAATACACCAGTAAAATGTATTTTACTATATCCAATATGCCTTATCTTGATGTCAATTTTTGTCATTAAAAAACTATTTATACAAAGAAAGACACATTCAAGGGAGTAATAAATCTCTACTTGGGAATAATTCTGCTAATAAATCAGCTGCTTGGGAATCTTCCTGACTGTAGGTGTGGTTGTGTGTCTCTGGAGTAAGTGAATGTTTCAAATTTGCTTCATATTCATAATGACCAATCATTTTTTTAAAAAAAAAATCTTTATTTTACCTAGATACTCTCAGGCCAAAATGACCTAAACATACATTCTATTATATAAATAAAAAAAATTAGCTTAAAGTATTATGTTATTTTTAACATTAGTAAATATTGTTTGCACATCATGTTTCACTGGATGTAAACCTTTGTATTGTACTAAAATTCCAAAATGAGCATGAAAATTCCTACACTGGGCAAACAGCGATTATATACTTACACAGATGACTCGGCTGGGTGAACTGATGCTGGACCCTGGGGGTGAGATGGATGTCTCTGACATGCGTCGCACTCTGAGCTTCCTCTCTGCTCGAGCCGCCTGCTTACACGCAGGATGCCAAACCTCAGAACCTGAGAGGGACAGATCACATCCTGACTTACACACTCCTATTTAGGATCAAGTTTAGTACTGTAAACCATGATTTAGATGTATGCATATGTGTTCCTATGTTTCTCGCTCACTAATTTAATATTAATACTTGATTACTGCTTTGGGGCATTGCTGTTACTCATTAATCTTTATGCACAACATCTCAACCAAATTAAGATTGTTTTAGTATATTTATGTTTTAGCACAGTGTGCCCAGGCCCCACCTTTTCTCTTTTTTGCATATCAATAATGCTGAAAGCTGATGTTCGCTGATTTGACTCCTAAACACTATAACCTCAGAGCATGCTGACTAAGGTGTTACACATTAATGCCGCTGCCTCCTAATCTCAGGCTGGCTGAGTGAAACAGCAGTTTTAGCATGTAACACTCTAGTCGATATGCCACACACGTATATACACGCGAGCAGTGTGGGGAATACTAATGCTTATACCACAGCGCATTATTTACGTATAACAGCACAGGTAGCTCTGGCTGTAACATGAAAAACAGATTAATATTAATGTGCCCTGTCAGGGATTTCCCCCTCGCACCGAGTGCTGAGTGCAAGAAACGCACTTAAGCAGCCCGTAGTGCAACAGCGTGTGCTTCCATATTGTCATATGTTTTATTTACATTGCCACATGTGTCTTTTTGATTCATGTCCTATCTCCTCCTCTGTATTGTCAGTGGTCGTCTCCCAAATGTGTCATGATTAGTCTCACCTGTTCACAGTTACCTTTAGATTAGTTAGTATATTTAAACCCGTGTGTCCTTGTCCTACACAAAGTATTGTTCAGTGTTTTGCTGCCTGTCTACACCAAGCCTTTTGTTTCTGTGCATGCTATGTTTGTTCTTGATGTCGTTCTGTCTTTTGGTTTTGTGTTTTTGGATATCCCCTTGGCATTGCTGCTTGTAGATCGCCTGACCTCTGGCTGTTTCCTGTTTTTGATTTGCGTTTTGGATCTCTGTCTGTCTGGCCTTTAATAATGCCTTTAACTGCACTTGCATCCATCCCCACCTGCCTTACATGACACGCTCATTCTAATATGTTATTGTTTCTGTAGTAACACTCATTGTACAGCGGATGGTCCTAATAATACTAATAAGAAACAGATTTTTTTTTTTTTTAAAGCATGTGGTTTAACAAAGTAAAACCTGTAATCATTGATGTTGTGATGTTTTTTGTTAAGAGACATTTATTTAACCTTTATTTTATAACATAACATTTACGGTTGTCGGCACTTTATAACAGTCTTTGCGAAGTTTATCAGTACAGGAAGCCTTCAAGACAGAGGAGTTTACGCTGCGTTTTTGCAGAGACAGAGAGGGAGAGAGAGAGAGAGAGAGAGAGAGAGAGAAAAAAAAGAGCAAGGCTGGTGAGGTAATGACTGTTTATCGTGGCTGTAACATAAGTGAGAACAGGAACAACATTCTAACTATAAACCGTTAAAATGCGCAACATTTCGTACCTTAATAAATGAAACAGTGTAATCATTTGCAAATCGCTGCAGTATAAGTGGAATAACACAGTCCAGACTGTGCTGTTATATGAAAATAATGCAATCCTCTTGCACGTGATGTTGCATCACTCCCCCTCGGGCATGCATTTTTTTTTGTAGAACAGCATGGTCTGTCGTGTATTATCCCTTACTTAGCACCTGCTAGGAAAATGTTAATGTAAATTATGTTTATGAGAGTCTACAAGGGGAAAAAAACCTACTGTATGACATTAAGTGGAAGTCAAATTAGATTCTATGAGCGTAAACATGAGACATCTAGCATCAGCTATGTCTTTTAAACCCTATTCATAATATATGTGACCTTAGGGTTTAATTATGGGTCAATTTAAAGGCTTTGCTCTAAGCCACCACGTTTCTCACACAGGGTTGGATCAATTCAATTCAATTTGATTTGTATAGCGTTTTTAACAATGGCCCTCGTCACAAAACAGCTTTACAGAAATATATACATTCAGGATGTAAGTTTTAAACCTATAAATTTATAAATTTATCCCCAATGATAAGCCAGAGGCACGTTAGCCTTGCACCTTCAGGGTTGGGGGTTCGATTCCCGGACCGACTCTGTGTGTGCAAAGAGTTTGCATGTTCTCCCTTTGCTTCAGGGGTTTCCTCTGGGCACTCTAGTTTCCTCCCCAGTCTACTAATCATACTACTAATTGTACTACTTATAATGATTATACTCCGTGGTCAAAAAGTGCAACTTTGGAAACAGGAAATTCATTATAGTTTTCACATGAAGTCTATTTTGTTGAAGTTATCAACTATTCACTGAGGGAGACTTGAGGGCAAAACTGTTCATGGCAATTGCAGTCCTAAAGCTATCACAGCAAGACTGCTCTTATTCACTGTAGTCCAGAGCCATTTTCATGGATCTGGTACCATCCTCAGGAGCAGCAAGTGATCTTCAAGTGATGAGAACGCCAAGCAGAAGTAGGACATCAGGTCCAGAGAGCAGAAGTGTTCACGATCAGTAACAGATAATTATATAGGGGCCAGGAGGAAATCCATAGACCCTTTTCAATTTGTAAACACATCCTCCATATCGGCTTTTTTGACTGTAGTGTAAGAAAAGAAGTATCTACTGTATGTCCTCTGATTACATTTTTGTGAGGTCCTTAGGATCTCCACACTGAACTGATCCTGCCTTCTTTTTAGTCTCTATCTAGTTTCCTCACCTGTCAGGTACATCTCCTCTCCTTCTGTAAACATCATCTGACACCGGGCACAGCGAGCACACGTAGGGTGATAGTGCTTCCCTCCAGCCTGGAGAAGAAAAGAGAAAGGGAAACATTATAATAATAATGCCCATTCCTTAACTTGTCAAACTGTAATATTTTTAAGTGCTATACTGATTGCCATAAACCTTGGCACAATGCATTGACTATATTTCAGGATCTGTCTGTCATAGACCCCCCCTGCTGATCGTGGTTCCCATAGTAGCGAACATCATGTGCTCATATCTGATTTTACTCGAATGTAACCATTCTGTTACTCCTTGATTCGTTTGTCTATCTATAGCCTGCTGTTTGTAGCATTGCAAAGTCTTATAGTGCAACTTGCTGTCATTAATTCCAATCTTTGTTTTCCAAGTTCTGTGTCTCAATGTTGACCCTTGCCTGTATCCCTTGGTTTTAAATCTGGATTACCCTTATTTGACATTGACTGTGTTTTGACCCCCATACAAACTATGACTACAATTGTTAGACTTGCTCTAATAAAGCACAAAACGAGTTTACACACACGTTACAGTGATTTTGTGTAAACAAACAGACCAAATTTCTGTTCTGTTTAATTATATTTTTTTTCCAGCTAAGATTAAGACATCAACCCAGTAGCAACCTTCCTGATCATTGGCAGGCTTCAGCAATTAATGGAATTCTTCTAAGCCCAATGATATCGATAATGAGCTCAGTGAGTGCAACCAGGAAACATTTCCACTCAAGCTTGTTCTCACTGCTTATAAATTTTACATTGAAATAGAATGTACTTATAGCCTCCACTTTTCCATGATTGGTCTTAACACTCTACAGACTCTGTAGGGACCAGCAGAGGTGCTGATTTTGCAGGAGAAAATGTAGAGAACAATATATGGAGTAATCCCTGATTCATTACAAGCCAATACAGTTTCGGAACGAGCTTTTTCAAAGCTTGGTTGCTTTTTCTCTTTCAGAATATATACTTTATTACAGTGTCTACAATTCCATGTTATAGCTTAGCTATTTCTGGAATACACTGCTGTCTTTTTTACGGTGTCTGAAATTTCACACTTGGGAATTCCACAATTACGTTTCATGTGCATGTGAACATGTAGCACATGTAGCTGAGGTATTCAGTCAGTGGATTATTTCACACATATTTCAGTATGTTTCTGAAGCTTGCATGCGTGTCTTCTTTATGAAATGCCACTATAAACTAACTGCTGTGTGAAAAAGCAGATGTGCAGAATGGAACCTTCAATGAGCGGCTCCTGCAGCTTGGAGGAGACCTTTCCCCTCTTAAGTTTACTTAGGCTGCCCTGTGAGTATCTTTATTAACGTCTCACGTCTTATTCCCAGCCGAAAAGGAAGCGAAGAGCTTCTGCTTTCCTGGGCAACACTTTTCCACTCTTTCAAGAAGTTTAATCTGCTACGGATCCCCAAACTAAGCATTCTCCAAAAATGAAAACAATCTGAAGTAAGACTCTGTGGAACAGATATGAAGAAGGTGGAGGGTGTGGACAGCAAAATGTGGGCCAGTACAGCAGTTTAGAAATTACAGAGTTGGCAGTCTCAATGCAAAATCTTCCAACAAGTTCAAATCAAAAAAGCAGAATAAATATACAGACAGGTGACCAATTAAATGAAAAACTGATGGCTCTTTTATGAGGTGGAGGGCATTTTGCTAGCATGGTGTGAGTCCAGTTGTCCCCTTCAGACTGTGAATATTTCAGGGGAGAGTGCAGGTGAGGGGTGAGATGGAAAATACCAAAAATTAAAATTTAAAAGTCTGTATCTGTACCTGCCAACCTTTGCACATTTTGCACAGAAGCTCTGCATTTTAACTGCGGAGTATGCTGTACATTAAGTACTCCAAAATACACCAACAGAGCTGTCATTGTTTTCATAATAAAAATGGCATATAAGCCAATCAACATTTGCACAGATGGTTTGAACTGTCCAATTTTAACTGACACTCTCTGGAAGCCCTGTCCTTCCCTATTTCTCACTAGTAATGTTTTGGCTCATGCTCACGGTGCTGGAAAAACGCACTGAAGTGGTGCACTCCCTTTCTGTCAAGGTAAATGGAAAAATTTTTGAGTTCACAGAAAATGGTTTAAAAAAAAAAGTGGCACTTTTTGACCAAAGCTTTTGACTGAACCAAAATTTCAATAGATTTACAACAAAGTGTTAAATCTAACACTTTACAAATAATGTTAATGGTCATGATAAGTGGACAGAGATTAAACATGTGCTCTGTTTGCTTTTTTTTATCCTGCTCTGGTCTGTGTTCAGAAGCTTTCAAACAGTCTGAGTCAGATTCAGGGTTGTCTGCTGTATTGTAATTCTCTTTTTATATGGTTCTATTTCATTTTATTTGATTAATAACAGACAATAAAAGCCCCGGGCAAATGGGATGACTTGACCTGTTCATAAAGTGGATATAAAAATTCTACACACCTCTGTTAAATTTCAAAAGCCATTCCACGGGTTTTCTATAGGATTTAGATCTGGGCTCTGACTGGGCCATTCCAAAACATTGTTTCTCTTCTTCTGAAGCCATTCTTTTGTTGATTTGCATTTGTGATTTGGATCGTTGTCGTGCTGGGTGGTGACATTTTTCTTCATCTTCAGATATCGAACAGAGGTTTGCATGTTTTGTTACAAATATTGGTATATGGAGCTATCCATGAGTCCCTCTTTCTTGACTAGAGCCCCAGTTCCAGCTGAAGAGAAGCAGCCCCATAGGATGATGCTGCCACCACCATGCTCCACTGAGGGTATGGTTGGGATGATTTAGATGCGCTTGGATGTTTATTTCATGAGTAAGGGCTTCCGTTTAACCACCATACCCCATAGCCCAGACATGAGAAGAATACAAGAGTTTGTTATCACAAGGAAAAGTCTGACTACGTCTGCCTTAGTGGGAAGCGTCAAGTTTTTTCTGAAGTTCTTCTGACTCACCACCTTTATCCTATGAAGAAATGTTTCTATCCTGAGAGTATCCGGAGTAGTTTTTTGCTTAAAGATTTCTCCTTATTATCTTAAGTTAATAAGATTTAACGGTGTTCCATTTAAGTATCAACTTTGCCACAAATGTTTCTCCTAAAATTCCTTAGGATTAGAGAAGAGTCAAAACAGAGATATACTTGAAATCACATGATCACAGGGTAAAAGGCTTTACAGCTAGATCAAGTGAGACCGTGTCAATTTACACTGTGTGGCCAAAAGTATGTGGACACCTGTCCATCACACACATAAGTGGGCCTTCCTCAAACTGTTGCCAAAAAAATGCTCTACATTTCCCTTCACTGGAACTAAGGGTCCTAGCCCAAGTCCTAGTCCTTTGGCCATATAGTGTATATTAAGACATAAAAATTAGTATGGTTAGTTACTGAGTCAAGCTATTTTTCAAGTGTTAGCTGAAGAGTTGCAAAGTAAAATCAAGTTAAAGCAATATTTGAGTAAAAGGGGTTTGAAATACAAATACTATTTAAAATGCCTGATGAAATGTATTCTGAGTATGCTGATACACTGGATTAAATATTGCTTAATAAATAATTTAATGCGGACAATAAATAAGTAGACTCAAATATTTAGCATACTCAAATACTTTTCACATATTACTTCATACAAAACTAAAATAATAGTTTACTTGCCATCCAGTGTACGTCTCTTCAAGTAAACGTACAAAGGCTAGCATAAAGTACACACGTGTGTTCTTCTCCAATTAGGCTACTTAATCTAGCATATCAAAATTTCACCTAGACATGATAGTATATCTAATTTGGGGTAAAGCTAGAGAATGATAATCAGTCAATTTATCTTCATTGTAGAGTTTGTATCATTACCTAGTTTAGAAGGTGTTGATCTAGAGAAATGATAGCTGGATAGTGACTAATGGGAGGTGACTTCCTCCATAAACTTGTATTTCAAACCCCGATATATTGGTCGAGTGTGAATCTGCCCTCTGCTCACCTGATCTATGTCCTTTTGACCACCGGTGAGGGCTGTATCTAGCACGCTAACACTATCTGGTTAATGCAAAACATTTCTGGCAGACTGGAGAACAAAAGAACATCTGAAAAAACATCAGAAATGACCAGGAGTTGTATTTTTGTACCCTACACTCTATTTTGATTTTTTTGTTTATGGTACCACAGAATGATCACTGTTTCATGAGCATTGCTGCTTCATCAGGTAAAAAAAAAAAAAAGACAGGCTGGCACAACCCAGGCTACGTTCTTCTGCAAGTAGCTTCTACCAGAGAAATTCCAATCTGCGTAGCACATAGCGATGCCAAATCATTCCCTTTTTGTGCACTGTTTTTCCCCTCTCAGTGCTCTCGCACTGTGTTCACACATTCAATATCCTCCTTCCTCCTCTTTATCTCTCTGTCTCTCACTTCCTCATTAACTCTCTCTCTCTCTGTGTGTTCTCCTTTGTGAACTCCTCTCCCCTGAGTCCTTTTCGATGTTCTCTGTTTATGGTAATGCCAATAAATGCCTGTTGAGAGTGTGTTGGAGAGCTGTGCTTCAAAAAGCAACTCTTATCCCACTGTCTCTCTAGACTCCCACACTCATCTCTTCATATTTAGCGTTTGATCTTTTTATAGCCGTGTCCTGCCTCAGGCTGGGTCCAGATCAGTTTGAACATTTTCTCTGTTCCTGAACAAACTCAGGAACTATATGCACGCATTTAAAAAAAAAAAATCTACAAATTGAAGGAGAAAAAACATCAAATGTGACATATATAGCACTCATTTAAAATAAAACAGACTTGCTAAACTTGTTAAAAACGGACTTACACATGAATACTCTCCAACACTATTCTGTAATCTCATGCATTACATTTATTTAACAAACCTGTCTAATTTAAATTTGTTTAAATTGTGAAGGAGGCATCACAAACCTCTCAAAGATCATAAAGTGAAGAAAAATTGGCAGGCAAAAATGACTATGACCTTGGATGCTTATTTTGGACTGCTCAAGCTCTGCAAACTTTTTGATGATATACGCTAGATGGTCAAAAGTATGTAGACACCTGAACATTAACCCAATATGTGGGCCTTCCCCAAACTTTTGCCACAAAGGGGAGGCATATAATTGTCTAGTATTCCATAGCATTACAATTTCCTTTCACTGGAACTTGAGGCATAGCCCAAACCCGTTCCAGGATGACAATGCCCCTGAGCACAAAAACGAGGTCCATAAAGACATGGTTTGCCAAGGTTGATTTGGAAGCACTCAAGTGCCCTGCATAGAGCCCTGACCTCAACTCCACTGAACATCTCTGTGTTGAATTGGAATGCCGACTGCACACCAGGTCTCCTCGCCCGACATCAGTGGCTGACCTCACTAATGCACAAATCCCCAAGCAACATTCCCAAATCTAGTGGGAAGCCTTCCCAGAAGAGTGGATTCTGAATGATTTTCTAACTAGCAACAATTTTTTTTTTCTCTAGGGATTCAGCACTAGCTGGTTAGGTTAGTTTGTTGGCTAGTTTGTCTTGCTAATCTTGTCTAGCTAGGCAGCTAGCAAGCAAATGTTTCCCATAATTCCTGAGATTTATATTACTTGTGAACAGTATTAGTACTAGTTTAACAGGTGGATAGAAAACATGTATAGCTGCCTATAGTAGTTCAAGGAACCAAACTACAAAGTGCCATGTGGAAAGTTAGTTTGTTCATGCTGATTTAGTAATTGTAAAACCTGTACTCTTCTATATCCAGGGCTTCTTTGGCAGCAGACCCAAAGAGTGATCATGGAAAACAGGGTAGATTTCAAAGGATTGATTTGCACACATCTGGCAAAGAAGATTGTGCTGAGAGAGAGAGAGAGAGAGAGAGAGAGCACCCAGAGAGCACAGCAAGTTTTGTTCCCTTCGCTCCCAACCATGGATGGCTGTGGCATTGTCATAATTTGAAGTTGTGATCTCCAAATAGCATGATGAATGCTTTTCTGTTGCACCACTCGGGAGCCCATATCTATATAACCACTGTAATCTATTTAATTTAGCAGACTCAAGAGTGAATAGCATGTTGTATGGGGAGGGAAAACAACTCAACCATGCTAGTGGTACGTAGCCACAGGTCTCTCTTGCAGGATAGCAAGAGATGTGGATTACCCTGAAGTAGCAGAGAGGGAGAACCTGAACTGGCAGGAAAATGAGGGGTGAGGGCCACAAGTTTGTAGAGCATGTTGAGTGATAGCTAAAAAAGGTAGAAGCTAGTGGTCACTATTGAGTTCCTTAGCGTTTCACCCAGACAAAATTTTTTTGTAACCTAGGGATTAAACGTAAGTAGGCCATCTCACCCACCTCTAGTACTCGTCCACTGATGTATCGGCTGCAGGTCTCACACTTTATCCCAAACTGGGCGTGGTAATCTGATTCACAGTATGGGATCCCATCTCTGAATAAAACACCAGAGAAACATTATACACAAATTATTTCGCAAACAAAAATGGACAAATATACCACTTTAAAACTGTCTATAGCCAGAAATATTCCTTTAGCTCCCATGCAATTATGATCAGAGAGGTATGACTTCCAAATAAATAGCATAACATCACAAGGCTTCTTATGTAGAACCTCCCATGACAAACCCAAAACCACAGACCGAGCTGTAAAAAGCAATCATTGTGCTATGACAACATCAGCTTTATGGGAAATGGTGCAGTAAAATGTTTACAACATGGCTAGATCAGGTTTGGTCTCAAATTTAAACACAAACACAGTCATATTTAGAGTTGGGTCGTGTATACTGTAGGTTTGCTTAAGTGAGGCATTTACAGTGAAACAGAATGGGAGGCATAAATGCATGCTCACTTGCTTATGTACTCTCCAGTGAGAACAATACCGCAGGTCTGGCACTTAAAGCAGCTGACGTGCCACTGTTTCTCCAAAGCCAGGAGGGACTGGCCCTGCTTGATCTCCTCCTTACAGCCTGCACAGTCTAGAGAGAAAGAAAGAGAGAGGGAGAGAGAATGGGAATTTCAACTGTCTAGAAAGTCATGGCACGAATCTGTGAAATATGGTGTTAATCATGAAAGCTCACAGATATAATGTCTTGTGGTACGCACAGACACACTAGTGGCAGTAAGTGAGCAGTAAGTGACTATGGAGGTGTATGAAGCATAAGTAAAAGCAGGCACTCGTGTACTGAAAAGTCAGCTGATCGTTTGTTTTCATTTGGACATTTGCAGCTGTTTTTGGATGTAGTAACCCTCTACACTCTCTTCTACACACTCCCAAACATCCGTCCCTTTCATCCTTAATATCCATCTCCTAATTCTACGATCATCTGCAGTCTATCTACATTTACTGCTATTAAGAAGTTCATGGTGGCACTGAAATAAAGAACGAGAATAAAGCAGGCCAAACATATGCAACCGCTCCAGCCTGCTCTAGAACAGAGATTAAGTCTTACCCTACCTCCTTTGATCTTGGTAAACAATTCTCTGACACACACACACACACACACACATTAAAACACAGGCCTTAGACCTAACACCTGCTCCATTCTCCCCACAGAGACATGCAAGGGCTATATACTGTAAGCATAACAAACAAGCCATAAATCCATACATAATGTCAGGCCCTGGAGTGGCAAATCTATAATACAATATATGACCTCACACAGGTACAAAATAACATATTCACTGCTAATACAAATAAACTAATTAGAATTAACAATCTAAGAAACATGCTAAACAAACAAGAAACAACTGTTTATTTGCACTAACTGATATTTTGAAGTTAACAGACTTATCACTCAATTAATTGAGTCCAATCATCTATATTCCCATGTTGTACATATTTACATATGCAGTGGAACTCCAATTTTAAACCAGACTGATGACACTGAGCATTTAGAGCTCAGCAGTGTGTGTGTGTGTGTGTGTGTGTCTGAGGTACACCACAAGAATAAATTATAAACTGCACTGGGATTTCTGAAGACACTTCATTCATAAAACACTTTATTGTTTAGAGAGGGACTTACGACTGGGTCCATGAATCTTAATCGGCTCATTTGAAGCGACAAGCTTGTGGGAGCACTGCTGACATACACACTCCTTACCACTGAATGTTACTCTGTCTCCAATTGGAAAGGGTTTTCTACAGTGGGAAGAAAGAGTGAAGACTTATTTAAGAAAAGTTATGCATCAATACATTAACAGCACATGATCTGCACATTCGTAATGTATAAGAATGCCAAGTGATGATAACAGACAAAAGCTTCTGAGTTTTGGTGTTCCGTACGTATTTTGATTTTTGGATTCAGTACCAGCTGTGTTAAGAAGGAAAAGCATTTTACACATCTGTGATTTAACACGTCTTGTGAATGACACTTCTCTGAACAAAACAGAGGTTGGGTAGCATCTTAGAGGCCAAAAAGGAGCTTCTAAAATAGGAGCGCTGGGGGTCATGTGACATTTCGCTTCAAACAGATGAAACCTTACTCTCTTCGAGCCATATGAAATATAAATAGCCATATCATAGCTCTGCTTAAACATTTTACTGGTTGCATTTACAGTATTTGTGGCCTAAAAATAGCCATGCACACTGAAACCCAGTCGCTTGTCCAGAATGAAAGATGCGAGCAGTGCTGAACGTTTGGCAACATGATGACTCGCTACTGCTGGCCCCTGCCAAAAACAACAGCACAAAACAACATGGGTGTATCAGATTGAACCAGCAAATGCTAACATACACACAGTTGTTTTACAGACTGGATAGAATTGCTACCAAGCACCTCGGCTATCCTCTTTCAGAGCAGTGCTTGTGTGTAATTAATCAGGCTATAATAATCCAGCACTTCCACCTTCATCTACACTGTGATCAGGCTGACTGGAAGATACTTCAGCAGAGACAAATCCTATTAGAGACGCACACTCCTACAGTGAGAGTTCAATTATATTTACACTCAGTCATGACCCGATCATCAAGTCAATCATTGTGCAGAATTACTCTCGACTGGGTTAAATGAAATGCCCAGAAATGGTAGTAGTGTAATTACTGTAGTACTGTAATTATCCCTAACTTCAAAACATGGTCCCACATGTGCACACACACGCCAAACGCACAATGTTAACTTATGAAGTAATGACTCTGTTGACAATATTGCTGAGCGATTGATTTGATTTGAGCATGAAAGAGTGGACCAGGAAACTGACTTGCACATTAAGACACCAATCTGTGTAATAATCCCATTAGTCATTCTAGTGTTTAAATGGCACTGGAGCCAATCCCAGAGGTACGACAACAGCGATCCTGATCCTCTTATGTGCTTTCGGCACTTTTATTTCTTCTTAGCGCATCCTTTTACAGTAAATACTATATTCTACATCTATTCATGGACTTCCTGTACATATAGCGAGATTTTCTTGTATTATACAGATGTGTGTTTGTGCACTAGGGCTGCATGATATTGAAGAAAAACGCGATATGCGATAACTTGTTAAATAATGCGATATGCGGTACTATAATGCTATAAGTGTGTAAAATCAATTTAAATTATATATATATATTTAAAAACTGAAAATGACATAACCACCATTAATGTTTCATGTTCTTTTGAGGAAAAGAAAGCAATCTCTGCTGTCTGCATCGCCCTACAACTTTGAATTTTTCGTAACTTTTAGAAGTACTAAAATCATTCCGTTATCGCAAGTCCTTGCGATATGCATATCGCGATATTTACATTTGCGATATTTCGATAATTTCGATATATTGTGCAGCCCTATTGTGCACACTTGCATATAGGTGAATGCATGTGATCCTGCACATGAACACTTTGGGTGACCTTGTCATTACCTGCTGCGTCAGTCCCCTCTCAAATAAATGCTGCAATATCAGCTTTTTATTCATGTTAAATATTCATTATGTCTAAATATTTAATGAACATTGATTCTTTCTGTCCTGCCACACTATTTTCAGGTTCTTGTGACCATGTTATGAACAATATCGATGCAACATCTCCCAACATATACGAAAGTCTTGAATATAATATAATAGAATAGAGATCTCTGAAACATCTTCGTGAAATTAAATTTAGATATATATGCAAATTAAAACATTAGACAGGCATACACAAAAGCAAAAACAGGTCACAGCTGAGTTAAAACATTGTTACATCCAGTAATTCCAGTCCTGAGCCCAAGACTAGAATTACTGGATCATTGGAGAACTACAGCTTGCTGAATGGCAGCTTTTTCCTCGTGATGTCGCGAGCTGTCGTGCTGCCTGACAAGAGTTTGTAAGCTGTTCCCACCAGAAACGCCCTGCTGAGCTATTTTGTGGCCACTGGCAGTGGGATTCTTTGAAGCAATTCCAGTCTTACATGGCAAATAGATTTTGCTCTCCATGTACATTCATCAAATGCTAATTTGTCCCTAAAGGGAAGGTGAAAAAAATGAAAGGGGGAAATAAGTGATTTAGTGTAACTAATTTCCATCAAAAACTGGGCTGTACAACAGGAAATAAGGAAGCAGGAAAAACAATCAAGTTTACAGGGTTTCCGAGAAAGCATAAAATAACATAAAATAACCCTCCTTCACTTGTTCCATTCAGGAAGCAGTTGCCTATGTAGGTAGCAGTTCTGGACATCAATGGTACAATTTTTGGTTTTTCATTTGAAAAACAGCATAAAACAAAATTGGCAAAATTGGCAAATTTGAAATCTGCCTTATTTAGGGCAAATCTGAAAGTAGCTTTGCTTATTTTTGGTGGAGGCAATAAGGCATTTTTAAATGGCAGATATTGCTCTGACTGCCTAACTCATACGGTAGTTAAGATCTCCTATACTAGTCTTGTGGTTAGGTACCTAATGTAACATTGTCTGCTAAGCACTGAATGAAACTTTCTGAATAAACAATTAGCAGAAGCCTAACAGATAGATGATGCAATTACAAAAGCTAAGAAACGGGTTTATGAAGAGCAGGAGATGTACCCCAGCATTCAGCTTGACTAGATCTGCTTCCTTCAGCTTGAGGAAGACAGTTAATCTTCAAGATACAATCCAATTTGAGTAATGGTACTTCAGTGTTTGGCAGGCAGGTACTGGATCAGCCGGAGAGGGCATCTCTGAGTTTGCTCCTCGTTCATTTTCAGGTGGTTCATGAAAACGTTGTTACAGTATATTCCATCTTCAGTCATGAACAATTAAATTCAACCTCTTCCACTCATTTTTGTTCTTATGTTGTTAACTTTTTGTTCTGGTGTCAGCACTATTCCCTTAAAAGCCACAAAGGTGACAAGTTTTCATCCTCATACCCTGTTTGGCATTCTACTAAAAGTGATAAATCATTTATGGACTCAGAGATCTATTAGTTAATTAATCAGCCTCAGCATCAGAATCACTGGATCAAAACAAACTTATCTGCAGAGCTCAATTTTTTTTTTCTCTTTCAGCTTTTATCAAGCCCATTTGCTAATAATTATTTAGAGCATCATTTATGTGATTTTTTTTTTTTTAAAGATCGACATCAATTCTACTGACTTATACGGTGCATATAAATGTTAAATATATGCCCATGAACTACAAGGAGATGCAGTGAAATTAAGGAAATGGTAGCACTGCCAGATCCTTTTTATTGCTACAGTTTTAATAAGGCAAAAAACGTCATTAGAATTTTCATCCAAGTATATAACTGGCAAGTACAGCCTGGTGACAAACTAAAGGAAAAAAAAAAAAGTGTTTTTGTCATTCTGAAAAATTGGGTTTTTGAAGATATACATTTTTCATCAGACATTGGTGATACAAGTGATATAAGTGTTTGTTATCTAAGTTTGTTATCTGAATGTCAGGCAGTTGGATACAAGTGCAGAGCATTTACTGAAATCTACAATTCAGACCACAGAACCTGACAGAAAGAATCAGTCAGAAGAGTCATATACAAGAAACTGATAATCCAACAGCGATTCAATTAGTGATTAATATAGTCTACTAAAAGGTCAATAGTTTTAGTAGTAGTGACATTGTTAATTAGCCTTGTTAATGAGGCACAGGTGTTATGATCACTCATTAACCGATGTCTGATTAAGGGTTCAGAGCACATGACACATTTACCATTGTGACTACAAAGCCATGGCGACACTGACAATGCAATAACTGAATAAATCAGCGAAATATTGTTTTTGTGGTTTTAATAAAGGATGAAACCAAAAGCAATACTTTGGTAGTAAACTGTTAACTTTTTATTTAACTTCTTATCCTGAAAGGCCCACCTGCAGACAGTGCAAACGAAGCACTTTGGGTGATATGTGTGGCCCAGCGCTGATACCACCTCTCCTGTGATGAAGTCCCCACAGCTGTCGCACTTTGTGCCATATAGACGCTGGTAGTCCGCTGTGCATATGTACTCGCCCTTCTTCTGGAAGAATCCGGAACGGGCCAAGCTACAGCCACACACTGCCAGGAAGAAAGTGCATGATTACAATAGAACGGCTACACAGAATTGCACAGATTACTTTCCATCCCTCCCTGCAATATTCAGAATTATGCAAATCTGGTCTGGTCTTCAATCAATTTTAGTTATTTGATATACAGAGTGTCCCAAAAGGCCCCATACATAGGAGACTATGTAAGAGATGAAGCGTGCGTGTGTGTGTGTGTGTGTTGGGTGGGATGTGAAATGTCTTGGTGCAGGGTATTTGTGTAATATTTAAGTGTATGGTACTTGGGCAATATTAGGTATAGTGTTTTTGTGCAATAACTGATGTATGGCACTTGTGTACGTTATGTGTATGTTTGGTTATTGTACGGTGTGTATGTTTTGCTGTTTATACACACAGACACACACACACACACAAATGGTGAAGTAATTCTTAAGTCAGTTAGACCTTGGGTACCATGCATGATGTAATTTGCTGTGATGTCAAAGTTCCTTTTTCCACATAGTGAGTTCTACTTAGCAGCTAGGTTCAGAAGTGCAGTCAAGTTGCAGATGTAATTGTAACTGCTTAATAATTACACAGTTTATAATAATGCTGCAACCTTTTGCTTGTCAAAGTGCCAATATAAAATTGTAAACCTCTAGTTAGCTTCATGTGGACCTTATATAACTGATACTTTTATAAGTTAAACAGACACAAGCAATTGGCTTTGTTCTATAATGTCATTTTTTTCCTAACTGAAAGAGAACACAACAAGAGAAACTAAAAAAAAAAAAAATCCCTCTTGTAAGTGTTAGCTACATAAAACTGTAAGATTGACATCCTTTAACTCAAACGCTCACTTCAACTCAAGAGGGGGATCTGAAGCCCTTTCTGGAAGAAATATGTTATATCAAGCAACATGCAGAAGAGCTCTCATTCGTTAAATGACTTCAGAGACCTGAACATCCATCTAGACAAGTTGCAAGCGGCCTGATGCTGCTGGTGTTATTCAGTCTAAATCTGTATGTTTCATTCCATCATAACCTCTACATCCTTCACAACCCACCGCTTCTCTGCTTTCCACCCTCCCCCAACTCATGCACAATGCCACAGATATCCTTTTCCCTACATTAATCACTTGCTTTGATAGCCCATTTCCGCTCTCTCCAGGTTATACAGGACCCTCCAAGCCCTGGCTTTACGTTTTGTTTTTTTTTTAACCAATCGGGGAGGGTGAAGTGTATCACATGCTTCCTCCGAGACACATAAAAGCAAGCTAACCACATCTTCTCACACTGCTGGTCATGCGGTGTCACAGGGCAGTGTAACACGCTCGGAGAAAAGCGCTATCCACCCCTTTCCGCGTGCAGGAGCTCACAGACACCTGTGACTGGCTAGTGTCACTGTGATTGACAGGAGAGAGAGAAGGCCACCCCTTCCTCCCAGAGACCATAACCAGTTTGCTCTCTTGGACACCCAGCCACAGATGCCTGTGGCATCGCCAGGATTTGAACTTGTGATCCCCAGACGTTAGAGTGAATGTTTTTCTGTTGTGCCACTCGGGAGCAGTCGAGGCTTGGCTTTCTGATGCTCTCTGAGGTATATAGCTACCAAACAATCCCACTGAGTCATTTAATTCTCCTCCACCACACACATCTTTGACTGCTGAGGCTATTGTTTGACAATATCTTTTGCATATCAAAACATGAAGAAGGAATTTTTTTGAACACACTTCCGAAGATATTATGAAGACACCGTCCTGGATCCATCCCCTCACATCTCTAGCAGGCCGTCTTCCCTACACTAATACATGCACTTACTCACACAAGCACATCTATAATCTTAGGCAAATTCCCCATCTCATTCAAACAGGCTCGGGTAACTCCACTGCTGAGGAAGACAACACTGAGCCCATTACTAATAAAGGACTACAAACCAGTCTCCCTTTTACTGTTTCCAGTGCTTTAAGTGCTCCGGTACTCACCAATATGCAGTATCAGCACTAGTACCCTTAGCTTTTTTTTTGTCCTGCACTTCTCATCAGCTCCTAGTACTCCTCATTACTCATGCCTAGCCAAAGAATGAAATGGAGTATCTAGCAAATCATTTTTAGAAGTGGAAGTTAAGTTCACAACACACAGAAAGTGGCCGTATAATTCAATAGAGTTCTATAGAGTTTATGCCTCAGTTACAAGCAAGAAATGAATAGACACAATCAGTAAAGAGATAGAAAATAGAGCAGGTGAAAAACCACACAAAAGCAGGGAGCAATCAGCTGCACGGAGGCATTCTTAACCAAAATGTATGGATATTTTAATATTTTGAATAACTGAATAGTTTGTGTCTTAATCCTGTCTTCTTTATTAAAGTAATATACAGTATATTTCAAATATTGGATGTTTGGTGTCTACTTCACTGCAGAATCTCAAAATTATTCAAAGGCTTGCAAAAAGGAGTAACACCTACATCCAGTATTATCAAATAGTGGGTTTTCTCTGGCCCCAACTCATCCTCCAACCCATTTTTCCAGTTACATTAAAATGAAGTAGAATCGGTTAAAAAAAAAAGAGGGTGAAGTAGTGAATACTTGCTTACTATAATGGCCTACTGAAATGTATAATTAAATATAGGTAATACTCTCTCACACTGGGGATTTGTGTTTCCGCACGCACATGACACCATTAGAGTAGGAACACAAAGCAAAAAAAAAAAACAAACACATGTGAATAGCCAAATTTGCTGTAGTTAGCTACATGACTGAAAAAAGAAGAAAACCAGTGAGGAACAAGAATGTAAGTGAGGAAGAATTGGTAGTGAAAAGCGGCGACACATTTCTACTTCGGCAGCATTTCCGTCTCACACCTCCAGGGTCCCTGGTTAGATCCTGAGCTCGGGTTACTGCCTGTGTGGAGTTTTGCATATTCTCTTACAGGTTCACCGGTTTGCTCCCACTGTCCATAAACGTGCATGTAGGTGGACTGGCTATGCTAAATTACTCTTAGGTGACAATGAGTGTGGGTAATTCCAGGTCAATTCAAGCAAATTCCAAAAAGTTGGCTGCATCAATGGCTTCAAATTAGTGCAAACTTATTCTAGGCTAAGACTGATACTTGAAACTGAGAATTACCCAGTAACTCTGCTAACCAGATATTGATACTTCACAAAATATAGCTGGTGTCACTTTCTTGTACAAATGAAGGTTTTTTTCACTTTCTTCTTTCAACTCAGAGAATTACCTGATAGATCCCAACTAGCCTGGCACCGAGGGCACTGAGGCTGCCCTGTTGATTGCTGTGGATACTCTTCAATCAGAAAAATGTTGCCTATGTTCAGACCATTTAACCTGATTTTAGACATATAAGCATTCCTAAGGTAATTCTACTCCTCATAATACCTCAAAGGTAACGCCTCTTCTCTCTGTACGCCATCTTATTGCTTATAGTCAGGCACGCATGTGGCTTCTCTTGATAATGCCATCCTGAAAATAATTAGCACTACCTGCCTTTCCCTTGCCTTATAGACATCTCAAGCTCGGAAAAAGGATCATCACTTTCACCTCAACCTTTCAAAGACTAAGTTTCTTGTAATCTGAGATGACCAGGTGGTATTAATCCCTCTTATTCCCACTGCTCCTTTAAGTGCCTGCTCGTTTAAAACTGCATTTTATCAGCAGTTTTCCCACTGCATAAAGTCACTCCTTTCCTACACACACAGACACACAAACACACACACCAATACCATTATTCCAACACCAAGAACTGTCCATTGTTGCCTTTTGCAAAATGTGTCACTAAAGGCCCATCGTGTGAGGAGAGAGGGGTTGACTATACCAAACAAAATAACACTGACTATTTCAGCCATATTTAGAGAATCCACTTTCACAGCTCTACAATGGCTCTAAACTATAGAAAGGATCACCAAGGTCTCGATAGTCTTTGGCAGTGCATGTTCAAGGAAATTTCAGCCCCACAGCTGTGTATGTGAAACTGTGGGCTCACTCACGGAAGCTGGACAGCTGAAGACTGGACAAAGACCAGGTGATTTTTTTCTAATCTTCAAGTGTCCAGTTTCTGTGAGCCTGTGTCCATGATAGCCTCAGATTCCTGTTCTTGGCTGACAAGAGTGGAATCGAATGTGGTCTTCTGCTGTTGTAGCCCAGCCACCTCAAGATTCGATGTTTTGTGCATGCTGAGATGCTTTTCTGCTCACTATGTTTGTAAAGAGTGATTATTTGATGTACTATATCCTGCCTGGCAGCTTTAACCAAGCTTTTCCAATTTTTCCTCCAACCTCTCTTATCAACAAGGTGCTTCTCCCACAGAACTGGTGCTCACTCAATGCTTTTTCGCACCATTCTGTGTGAATTCTAGAGACTGTAGTGTGTGGAATTCCCAGGAGATCAGCAGTTTCTGAAATGCACAAACTAGCCCATCTAGTACCAACAATCATGCCACAAAGTCCCAGAGATCACACTTTTTCTTCATTCTGATGTTTGATGTGATCATCAACTGAAGCTCTTGACCTGTATCTGCAGGATTTTTACATTGTGCTGCTACCACATGATTGGCTGATTAGACAACTGCATGAATGTGTACAGGTGTACAGGGCAGTGGTAGCTCAGTGGTTAAGACATTGGACTACTGATCAGAAGGTCATGAATTCAATCCCCCGCACCACCTGGCCCTTGAGCGAGGCCCTTAACCCTCAACTACTCAGTTGTATAAATGGGATAAATGTAAGTCACGCTGGATAAGGGCGTCTGCCAAATGCTGTAAATGTAGGTGTTCCTAATAAAGTGGACAATAAGTGTAGTTTAGTTGCACACTTTTATATGATGTAGCCACTTTATTTTGCAGCCAGCCATTTTTTCCAATAAAGAAAGTAATCAAATTGCAAAGAAGCCATATTAATGCCCTCCACACCACTTACTTGTTCTGTCATGTCAAACTGAACATTAATTTCAGACATACTGCAAGCATATTTTGCAGCTCATTTGAGGTTATGATATTAGTTATATATCAGGATATAAACAACAATAAGAATAGTGAACCTGACTGTGAAGTCTGAGAAGTTCATATATAATGTGTGTTAACAGCAATGGATATTCTGCCCTCTATGTTACATCAAGTGGTAAATATATACAATATATTTACCCAACATACCCAAAGTGCAGAATGTCATATGAAACATTTTTCACCCTCAGTATTATATGTACATTTTAATGGACTTCCCACTGCAGTAATATTCAAAGGAAAACAAATAATCCACAATTTAAATGTATCATTTTGTAATTCTTGGAAAGTGTTTCAGTGTTGATAATTCAATTTCTGTAGAGTAGTTCATTGGCTAAAAGGCTGCAGTGGAAGGACAACCTCTTCCAGGTTGCCATGGGATACCCGAACTTTCTACAGTTGCCCTAGAGACAGCAGGGGCCCATACAAAATCTAGTCATTTGTGTTGGTCAAAGTCATTTAGATAACATGTGCAGAGTAAGAATTACACCAGAAACTACTGAGTGTGAATGTAAAATGCATGCAATGACCTACATAATCTGTGAACATCAGGCAACCAGACATACTGCTCATCACAACAATAAATCACCTATACAGCTAAAGCTTTCAAAAAGAGTAGGACAGTGTAGGCTTTAAGCATGGTGTGGCTTGGCTCATTTCTGCTGGTAACTTCTATGTCTGGGTGCATAAATCATGCAGTGGCCTATGTGTGGCCTGCTCCCTCTCTCTCTATCCTTCTAAATGTTAAAGATTTCATAGTCAACCACAATCATGGTAAAAAAACAAAAACAAAAACAAAAAAAAAATCTCAGCATGCACAAAACATCAAACCTTGAGGTGGCTGGGCTACAGCAGGAAAAGACCACATCAGGTTCCACTCCTGACAGCCAAGAACAAGAATCTGAGGCTATCATGGGCACAGGCTCACCCAAACTGTGCAGTTGAAGATTGAAAAAAATATATCTCCTGGTCTTTTTCCAGTCTTCACCTGTCTAGTTTGGGTGACCCTGTGCCCATGATAGCCTCAGCTTCCTGTTCTGGGCTAACAGGAGTGGACCCCAGGAGATCAGCAGTTTCTGAAATACTCAAAGCAGTCCATTTGGCACCAGCAAGCATGCCATGGTTAAAGTCACAGAGATCACATTTTTCCCCATTCTGATGTTTGATGTGAACATTAACTGTAGCTCTTGTCCTGTATCTGCATGGTTTTATCAACCCCACTGAATACCTTTAGGATGGACTGGAACACTGACACAAATCACACAGCCATGCTCCAAAGTCTAGTGGAGAGCCTTCCCTGAAAAGTAGAGGTTATAATTTCAGCAAAGGCGGACTAAATCTGGAATGGGATGTTCAAAAAGCATATATGGGTCTGATGGTCGGGTGTCCAAAAACTTTTGTCCATATGGTGTAAATGCTTGTTCTAGTCAAACCCATCCCAACCAACCTGTATCAGCCAAACACAAAACATAATTTTCTTTTAAAGAAGACACATGCCCAGGTTGCCCTAATAGTAGATTTGACCATAGCTCAGTCATGCAGTCCCCCACTTGTTATTTTTTATTTTTTTTGGAACAATATTGTATTTGTCAAACATTATAAAGACCATAAAGAGTATACAGTAATTGAGATTTTTCAGTGCAACCAAATAATAATAATAATGATAATAATAATAATAAAATGATTTAAAAATGGAACAAAACCCTTACATCATCTTTAATTGTTTATATACTTCCACTACCTATTAAATCTGTAAAAAGGGTTAACATCAAGATTTTTTAAAAAGTCATAAAACACTTTCCAAATGGACCAAAATATATGAAGTTGGTTTTTCACAACTTAAGTAATCTTTTCCAAGGCAAGAAATGAGGTCACCCCATTTATCCATTGAGAAACCCCAGGACTTTCTTCTTTTTCCAGTTACATGTTTAGCCTCCAGCAAACAAACAAAGAGTTTACATGTTTAGCCTCCAGCAAACAAAGAGTTAAAAACAATCCTTCATATTTGGTCATTTTAAAGTTCAAAGGATAAATGTGCAATATACACAGCTTGGGGTCAAGAAGTACCTCTTTGCCAATAATTCGACTTATTATCTCCAGTATTTTTACCCAGAAACAGTTGACTCTTGAACAATCCCACACACAATGGAGTAAATTATATTGGGTTAAATTGATGTAACTTGACTGGGGTGATGTATTGTCTGCTTAACCGTTCATACTGGGTGCTCACTGTCTACGTATGAGCTTTTAAACAAGCTGTTTGCCACTCTTCCTCAGTTGTAGCAACCTGCAGATCGGACCTCCATGCTTGAAGTCTACCATGAAATAGTTCTTTAGATTTAGTCAAAAACTGCTTATATAACGCAGATAACCGACCCTGACCTTTCAACCAATTAAGTGTGATATTTTCTAAAGTAGAAAGAGGGGACCAGTCCCCCAGTGGTTGGACACAATTGCTCAGTAAGGAACTTCCCTGCAAACTCTGCTATGTCTGTACTGTAATCATTCTTAGTCTCTGTTTGCTCTACTCTTGTGAATGTGAAATATTTGCTGACCTGGTTTCATTGAGTTACTGAGTATATTGAGAATCACTGATATTCCTACTATTTATCCGTACTGAAGTCTTTTCCATAAATTTGAGTCAGTGTAGCAAACATGATGAAGTGCCCTTTCCAGTAGTGGCATATCCAACATGTTAGGGGTGGTATCACCATGTCGTGATCTACATAGAAACCATATGATTTGTCTGTGTGCACACAGTGTGTGTGGCTCACTTATTTATTTCCCACTCTTAAGTTTCCTGAAACAGTCAACATGATCATTCAGCAGAGTAAGTCTGGTGTGGTGCATAAAGCTTCCCACTGATATATGTCACTGCAATAACTGCTGTCGCTAGACATATGCTAAGCCATCAGCTTGCTAGCTTTGGACACGGCCATTAGTGTTTTTTTTTTTAAAGGAGACCCCATAGATGACAAGTTCCAGTGACACAGCACAGCAGCGAGTGCTTTGGTCCTCAGGGCCACATCTGTCAGCAATGCCTGTCTGGTTCACTCACACCACACTGGTGCTAATGAGGTACTCATCATCTGTAATTGTGCGTAGACTGAGCCAAAAACATTGGGCAATGGAAGGAAAAATGACAAACTAACTGAGCAACTACTCTCTTCTTGTTCTTCCACAGCCATCCACTGAGCCACCAGATGGTCTCTTACAAAGACAGTAGAACATCAGAGAAGGTGATGACAACAACAGAAAATTAAACACTCCTAATGGGCAGTTAATCCTATGGGATATCCTAGGGATAGTAGTTCATTAGTCAGTAAGAAAAACATGTCCTGTAGTGGTCAGATTCCACTAATTAAGATAACCTGGTCAGATTCCCTGCTCAATATCAAAAGTGTTCCTTATTATGCTTGAGAACTAAGTGATGTTCTTCAATTAAATTACAATATTTTGTACTTATACATACAATACTTATACGTACAATATTTGTATTTATATTTCCCTCAATGAAATATAGGTGCAAGGTGTTCAGGCCATGATGCAGCAAAGTATCCCCAAACCAGCATGCTCCCTCCACCATGCTTCACAGCGGGAAGAAGATTTTGGTGTTAGCATGTAATGCATTTTTCCTTCAAATACAGAACTGTGCATTTCTGTCAAAAAAATTTCTCTCATCTATCCATCATTTGTCTCATCAAACCTATATTAACTAAGTGACCTGACCTGAATCAGTGAGAGGTGCTGACTGAATGCTTTGTTTCATTTACTCCAAGACATAACATTTCTTTTACTTCGTTTGATTGTAGTCTGTGGTGCTTGCAACAGTGCAGCCATTTACACCTGAAAGCAGACAAGCATAAAACCTTGTCAAGTCTCAAGTTTCACTCAAATAGAAAGACCAGATATAAAAGACTGAACGGTAATTAAGAAAGGGAGTGGTGTATCAGTAAAACATGATTCCTCTCAGTAATGATGAAATGAAATGACCTACAGCTACTGAAAGAGCTGACACATTTCTATTTTATAAACACTTGGAAAAGATCTGTTGAGTCTGACGAGGCCCAATATCTCACACAACAGCAAAGGGAATTCTGTGTCTACCACATCGATGCTATCATGCTTCCAAGTCCCTCAACTCTGGGAGAATTTCTCCCCAGCAACCACTGCATGGGCTTAATGATTGGACAAGCACATGTTGCCATAGCTACTGGAAGCTCCCATCCTATTCACTTTTCCCTTTCCCCCCTCCACCACAGTGCCAGACAAGTCAGAGAAAAAGAAGCATTCTGCATATTTCACCCAGGGATGTTCCTGTCTTCTTGCTACATGAGCAATATTATTGTCTGTTTAGTTATCTTTCAAATTAGATCAGACCTGCAGAAAAAGCCAATTATTTGTTTTTATTCCTTATATATATACTGTATGTGTATATATATATGTGTATATACGAATACACATTTAAACATAATCAAGCCCAACTTCCTCTATACTAGCCTTTTAAGCCAATTGTTCAACAGCCAGCTGAAAGATTCCCCCAAGTCTGTTAGGTCTGGTATAAGAGATAAATCTGGCTTTCCTGTAAGTGACATTACAGTTTGCCGAATTTGCCAAATATGTGTACAATACACAGTGCTAATACTGCAAACATATGGCTGATATGGCATCCAACCAGGCGTGCACACACACACACACACACACACACAAACTCTCTAATGTATTCAGCCTTTCCTTGCTGGCTGAATCTGGGCTAAAAAATTCAAAAACATACCTAGGGCTACAGAAAGCTACTTCACTAACTATCAGCAAGAATAAGAGAAGCCTCATGCTTCAGACACCCCACCCAGAGTGACATGAGTGAAAGCTAGGTGTAGTTAATTTTGCTATATATATAATTTTTTTTGTTTGTTTTATGCTGCTAAATGTCTTAATGGATCATGTATTAAGTTTCAATTATTGTACTTTTTAAGTTAAATGTTTTAATCAATTTAAAATTGAAACCTAAGTTATATATTCAGGCAATGCTTATTTTTGCTGTATTGAAAATGTATCATATCGAGTCATCTTTGTATTTTATCATATCCAATTCTCTACAGTGGGATTGGAAAGTATAAAGACTCCTTCCTTTTGCACACTTTACCGTGTTATAGATTTATTTTCAAAAGGATTAAATTAAATATTTTGGCCATCAATCTACACACAATAACCTATAATGACAAGTGAAATGTTTTTAGAAATTTTTGCAAATTTATTAAAAATCAAACCCTGAAATTGTTGCCAACTCTAGCAAGCTAGTTTATTGGTGCTGTGTTCATTAGTAACTGCGGCAGACAATCAAATTCTATGAACTAGCTAGATAGCCAAGTGTCAAAAATGTAGCTAGCTATTTACTGCAGCCTTTAATCTGGGATATACTGTAGACTGCTTGCATTTGCTGTCATCCATTTCATTTCCTTAACAATGCTGTACCTAAACAAAGTGGCAACCGGGCCAATACCATTCATTACTTGATATGACGACACAGTTGTTGTGAGAAAGGTCTATGACTGGTCATTGGGTAATTAGGAGGGCTCTGCTAAAAAGCATGAGCCTCTGAGTTCTACAGTCTCCTGAACCATTGATTTTAGCTGATCCATGTCTGCCGCCTGTAATGAAACAGGACTGGATGGACAGCCGTTAGGTTCAGGGACCATAGCCACTCAAACAGCACCAGTCATCCTTCGGCTAGGCCGCCACACCGAGCGTGTGACCTTTTATGTAACCCAGGTTCCAGAGCTATGCCTGGTCCTGGGACTTCCATGGCTGCAATGACATAACCAACACATTGACTGGTCCACCGGGTCCATTTCAGTTTGGGGGGCCCACTGCACCCAGAGTTGCCTTAATGGCATGGTCGCTCCACCACCGACCACTCTGGAACCAGTAGATTTATGCCAGGTGCCCCAACATTATTGGGACATCCACAAGGTCTTTTCTAAACGTAAGGCGCAAACACTGCCGCGTCAGAGGCCCTTTGATTGCACTATCAACTTCCAGGAGCCACTCCACCTAGGGGCAGGTTGTTTTCCCTGTCGCCCAAGAACACAAAGCTACTCCTCTTGCAAAATCATTTGTATGTCAAACTCAAGAAGTCACGATTCCATGTGAATACTGTCTCCTTCATGAGCTTTGTGGTGTCCCAAGGGGTCCTAAGCATGTTCACAGCCAAAATAAGGGTGGTTAGGGAGTGGCCACAACCCACCTCAGTCCGGACAGTACAGCGCTTCCTAGGGTTCGCAAATTTTTTCCAGCGGTTTATCCAGAATTTTAGTACCCTAGTAGCCCCCCTCAGTGCCCTGACCAAAAAGACCCCGAGGGGTTTTAGGTGGACCAGAGAGACATAGCAGGCGTTCGAGGCCTTAAAAGGGAAACTAACATGCCTCTGAGGAGTAGTTGCCATTCTCTCCCAGGGTGCGGGGCCCAACCAGAAGTTGCACCCGTGTGCATATTTTTCCCACCATCTGTCCCCACCAGAACAAAATTATGACATGGGGAACTGAGAACTCCTGTCACTAAAGTTAGCGCTGCAGGAGTGGAGGAACTGGCTGGAGGGAGCCAAGCATCAGTTCCTCATTTGGACAAACCATAAAACCTGGCCTACATTCAGAAGGCTGAGCGTCTGAACCCCCGGCAGGCCAGGTGGTCCTTATTTTTCATGCAGTTTGACTTTGTGTAGTCCTATATAATTCCCTCCCCCCGGATAGTGGCTCTGCTGCGCTGGGGCCTGAAGGAGACCATTCGCACGACTCTCCAGCAGGATCCAGACCCAGGCGGCGGCCCTCCAGGAAAGGTTTATCTCCTGTCAGCTGTAAGACCCCAGGCTCTTTCCTTGGGCCATACATCCCCTTTTACCGGGCACCCAGGGACGATCAGGACCCTGAAGTTCTTAAGCAGACGATTTTTGGTGGCCCAATATGGACAAGGATGTCCAGGCCTAGGTAGTGGCCTGTCAAGTGTGTGCCCATAATAAGAAGCCACACACATGCCCACCGGGGTTGCTGGAAAGCCTTCTGTCACCTCTTGGGGGCCATGGAAACCTATCTTCCAGGTTCCACCCAGAGTCAAATGGCAGAGCATATGGTGCGCTGATGCCGCAGGGCCTAGCAGAAAGCCAGAGCAGCCCTGCAAGCAGCTGCTCAAAGAATGACCTGCATGGAAAATCAGAAAAGGCATCTGGATCCAAAATTTCCGGCCGGGTCAGTGGGTATGGCTGGCTACCAGTGACCTGCCATTGCAGGTGGAATCCAAGAAGCTGGCCCCATGATACATTGGACCTTTTAAGATCCTGAGGAGGATCAATCAATCTCAGATTAACCTGATCTTTCATGTTTCGCAGCTGAAACCGTTCCTGTGTGGTCCTCATGGACCTCACTACACATGCGGACACAGTACTGCGCCAGGTACAGAGCGGCTTCACTCCACTCAGCTCAGTAATTTCAGAGAACAAAAATAGAGAAGATTTATGGAGGTTTAGGATTAGAGAAGATTTAGTGAGGTTCAGGTATAGAGAAGATTTATTGAGGTTAAAAATAGAGAAGGATTATTGAGGTTTAAGAAACCTAGAAGACATCGAGTCTGAGTAAGAGGAATCTCTTGTCAGGCTGATAGTTTAGGAAACAGCAGGTAGATGCTACTCCCTCGCCAACCGGCATTTCGAGTTTGTTCCCTGCTTCACCACAAGGCTGCGTGTCGAGCTGGAGCACTGACTTGCACACTATCACCCTCACGTCAACTGGTTTATAAAGAAGGGCCTAGGGGCCAGGGCACACTTCCTTGCTTCCACACTTGGTTCCAGCCCCGTATATATATTTAACATCCTGGCTCCAGCACACAGAGTGTATGTATGTATATATATATATAAGTTGTTAATTCATCTAGAAACTAATTAGATTGCAATAATATAAATATAAAAAAATGCTCTCACCAAGCTAGAAGAGGATGAGAGGAGGCTATCCCCAGGTAAGAGCTAGCCCCGTATTGTGTACATGTAGTCCAACATGTGTATGAGGTGAGAACGAGAAGGGGGAGAGATGTCAAACAGCTGTATAACAGCACAATTTATTGTAAATACCGTCACACAAGTGACTTTGTTGGAAGTTGATTTTCACCACCCCTGGCAGCTTGGTAGGCTGAAATGAAACTAATGTTCTTAGTCGTACTATGACTATGACTATAACTATTTTCTGATCACATGGACAGATGAGCCACGTACCCATCTACACTTCATATTCCAGCGATCTCTGTGACAAGATGTGGTCTCGCAAATGTGAAGCGAATTTTATAAAAATATATGTATTGCACAAGCAGTACATATATTTTTATAAGTAATGCTTGTACAATTAACTCAAGCAGTACATATAAAAATATATGTACTGCTTGTGCAATTAACTCAAGATGGAAAAATGCCCAAGCTTGCTTTATATACATAAGAATTTACATGCACAAGACTGTTGCTGAACTGCAACAGGGCAAAAATTTTCTGACACTTAAATACAGTCTGAATAAGATGTAGATATGATTTATTAAGCCACTGAAAAAACGGGTTCAAGCCACTGGAATGAGACGAGAAAAATGCAGTTATTATGTCATTAGAATAGCATGTCAGAATAGTTTCTACCAATGGAAACGCAATCACCCCACCACTATGGCTCCATATAAATGCAGTTCAGGCTTCAGCCTGACCACACTCTCAAACTACAGGCTCTCATTTTGTCTAGCATGATAAAATACAGACTATGTACACAGTGGAAGTAAAATATTAATCCTATGAAGCCAAAAGACTTCTTTGTGATGTGGCAGAAGCACATATGAAAATTTGACAGTTTATACTTGCACTTGAACAACTGTTTATTAACTAGGAGAAGATAGAAAAGTCCAACCACTTTGCACAAAATCATACATCATGGTAAAGTGCAGATGGAAAATCTTAAAAGTAAGCCACGGAAATCAGGCAGCTTGCTTGTGGTATAAAGAGAGGTTAGGAAGAGATGATAAAATACAGGGTCTGAGTATGACACTGAGAGAGAATGTTTAAATGCAGCATTTTCCACTCAACTTTATTCTGACCACTTTTTCCTTAAAGAAGTTTATAAAGCTCCATTTTCATATCGCCATTTTCATTTTGATTCCAATTACAATGGTGTGCTAATGCACTTGTAATTACCTTGAATGGTTCTAAATAAGAAGCAAATCACAGTGATTAATTCTCATCTCAATCAATTTCTAATGCATGGAAAATTAATTACTTTTAATCCAGTACTTTTAATGTACAGAAAAAGAAGCAAAGAATAATGGAGAGATAAGTGGAAGATAAGAGGGATAAGAAAGAGAAGATCAGAAGCACAGAGCAGAAATGGAGTGAAAACATCATTTCTAAGCTTCACTAAGTCTTAGTCACATTCCCTCATATATTCATGTGCTGATACTCTCTGCCTTGGAGCTAATGCCTACTCATATAGCAGTCAGGAAAATCAACTGCTTGACAAATATATCATTTCAGCTCAATGAATAAAACAACACAACTTGTCAAACTCAGTTACACACCAATACATTCTGTTGTGTGAAACACATAGCATGTTGGGATTAATGGATTCTACGACTCCAAAAATTTCCACTGTGCAGAATCACACAAATGAAACCAGCAAACCTGGAGAAAACCAATCTGACACTGTGAGAACATGCAAAACTCTACACAAAAACAGAAATTCAAGTGCCGTATCGGACCTGCAGCCCTGGAGCTGTGAGGCGTCAGCAATACTGCATCACTGTGCCACCCTTAATGAAAGATAATACTGTGGCAGGCGGTGCGTGGTTTTGGCAAAGGTTGTAATGGGAGAGGGAGATTGGGGGATGAAGGGGAGGGTAAATTAGTGAGTGGTTTCACCTGGTCATGCTGATTGTGATCCCTATATAACGCATGTCCTTTCTTCATGACATGAAAAACTAAACTAGATTTAGGAAGAAATAAATATGAATCCACAGGGCTCTTCTAATGTTGAAGACTTAAGTAGATATGCCACAAATTACAGGGCACAAAATGTGCCCACGGTAAGGCAGCAAAAATATGTGCTACAGTTGTTTTAAATTCTGTGTTTTGCTATTATTATTTCACATTAATATTCCTCAACTCTCGAGATTGTAGTTATAGTTTGACTGGGTACTCACACATGACACTGTTGCCAATCTTACAGACAAATTCAAAAAGACTGGTGTTGTGGACCACCTGAGAAGTGAAAGTCCACGAACATCCATCCACTGACAAAGGCACAACCAACGTGGTCCCCTGTGTATGGAGACTTTTGGGACACCCCATATATATATATATATACAGGTTTTTGTGATGTAAAAAAAATGAAACCAAGATAAATATTGTCAGAACTTTTTCCACCCTCAGTGTGAAATTAACACATATATAAAAGTTAAGTGAAAAACAATCAGAAACATTTTAGGGAAAAATAGGAAAAGTAAAAAAGTTACAAAAATCTGGTTGCATAAGTGTGCACACCCTTTTATAATTGGGGATGTGGCTGTGATCAGAATGAACAAGCCAATGCCATATGTTCATATATACACACACACACACACACTGGCATGTTCTCCAGCCCCGTGTCTGCATCTGATTACCAATGACACTAATCTGTTTGCAATCACACACTTTAAGTAACCCAGACAAAGTCTCGTACCAGTATTGCGCCTGTGACGGTTCTAAGCATTTCTTATCTGTCTGTTTTGATTAGTATGTTGCTCAAAACAGACAGATAACAGATAAACAAACAGATAACCTTCCTGTTAACTGATTTAGTCCTGTTTAGATTATGCTTGTTTGATAAATGCTTTACCATTTGCCAAGCCTTGTGCTTGTCACCAGAAAATCTCACTGGACACTGGACAGTTGAAGATCAAAAATGAGCATTTTTCCAATCTTCAGCTGTCCAGTTTAGGTGAGCTTGTGCTCATTGTAGCCTCAGATTCCCCTTCTGGTCTGACTGGACTGGAAGCCAGTGTAGTCTTCTGCTGTTGTAGCCCATCCACCCAAGGTTTGATGTGTTGTGCATTCTGAGATGCTTTTCTGCTTTGCATGGTTGAAAGTGGTTATTTGAGTTACTGTAGGCTTCCTGCCAGCTTTAACCAGTCTGGGCCTCTGACCTGCCACATCATAAGGAGTTTCTGCCTGCAAAACTGCCTCTCGCTGGATGTTCTTTGTTTTAAACAACTATTCTGTGTAAACACTAGAGACCAGGAGATCAGCACTTTCTGAAATACTCAAACCAGCCCATCTGGCACCAACAACCATGCCACAGTCTCTCACTGTGATCACATTTTCCCCATTCTGATTTGATGCGAATATTAACTTCTTGTTAAGTTCTTGACTGTATAATTGTATGCACTGCCGCCAAATCATGGGATAATTGCGTGAATGAGAAGGGGGTGCAGTTGTTCCTATTAAAATGGAGCTTTTAACTAATAGCAGTGAGGGAAGGGAACAGCTGAATATATGCATTGTGTGGCAGTATCTTAAAAGGGACCAAAGGAGTGTAAGGATAAACTGATATCACAGAAAATTTTAAAAAAAAATACTGTGTGTGCGGTGATTGCCTGATCACTTTTCTCATCCATACACAAGTCATCAGCTTGTCTTTGGAAACAGCAAGGCATTAAATCCATGTGTAACAAATTCATTTGTTACACATGGATTTAATAATCATTAAACAAATAATCATTAAAGTATTTTGACATTGTGGGCCTGGTCTCACTGAACCAAATCTACCGTGATTAAGAACACCAACCAAAAAAACAAATAGATTTGTTATCCACTACAACATGTGCTCTCAACTCCTACACACTTTGTTAATAAGGCTCAGTCTGAACAAGACAACCAACATAGAGGAAAAAAACAAACAAAACAGCCACATCAGAATGAATAACCAAAGAATGGGTGAAAGTGGGAGATATGAACAATCTGTCTATAGAGATCTGCCTGTTGAAAGTCCAGAGTGTAGGGGCACAGGCATCCACCCGAGGCCACGTTCCCTGCTATAAAGTATTGAGAAAGATCTGTTTTCTTCTCATTTATTTCATACATTTTTAGCATATTGTCACAATCAATTATAAAAACAAATCATAAGAGCATCTTCACATCTTGATCCTGACACCCTGTGGCCTCCTGTCAAAGCAGGACACTCTGATCTACAAACTATTAATGAAGGGTACTTGGTAAATACTGCAATATAATTAGCCCAGGGTGGCATGGTGGTGCACCAGGTAGCATTGCCGATTCACAGTTCCAGGGTCCCTGGTTACTGTCTATGTGGAGTTTCGTATGTTCTCCCTGTGCTCATGTGGGTTTCAGACAGGTTCTCCTTTTTCCTTCCCCCTCAACAAAACATGCAGATAGGTGGATTGGCTACACAAGGTGTGAATAAGTGTGTAAATGTATGTGTGCATGGTGCCCTACAATGGACTGGCGTTCCACCAGTAAATGGTAGGGATCTGACACTGCATATTGATGTCGGAGCCAATATTAGCATGAAATGTGAGACTGGTCTCAGATTGTATTTCCTATATTTTCACTTGTGATGTGTCAGAGGAAACACCATATTGAAAATAATGATCTTGGATCAGTCAAATCCCTCGTAAATGGTATAAACCTGGATTAAGAGATCAAATACCTTTTATTAAATACGTTTTACAAAAGATCATTTTCATTTAATTAAGTACCGAGGGAAGGGTGGACAGAAAGTAGGAGAGAACAACAGGATGAATGATACTGCTGAGCAAGTTCATGTGTTCCAAGGCAACGTCTCATACAAAAACAGTAGGAAGGTGCTATAACCCCCCACCCCTTTCTTGCTTTTGCTCCATGCTCCTCCTCTCTACCCCCTTACTTCTTTTCTAAGTTTTGATATAGAATGTTCCCATTGGTGGTTATGCTCCTATTGGTTTGATGTTGTTGAGAATAACCACCAACCAGGGTGCCCCTTCACACAGTTACCACAGCAACCATTCAAATGCCATGTCAGCGTGGAAAAAGCAGTTTGGAGACAGACACTAGAATATATGGCCAGCCATACAAAACAACAGCTAACAAAGCTGTAATAAAAGAAGCTGTAATCTCCCAACTACAATTGGATTGTTTTAATACCTAATCAAATTTATACTGAACAGTGTGTTACACTGGACAAAATTCAACCTGAGGAACGTATTATTTTAGGTGATTTGAAGGCTTTACAAATGCATGTGTATGATATGCAGGGCCATCTTTTTCAGTTTCCAAATTCTAAATTCTTGACCACTGCAAAAACCAAAGATAAATAATGCCACAGCTGAGACTATGGAGCATCAATATGATGTTGCGTGGAAGATGCAAAAGCAGATGATCTCATTATTCAACAGGTCTCTGGTTCAGACAGCCTGGGAGATAGACACAAACAAAGACTATGGCAGTCCCAAGAGCACAGCCAAGGAGAAAATGGTTATTTAAACATCTACTCACTGGCGGTAAAGAGCTAATAAGTTGAAAGTATGGTATCTTCTTATAGTGGTACAGAAAACTAGAGGTTGCCCCTAATCCAAAGTAACAGTAGTGGCCTAAATAAATACTGCTCAAGTACATTATAACCTGTAATACCTGTAGCCAATAAAAGCTGCCTTTTAATTTTTAATAAATTTAAACAAATAAATAAATAAATAAAAAACAGTGGAAAAAATACATGAAACTTTTTTGTTACACTCAGCTTCTCTAATCAAAGATTAGACATTTTAAAAATTATATTTATATTACAAATGTTATATACAAATAATTTCGAACTGAGAGTAACAAACTGAATTAATAATGTAGTTACTTTTTCACCCTGTAAATGCACATTTGTGCAGCTTCCCAAAAATATTTATGCTATTTTGCTCATTTTTTATTAATTCTTATGTGTTATATGGGGTTTTTTTTATATTTATTTTACAAGTGTATTCCTTGTAAAACCTAACTATATGGTAAAGGTTAATAGGACAGCTATTGCACGTATTGGACCAACATGAGGCTTAATAAATCAGTTAAACACTTGCATAGCAACTCCTTACCTTGGCAGGTGAAACATTTGACGTGGAAGTGGATGCTCTGCACTCGCACAACCTCCCCTTTACACACCTCTCTGCAGCGAAAGCAGCGGATAGGTCCAGGGCTGTGCTCGCTGCCATAACAGCTCTGCTGATGAGGTACTGTTGGGAACAATAGAGATGCCACACTAAGAAACTTCGGGCAGTAATTAAGGTTATAGAAGTATAGGTACTAAAGGAAAAGATCCAGAAAAACGATTCTGTGCTGATTTCTACTCTATTAAAATGCATCACATGCACTCAAACCTTCTGCCAGCCGAGTGAATCAATTATTGTGAAACCACCGTGCCATGTGTTTCTCCACCCTTTATTTTCAATGGGTTTGTATCTGGGGACTGGTCTTGATAAATATCCTGCTTTAAAATATATCTCTGTATCTATAACTGAAAATTTTGTTAACAATTATTACTTAAATACACTGCTCTACTCCATGGATTTTACTTTTGTATATTTAAACATACAGAAAATGACAAAGTACTTGTGTCCTATCCAGGTGAATTCCTGCCTCGTTCGCAAAGTTACTGTGATAGGCCACTGTGACCCTGACCAGGATAAGGCGGTTATGGAAAATGAGATGATGAGGGAAGGAAAAACCAACTTAAATGATCTCAGTGAGGTTCAACGCCTTCAGTGTGCCTTGCTATAGATTCTACATGTCTCTGGAACTGTACTGGAGGGGCGGAAATCATTCTGCCAAAAGATATTCCCTCTCACAGGCATTCAACTGGGATGAGAGCTGGTGATTATGAAGGAATTAGCATATCATTTACATCGTTTTCATACTCATCAAACCATTCAGTGGGCCCTTGTGCTCTGTAGATGAAAGTCGGAATATCTTTGTATTGATTTTTACTTAAGTATTATTTTTGCATATGTACTCTGACTTAATTCCATTTCCAAGGGAAAAAAAAAAATGTTTTACTCCTTACATTTTATGCAGATCATAGTACTTGTAACAAGTCACAAAGGTCTCTTCTCTCATTCAGCCAGTGACTGTATGATATGCACTATCCGTGTGCGTTTGAAGCTGCCACCTTGAGAGTGTCGAACCTGAGGATGAGCCCCCGGTGCAACCTCAGTAAAATGTTTCAATATGTTAGAGTAAGCAAAGATAAAATGACGGGTGTCCTTTGCCTCCTTAGAAGGCATGAACTCCATGGACACTGCCTAATTAGCTAGGCAGCAAGTCAAATTCTAGACGATAGTAAATACTGGTTACTTACAAGATATTTCACTTCTGATTAATTCATTAGTAACCTACATAGTGTTAGTCATGCATGTGTGATTGTGTGATTTCAGTAGATTCCGATATAGTTTATGCTTCACTTACGTGTACAAGTGAAAAGAATTTGAGATGCATAAAACAAGCACGTGGATTTTTTTATTCATAGTTCATTATCATCAAATTGCTGATAAGCTGCTGTACATCACTAATACAAATCAAGTACATGTGCTCATTTCAGAAGCACACGAAACGCAAAACCGATGGAGCAAGTTTCTCTATTTGACAAGCCTAAAAACATCTAATAAATAACCACTCAGTCCACAAGACACTTCTAAAGGCCCTACACTGAAACAAACCATGTGTTATGCTCAACAAATCATTTGGCATCCTACTGAAAAACACTACATTCCACTGACTGTAGAAAGCCACTGAACAATGACCCATTAATATGGTTATGCTCCCACAGAGACTCTTGCCTACACTTGCAATATTCCTCTGGCGGACTCTGGACCTGAACTCCTGCCCACACTGTTTTCTGCATTCTGTATGTGGCTCATGTGTGACTATTTTAGTCAATTACACACAAATAACACACAAATACAACATACTTTAAAGGGAGAGGAGTCACATCGCCCAATTCTGCGCCTCTAAACACTACATGCATTTTCTGTAACATATAAGAGATACAGTAGGTACTAATCGTACACTTTTAATTAATCACTCCAAATTAATCAGACACTTCAGTGTCTAGATGCAGTTTAGGGCTTGCATGGCCAGTCATTTCGCAACTTCAAGACAACTCCACTTCGTAGTAACATCATCTGGGCCATCTGTAGCAAAAGAATTTCATAAACAGACTTGCTGTAAAGGTGGCATCCTACAACGGTATTTAATAGTTTTCTATTCTGCTGTCAATTAAAATGAGTTTCTGGATATTTCCCACAAATGGTGTACACGAATATTGTCCAAAAGTGCTTACTTTTTCCAATACTGACTGCCCTGTAAGTTCTTTCTACACACTTGTGCAAACATAGGAATATAACGACGGGGTGTTAGGGGCACGGTTTAAAAAAATAAACAATATTTCAAAAATAAAGAATTCATATTTTGAGAATAAAGTCGTAATATTTCAAGAATAAAGTTGTAATATTTTGAGTCTCTTTTGCTGAAGGAGAAATCGCAGGCAGTTGTCAGCTATCGACGGTTACATCGGCGTGCCATTCAAAGAACGTGTAGATGAAAGATAACAGCAGCATGCTCTGAGCTGTCATACGGACTCAGACAATACACTCAATACTTACGGAGAGTCTATATGCCATAATGCATTGGGGACTTGACTTCTGTCCTGAGTACTCCGAGTACATCCGTTATGTCGCAGATGTGACGAATGATAGCCTTGAAGGTGACTACTGCCTGTGATTACTGCTTCAAACAAAAGAGAAAATTCCCTCCAAGTTCGGGTGGTCCTTTCTTCTAAACAAATACAATGTCTTGCACAGCATTTTCAAACTTCTAGTACTATCATTTAGCTGGTGCAGATGCAACAGAAGATTAAGCATTTCTTTATTTGTAAAGTAATATATTTCATTATTTTCGTTGTTCTGATTGATATCCACCATTCTCTCACAGCATTATGACTTTTTCCTTGAAATATTATGACTTTATTTCCCAAAATATTGCCTTTTTTTTTCTTGTAATATTAAGACTTTTTTCTCGAAAATATTATGACTATTCTCGAAATCTTGAGATTTCGAGAATAAATCTACACAGTGGCCTTAAAATGCCATGAAGAATATATAAGTGACAGCTCAAAAATAATTATACACCATCGCATAGCCTACATTATGTGTGTGTGAGGTTGCAGAGTGTGATTGTGCTGGAGCTAATTGCAACACCTCTGGCTATGAGGGTGTATAATCCCTGCTATCCCACAGAGCTGTCACAAATACGCTCCACCATACAGGCTTTACTAGTTTGAGTGGTTTTACAACTTACTTGTTTGCAAATAGTATTTCAATTTTCCACTGCGTTGTGACGATCAATACGTTAAGAATGAAATCAGTATTAACAATAACAAGGCTGTGCCTCAGTAGACTACTGTATCAATTATGGTGATTAAGGAGTGAAAATCAATAACAACGCTGAAACTGAACAATTCTCTAAGCTGAAGAATGTTACTGACGGACACAAGGCATGCGATCTCAGAAAAGAGAAAGAATTGCATAACGTTTGAATAGCAAATGTCTTACTGAAACCAGACAATGAGTTCATGCTATCCATCAACAAAAAAAACTTCTAAATTTAATTAAAAAAAATGCTTATTTGAATGACAAATTTAGACTTGCAACAAATGTATGACAAATTATGACCTGACGTCCCTTCTTTATAATTTCCACACTAAATATGTGTTCGGGAAATTATAAGAGATGAAACCACTTCAGATCAGTTTGTTTAGGACTTTGGTAATGAAGAGCAATATTTAGCACAGGACCACTGACTACCAGCCCCAAGGTGTAAAGTGATAACCACTGGGCTTAAAGGGCTGTGGCTATTTCTGCACTGAGCTGAGAAGACTCCAAGAAGATTACAGTCACAGAGGATTATATGAGAGGGGAAGAGACACAGAGCCAGAGATGAGAGGGTGCACTGTAAACAACGCACAGCAGAATTAACTGTGCGCACCTAATATTAAAGCATGCAAGTTCCTAGGGACTGAACGAAAAAAACGTTCATGCTAAAACATGCTTGTTCATGAAACTGTCTTCAGATTTTTATGAATATGACACAGGAAATTTTGTTTGCCACTCAGTTTGCACCAGCAGGTTGGACATACCAATGGGAATCCTATAAACTCACCCATTCTCTCAATGATCACTCAAACAGCTGACTCAAGGTCAGACAGAAGGAGTTATGATCTGTTAGCTCAAGGACTAGCCTTCAGGTTTATTAATGGTTTGCTATTGACTTTTAAGACAGTTGTTCGATGGGACTGACTTACCGTATAAGCATACAGTCAACTATGGTTGAGGATACTGTATGTAAACACATCAAACCTGTCAATTTCACTTTGCCACATGTGCCCAGTCTTAGTGCTTCTGCACCAGGCAGTGTAGTATAGCATGATACAGTTTCTAATCCACAATTACCAATATCCTAGTCAGGTTCTTGTGTCCACTTACTATTACATAATGGTGGCTAATGGTGGACATGATTTCTAAAATCCTACTCAAAATTTGCAAAAAAAATTCTTTAATGTTACAACCAGTCCCCTCCAAAAGTTGGCAAGGCCAATTCTTTTGTTTTTGCTATACACTGAAAACATTTGGGTTTGGATTTCACATGTGTTAAACAACTTGGAACACAGCACCTTTGGGGGCGGACCACCCAATCTGTAGGTGAGCGAAAGTACTGGAACAGACATGCTTAAAGTAAATTAAAGTAAATAACACTTAATATTTGGTTGCATATCCCTTGTTTGCAATACAAGCCGGTGACCCATTGACATCACCAAACTGTTGCATTCTTCTTTTCTGATGCTTGTTGTTTGTTTGGGGAGGTTTCTCCCTTCAGTCTCCTCTTCAGGAGGTGAAATACATCTGGGGAAAAAGTGGAAGGTTTTAGACTGGCCAAGTCAATCACCTTCCACTTTTTCCCCTGATGAGGTCCTTTGTTGTGCTGGCGGTGTGTTTTGGGTCATTTTCTTGCTGCATGATCAAGTTCCTCCCAATTAGACTGGATGCATTTCTCTGTAAATTGGCAGACAGCATGTTTCTGTAACTTCTGAATTTATTCTGCTGCTACCATCATGAGTTACATCATCAATGAAGATTAGTGAGCCTGTTCCAGAAGCAGCCATGACACTACCTCCACCATGCTTGACTGATGAGCTTGTAGGTTTTGGATCATGAGCAGATCATTTCTTTCTCCCCACTTTGGCCTTTCCATCACTTTGGTAGAGATTCATCTTTGTTTCAGAACTTTTGTGGCTCATCTCTGTATTTCTTTGTGAATTCCAATCTGGCCTTCTGATTCTTACTGCTGATGACTGGTTTGCAACTTGTGGTATGGCTGCTGTATTTCTGCTCTCAAAGTCTTCTTCAAACAGTAGATTGTGATACCTCCACCCCTGCCCTGTGGAGATTGTTGGTTAGGTCACTGACTGTTGTTTTTCGGTTTGCTTCACAGCTATCATAATGATTTTGTCATCAACTGCTGTTGTTTTCCTCGGCCGACCTGTTTGATGTGTGGTTGTTAGTACATCTGTGGTTTCTTTCTTTTTCAGGACATTCCACATTGTTGAATTGGCTATGCCTGATGCTTGTGCAATGGCTCTGATAGATTTCCCTCTTTTCTCAGCTTCAAAATGGCTTGCTTTTCTCCCAGCTTATAGCTTCTTTTACATTAAAATGTGCAGTTGACACGAGACATTATCAAGAAAATTCTGTGACACTCCATTTGACCAATTAATGGACCAATCAAGAAATGAATGATTAAAGAATCTATTTCTAGCTCCTTCAGTATGTCCCTCTTTGTTATGCTTGTTCCTGTTGTGATAAGGGAAACCAAATTCTCCAGTTGTATTTAGTTGCAGTACAGGTACTTGGCAAAAGAAACAACAAAATATGGAATAAAAGATCTTTTAAAAACTGTGCCACACCACAAAGTCAAGTTGGAAAAATGCTATATGATACTTCTAAATACCACTGCCTCTTGTGAGTAATGATCCTGTGGCATAAGGACTGTACATTATGAATGTAGGATTAAGCAAGTGCTCTAGTTCCCTTGTACCTATATAATGGAAACACAAGGCTGTAAGAAAAGAAAAGAAAATGTTTATTATAAGGGTAATGAAGCAGATCATAAGTCATAAAGTCATAAAATCTAAGACTGCAATCTGCTACTTTAAATACACTATTTCCCCACAATAGGTGTTGTCTTAGTCACAGTATTAATACTAATCTAAATACATATACAAGTTACAATAATATAGCCATTTCTTTACTTGATTAATTTAACTCTAATATTATAATTATTATTAATTTAATATCTTTCTTCACATTCAGAACAGGTATAGAGAAAATGATGGCCTCTTTGCCCTTCCACATGTTACATTTCTCATCTGGCCTTGTCTATGCCCACCTAATCGCATGGATTTCAGGTGGAAAATGGACTTAGTTCATAACATTAACTTAGAGCAGGTGGGTACTAGAAGGGTCACTACATCTTATGTATGGATCTGCAGAATATGTTATACCATTAATGACATTTATTAATGTCCACTATGCTTCCTCAAGGGTTCCCATCTTCCGTTACACCCACTGTCACGCCATATACTGAAATCAGTGTAGGACAAGATGGCAGAGAGACACAGGACGTCATTTTAGAGCCCAGAAACTTCAAAACAGTTAAATTTATTTCAAAATAATTGAATTTATTTAATTGTCAAACATGTATTGAGTGGGAGGCCAAAAAGTTTGTGGAAACCTGACCATCACACCCATATGTGCTATTTGAACATCCCATTCCAGATTTTGTCCCCCTTTGCTGTTATAATAACCTCTGTTTTTCTGGGAAGGCTCTCCACTAGATTTTGAAGTGTGGCTGTGGGGATTTACCCATTCAGCCACAAGAGAATTAGTGAGGTCAGGCACTGATGTCAGAGGTCTGGGGTGCAGTCGTCGTTCCCGTTCATCCCAAAGGTGGTCAGTGGGGCTGAGGATTCTTAGCATGAGCTGTGACAGCTGTGATCAACCGTCAGGGAACAGCATGTAATTGCTTTGTGCATGACAATATCATGAGTGCGAAGAGACTTCATACAGAAAACATGAAAACCTCACCTTATTTCCACCCTAGAAAGTGACCGAACACTATCAATTTCCATTCACTTTTAGGAGTACTTCATGGCTATAGTAATTGAAAAGACACCTTAAATTGACCTTCTCAGTTAATGGGGCTTGCAATTAGTGAATTCAGGATTTAGGATTATGCCCACAGCATTACAATCATTTCTATATAATAACATTTCTGGCAGTAGTAAAATGAGTGTACTTAAAATGTTGCAGCCCTTTCTTGTATGTGCTATGTCTGTGACTGTACAATTAATAATTATAATAATAATAATAAGAAGAAGAAGAACAACAACAACAACATGAACAAGAAAGAAAGAAAGGAAGGAAATTCTATGCTCAGCTGGTTTTGCAGTCATGCAGAAACTGATTGTAACCATAAGAAACAGAGCATTAAATAAAGATAAAATAAATACTGACTTCCAAGTAACTGTGCTGCATTTCTCTTGCATTCAGGTCATCACGCCCAGTGTATTGAAAGGAAATGCTCTGTGTGCGTGTGTGTGTGTTGGTTGGGATTTCTGAGTGGCAGGTAATTTGAGAATTCACATCATCCACATACTTAGGTACTCTCTGCCTGCAAATGGAGGTGTATATGAATGATGGTAACACAGAAATTACTTTATTAAAACACAGATCATTTAAAAAAAAACAAGCAGTGGAAGGTTTAGACAATGGGTGCATTTATAGACTGTGTGTATATTTATAGACTATGTGATTTCATAATATAATGACAATTGGACTTACACAAGTAACACATTTTAGTATCATGACAATTTTATTTTATATATTTCTATGAACACAGTTTACTGTATCATCATAAAATTGAAGTTTAAGGAAAACTCGAGAAAAAATGTACCGAAACATGAACCATGAACTGTATTGGCTCTTGTTTTGGTCACGTCTGAGTCTAAATGAAGAAATGTTTTATTACTAGTGTATTTAACAGAAAATCTGTGAGTTAGCTTTAGACTAGCTAGTGACAAATCAGCAAAAAACTGGCCATGTAAATGTATTGTTTTAGGGTGTGAGAGAATTTTATATCCTGTTTGTACCTCAGTGGCCTTCGCATGCACAAAGCCATTCTCCGCACGTCTGATTTAAAAGGAGCGGCACAGATAACCCTTCTATTGGATTTTCATTTTTACTTCTAGTACATTCAAACACAACATGTCCAACAAAAATGTGGACTCAACAGACAACACAGACTTGGTTCAGTTACGTTTTGTTGAGCGCACGGTCAGAGTGAGCTAATTCATGATCAGGTCTCAGGAATGAATAGGATCTCACCAAAAATGCCCAGCAATGCCGAATGCAAATACTGCATCTGTTTGGCCATCATTTCTAACATTTGCCAACTCTGGCTAAAAAACCTGGTTGCTACTTCAGTGCTACACTATGTTCTCTGTTATGCTCTATATCTGCAAAGTAGCAAATATACACCAATCTAAACTTTCATTGGACCAAGTAGAGCTGCTCATTTGTTAGACTATTTCCTCTTCTTCCTTTTTTTTGCCACAAACCAGAAAACCGACACATTTCCCTCTTGGCATCTGTCCTAAGCTGAGAGCAGTGGCTTTTCATTCGGCTTCAGCTGAGAGGGGAAATGCCTTAAACAGAGTGAATTTGGCAGGTGAATTTGTTGGATCTGCTGCTGCTTAACCAGAAACCATGTTGTCTCATGAGTGTGATAGGCCAGGCCATGCCCTAATCAGCTGAGAATGGAATTCAGCATCTCATTATAGAAAGATCAGACACGTGATGCCAAAGCAAACCAAGCCTTAGCCAAGAATAGCATCATTCAACAGAAATATAAAAAGTTGATTTAGTTGCTCTACCCTTTGGAGGTAGAAAGGGTGTCTTTTGAGACAGTACAGAGACACTATCCCGACCAAATGCTGATTTTAGGATAAGGCAAATGTGTCTTTATAATAAGGCAACTGACAACTAAATCAAAAATCCTCTGAGAGAACCGTCAGCAATAATTAGTTAATTAATAATAATCACTCCTTCTGGAGTGGGAGAGAAGTGGTAAATCAGTGGCGATACACAAGTAACTGGAAGGCTGTGAATTCAAATCTCATCACTGCAACTGCTGGGCCCTTCAACAGGGCCTTTAACTTTCAACTGCCCAGCAGTATGCTTGGGTTTTGCCTCCTTGTTTTTTGTTTACTAGACTCCCAAGTATGATATACAGTAAGTGTTTACATACACTGACCATCCACCTTAGTAGGAACACTTGTACAACTGCTCAATTATGCGGTTATCCAATCAGCCAATCATGTGGCAGCAGCACAATGCATAAAACCACGCAGATGCAGCTCAAGAGCTTCAGTTCATGTTCACATCAAACATCAGAATGTGGAAAAAATGTGATCGCTGTGACTTTAACCATGGCATGGATGTTGGTGCCAGATGGGCTGGTTTGGGTATTTCAGAAACTGCTGATCTCCTGGGAATTTCACACACAACAGTCTCTAGAGTTTACACAGAATGGCGGCCAAAAAATAAATAAATTTAGTGAGTGACAGTTCTACGGGTGGAAACACTTTGTTGATGAGAGAGGTTAGAGGAAAATGGCGAGATTGGTTCAAGCTGCCAGGAAAGATACAGTAACTCGTTTAATCACTCTTGGCAGTTGTGGTGAGCAGAAAAGAATCTCAGCACGCACAAAACATCGACCTTGTGGTGGGTGAGCTACAACAGCAGAAGACCACATCAGGTTCCAATCCTTTTTCAACTGCCAAAATCACATTAGACCTAATAAAAGATATATTTTTTTAAGCAAAACTTTTAACAAAGACATATTCAGTAGGGAAAACTCAACTGATATTGGCTGGATATATCACACTAATCAGTAACTGGCTAAAATGTAGAGTTAATGATACTTAAAAGGACAATAATTTACTTTTTCAGAAACTTTTCTTTTTTAATTAACGTAGCCCCCAAACATGGCACGTGACTCTAACATAGAAAGAGTTCTAAGCTTTAAAAAAAAAAAAAAAACCGTCAAGAAACCGTGCAGGAAAGTCATATAGAGTGAACGACTACTACTAACGACATGTGCTACTTTTTTGTTCCCCGCCACAATTTTATTTGCAATTTCAGCTCAGTTTCCAGACTGCTTATTGGTATTCAGTTAGAGAAAGTTAATCATCCCACTGCAGTCTAAATCATCAGACTGCAGAATGAACGCAGTGGCTACTCACCGCTCATTGTGCTGAAAGAATTTACATCCAATAATCCGAGGCAGTGTTTCAGCAATACTGTTGTCGAAGTTCGACAAAAGCACCCGAAATAAGATTAACCCCAATTAAGGGTTAAAAAAAAAAAGAAACCCTCAGCATTGTCTCCGTAAACTGGCATCAGATCCTTGAGACATGGAAAGCCCGGGCTGTCCTCGCGCTGACTGAAGCGATTTCAGCACGCCACTTCTCCGCGTGACAGCGTTCAGTCTGAACTTAAGACAACAAAAAGGGCTACAATTAAGCTGCAATGTCGCCTAGTCACATTCCACGCTACTGATGCTGTTATTGGCGCTGGTCACACGCTTCAGCCGAGTCCTCGCACAGCGCGCATTAGTGGGAGATGCTGCTGGGAGTGATCGCCCTCATCTCGGGCGGAGTGACGTCACACCGCACATTGGCGCTGTGGAGCGCGAGCGCGAGCGCGCGGCGTATTTCCTCAGCAGCGCGCTGCGTGCACAATGTACAGACTGTGCCGTCCATGCAGGAAAAGCGCAGCAGACCAATTTAAAGGGGAGGGCTGGGTTTTTTTTTTTTTTTGCTCACCACTCCCAAGCATCGTTTAGATATACAGCGCCCCCTCCTGCGCTGCCCGAATAAATACATTAATGCATTTTGAAGACAACTGTGTGTACCGGTCAGTATGTGTGCACATGAACGTGCATATTCATTAGTATCAAATATGATGTTCTGGTCAAATTGGAATCGAGATATGAATCGGAGAATCGGGTATGCTTTTATGCTTTACCTTTATCTCTCAACTCTGCCAAAAAAAAAAAAGCGTTTTTGAGTTATGGAGGATAAAAGCAGCATTACTGAGCTAATCAGTGACGTCATGCTAAATGCGATGCACGATATTGCTTCACGAGAGTGACTGCTACAATGCAAACCAGCACCAAGTCCAAGTTACGTAAAAGCCTGAAATGTGAAAGCACACTGTAAACCCTAACGCTGAAACTCATTAACTGGATTGAGTGAAAAATATACTACTATATCAGAATATATTAAAATACACCCAAAGTTGACACTAAATGTAACAACAGAATTTGATATCAGTTATCTTCAACTATTAGTATTGCTAACTTTTGAATTAGCAGAGTCGTGTTTGCAGTTTGAAGTAAAAGCATCTGCCGCTGGTAGGTTTACTCAGACTTCAATTGTACATGCTGAGCAGTGTTCATAGACATTAAGCCAATTTTCTTTTAAAATAAATAAATAAATAAAGTACTTCGATTCGGCGTCAGCTGCTTTGGTTGTATGTGGAAATTGAGTTGTAATAGGTAAGTTATTATGATTTGTTAAAGTGTGGAATTTGTAAGCTTTATGTTGAACTTGTAAATATAGTTAGCAAGTTGATGCTAGTTATTATAATGTTAGCATGCTTGAGCAGCGTTACTAGCTCCAACGTAGCTGCTTGCAAGACACACACACACACACACATATATATATATATATATATATATATATATATATATATATATATATATACACACACACACACACACACACAGTATGGTTCATTATTAATATTATAACATACATTATTTGGCCATTTCTGTTTCAGTGGTTAGGATGTTGGGCTACTGATCGGAAGGTCGTGAATTCAATCCCCAGTACCGCCAAGCTGCCACTGTTGGGCCCTTGAGCAAGGCCCTTAACCCTCAACTGCTCAGTTGTATAAATGAGGTAATTGTAAGTCGCTCTGGATAAGGGCGTCTGCCAAATGCCATAAATGTAAATGTTACTTGTGATAATGACAGAGCACCTGTTATACCAAACACACTTTGTCGTGTTGCTATGAATTACATTACTTTGTGTTTTTTGTCCTAAGGATATCCAAACATTTGAATTGAACTGTAACTCGGACACTTTCCATGATACAATACAAAAAGTAAGAATTTCACAGCCTTCATTAAAAACATTTCAATGCCTCAGAAAAAGACTAAACCCTTCAGAAGTGCTGATTTACAGCAACTGACCAAGAGGTTGGAAGGTCCCAAGATTTACGAAACTTGTAGTCTGTGGATAGACATGGTTTTAAATTATTGGCAACTTCTCAGAGATAGTACATGGTAATTCACTAATGCTGACCTCCAGGAGACCTGGCTCAACACTTGACACAGTACACCAACAATACATCCAACAGACCAGCTACTGAATAAGCTAGACTGACAGAGATACATTTCAACTGCTATCAGTGCCTGAGTAACAAGACACCTTAGGTGCAGGTATCGTCCAGAATAAATAACGATGTCGCTGCTATCGTAATTAATAACAAAACAGCAATCCACATGAGACTTGGTGCGGGTAACAGAGCTGAGCTATGCATGATGCCAGGTGAACACAGCGAATCTCAATCCCACCAGCCTAATACAAAATACATGAACTAATACAATCAAAGGAGCCAATCAATATTACCCTCAACCTTCCAGCCAACAGTCACCAGAGACCGAATGCATGTGGCGCAATGAAGAACCAGCTGGCATTTTAAACAGAAAGAGCAAACACAGACACACATCCACACAGCCGGAGTTATGCATCCACACACTCGCAGTCTTACATGCAAATGGAAGGAAACCGGTTACCAGTCTGATACCTCCTTCTAATCCTGTAAGAGAGTCATTCTGAGCTGCACGTTTGTGTGCACCGCTACATGTCTGCAGTTATCTGTGCTGTGCAGCTGCATGTGTAGCCTCATCTAGTCCCTGTGCATGTGTGACACAGCACTCCGCAGTCCGTGGATACAGACGGAGAAAGAGAGGGTCATGATGAAGAGAAATAAAGAGCTCTGTGTGTGTGTGTGTGTGTGTGTGTGTGTGTGGGAAGGGGAATTGCCTTACGCATTCTCTTGGCTCTTCTAGTCCAGTAGCTTCACTGCAAGCCTCCTGTCTGCAGGCCGGCGTTGTCATGGCAACGCAGGCAGATTGACACTCGGGCTGGGGAGTGGTGATGTCAGTACCGTCGTGCTGGTCATGTGACAGCCTGACGGGGGCTTTGGCGCTGATCTCTGCACTGCAGCTGAGGGAGGAGGACAAGGAGTAGAAAGCAGGGAGGGGGGTGATGAAGGATGGGAGAGGGAGGGAGAGGGATCTATTAAAATGAATTTATGATTCCTTCCTCCTTCACTCTTTCTCCTCTACGAGGCATGTGGCTGTGCATCCCCCATTTTCTCCAGGGATAGAGGGGCTGAAGAGCAATTAGATGCTTCAGTTCACATTAGCACCTGAACTCACAAGATGTGCAGCTCTTTGACTGACCTCTCGGATTTCTGTGTGTGTGTGTGTGTGTGTATCTGTCTGGGTTTAACTGTGCTGTGTGTATGTGTTTGTGTAGAGGGTATATGTGATGTAAATGTGCCCATTTCATCAGTAGCACTTTTTTCAGTTTTATATTTACTACACTCTCTCTAACCATTGACATTTGTGTTATCTCTTATGGCAGAGATCAGTGTGATGAGATATGGCTCTTGATAAATAGACTTCCATTTCTTCTTGTCTGCCACATCAGGATCTGCATTGCTAATGCGGAATACATCACAAAGGCCTGTGCACATAGATATGATCCTGCAATACTGCTGACAGCACAACAATAGGCAGAGCTGAATCATAATTCAGGGTGCACACACATACGCATGAATATAAACAAAGAAAAATGTATAAAAGTACATGCTCTGACTACATAAGGAAATTTTAGCCTACATGCATTTGCTTCGTTGTTCTAGTGGGAGTGCATTAAATATATATCTGATGTAAAACACAAAACCAGCCCCAGCACTGAAAGAGCCTCATTTACTCTTTGTCTTTACTGCCCACTTTAATCACTACCTTTCATAATTAACGAGGGAAAGATGACAAGCTATATTGCTTAAATATGTTGTTTTACATTTAAGCCCATTTTTAAATGCATAATGTTTCAGCAGCAAATCAAATATATAATTTAAATAAAATTTTCTTTAAGTTATTTTTTAAGCAAATTTCTAGATGCAAAACACCTTATGGACTTGGCATCTAATTCATACACTCTCTCACTCACATTTTGGAGGAGGTAAATTCTCCACAAGGGAAGCTGTAACTCAAATATCTTTCATATGCGGCATTATCACAAGGGGAAGAATAACTGGTATGAACCCATGTAGTCTGTGGTGAATGGATGCATGTTTGCATTGCATGTATATGTATATGAAATGCCTAAAAACACACAATCATTGCATTGCAGTTGGAAGGCAGCTCCTTAGATATGCTGTATATCTCTAGCATTTGGGAGACAGCTCTGGAGGAACCTTTAAAGGTTTCATGAAGAACCATACAATAGAGGTTTTCATTTTCATAAAAGCTTTCACATAGATCCCCTTTGGAAAAACCCCTTAAAACACCTAAAACCCTTAACTATCCAAAGAACCTCTGTAGAACCCTTTTTTCTAAAACTTGCTAGCTTTTGCTTTAGTTACCAAGCTAGCTATTTATTCAGTGAACAGTAATCTAGTTGTGTTCAGTGCCAAAAAAAATAGCTACTGCTAATTAGAGTATCCATCCTCAGTTAAGCTGATAAACTATTGAGCAATAGTGAATAAACATCATATACCTAGCATGCTAAAACTGATGCCACGTGTGTTCCTTCAGTTCCTTTTTGATTAAAATTCTGCCCAATGATACAGCTGACTCTGAAGGCAGCTCTGTAATGTAACATTATATATTCTTCTTTCCTATTAATGCTTAAACGCTAATTACCCAATGAGTTTGATTGCTAGCCAGTAACTTCTACTTGTAAAGAAGCCGCCACACTGTGCTGTGTAGTCAGCTCATGTAAATTCCTGGTACAGGTACGGTAGGAGGAGCTCCTCATATCCGCACACTCTAAATTTCTGCACATTTTGCAGCTATAGCTGAACACATGACAATGTCCAACTATCACCAGGAAAGAAGAGGGCAGTCTTGCTGGAATACAGTAATTTTGTCTATAAAACTGTAACTTGGCCTGAACTACTGAAACAAGATATTTACCGATTATTTTCACCAACAAGTTCACATTTATTGACCACATAGTGCATCCTAATCCCCATTCAACTTGAAGCAGGATTGAGGAAAAGCTCAGTCACACAAAACTGAAAACACAATCTGAAAAAGTTCTTAATAAATCAGCAGATTTGCATCAATCTGCAATTTTTACTCTTGCCTGAGAGTCATGATTTCATGCTGTACTATGGACATATTTAGAATTTCACCTAGACAATATTAGGGTTTGAGGACCATGATTTCAGTTCGTACTCATACGAAGGCAGCTCCGCTTCTGTGTAGTAGTATTTAGTATTTAGGCTAGACTGATCATCTTTGTAAAAATGTAATCATGAGGAATATTTAATTATTTCAGATAGATCTTTGACTGAAGTAAATTAGAACAATCATATGGCCAGGAAATGTATGGAATATTGGTTTGATACATTTTAATGAAGCAGAAACACCATGATTAACCACATAAATTCATCACATAAATCTCTCCTCTTCCTCCCAGACCTTGAGTCCCATGACTCCTATCAAAATATATTTCAGATCTGTGGGAAACACTGAATTAATTTCACTCTCTTACCTCTTCTTTATGAGGTCCAGTGCTGATCCAAGGAGGTCTGCCTTAATCTTGTAGATCTTGGCTCCATAACTAGAGAGATCTTTCCCATCCAGGAGTATGGCAGGACAGCAGGTTGATGCCCCCTCAGCACTCTCCCTATTGGGAGGGAAAGGGACCACAGCTGGAGCCATACTTGCAGAATCTCCTGCTTTCTCAGTGTGCTCTTCTCCTGCAGTGGTACTCTGTGGTTGCAGAGGGGAGCGAGGTGCAGGTCCTGTGCAGATTGGGGCATCTGAAGCTTCTTCAGTGGACCTGCCGTTACTTGAGTCTACTCCACTGGAACCACATGGATGAGCTGTATCAGTAGTGCTGCAGTGTTGCCAGACTTCTGTGACAGTTTTAGCCTCAGTATATAATCTGTCTTTAACTTTTTCTTCACAGTTTCCTTCTCTGCATTGGCCTTCCCGTCTGGCTACTCCACTAGTTGGAGCTGTTGAAGAACCCAGGCCTTCAGCACCCTCTTTTTGCCTCATCCTCTTGAACTCTTCAAATGTCGGGATGTGCAAACGACTCATGGGAGGTCTTTTTCTCTCAGAAGCAGACTGGGCAATACTACTGACATGCTCAGAGGTGTGCGACTTGCTGAAGTTTGTTTCCTGGCTGGAGCTGAGTGCCAGGTTAGGCGTGCTCCTCTGCCTGTGAAGCTGTAGCCGCCGCAATACCTCCTGCTTGATTTCCTCTGGGCTGGTGATACGACAAGCATTTGGCTCTTTCTTGCCATTCACCTGTCCTGGAGAAGAGAGATGACCAAAATGGGATGCCATTTCATGATCGCTAAAAGAATGCGGGGTGTTACTTAGCAAAGGCTGAGGGCGAAGGGGCTTGTTAGGCTCGGCTACACGAGTGCTCTGAAGTCGAATTTTATCTCTCAGGCCTTTCCGGGCATTTCCGTTCATTGCCCAGTCCTCCACAGCAGGAAAAAGCCACTGAGGAAACAGAGGCAAGTCCTTCCTCATTAGTCCCTGACGAGGACAGAAAGCCATGTTCTCAGGGGAATGCATCATAGTGATCCCTGTGACCTGTGATCCCTGAGAAGTTCCATCATACCACTGACTGCTGGAGGTACAGTGGAGAACGAACTCACTCTCCATGCTTCTGTAAGTGTACACTCCAGGGTCTGCATTCCAGTGCAGATTTTCCAGGCTACGGTATAGTCGATTATTGCCCGAGTTGATACAGCTCTGTGAGAGCTGCCCTGCCTGGTAGCTGGACTCAGACTCTGGCTGTTTGAGTGGATGCACATTGCTGGTGGAACAGTACCTAAGTCCCATGTTGCTAAAGAGGTTGTTGTTGGGTCCTGCTGGATAGCGGTTCACTGGTGCAGCTAGGTTGATGTATGAGGGGTTTCTGTGTTGAGGGAAACCAGATAGTGGGGGGCCAAGGACAGAGAGAGGATCTGGCAACTCGCTGAAGCAAGGCTCCAGGTCCATGCTGCAGCCAGCAGGGGAGGCTGCTGGGGAATACTCACATGGTAAAGGTTCTACGTCTGGCATGACCACAGCAAGAGCTGCCATCCATTACAGAGAGGTGCTGGGACCACAGCCCTTCAGAGATCAAAACACAAAAGAAGAATATTGGCACATGGACAACACATTGAGGACACTGTGCTCACATACTGACATCCATGGCTGACCTAAAGATCAATTAGCCACTTCTATTAAACCTCAAAAAAAGTGACTTAATGACTTACCCAAAGAAAATCTCAAGAGCCAAATTTTTTTTTTTTTTATGCAGACAGTATTAGCTTTCTTTGTGAAATATCTTTACCTTTCAGTCATGACAAATTATAGTAAAGCCTGATGCCATATATGAATCATGGACATACAATGTTAAAGAACAGCTGCAGTGGATGCAGTGGTCCTTTTACCTGGTTCAATGTAGTATAATCACATTTTAGATTAAAAAGAGGTGTGTTTAACCTTTTCTCACAGTACACTTGCATTCCATTCCACCAGTGGAATGGGAATCGAGTTATCAGACATTTTAAATCAATATAAAGAAATTATTTATTTTTAAGATTAAGAGTAAAGTGAGTAAAGTAAAGTGCTGTGACTCTGTGTTTAGCTGCTGGTGAGCAGGGCTGTGTTTTATTGTTGCATTGTTGGGACACGATTTTTTTGCTGGTAAAAGTATTTGGTTTGTGAGGTCCTAAATACTTGGCCATGTTATGTCAGGAGTTCCAGCAGGCTGTAAACAAGTCCCAAGGTGACACGTCGGTCCAATCATTGAGTGCTCCACAACAAATTGACAGAGAAAGCGCAAATTTCCTATGCGGATAGACAATTTATTACTTTGAAAGATGACATGCTGCTTTTGTTGATATTGACATAATTTTCTTATGAAAGCTATTTTTGCACAATAATCAGACTGTAGATGCCTGCATCTACACCACTAGGGGGCCTGAACAAACAGACTACGAGGGATATTATTTTATCTGTTCTGACTGAAAATGAGGGAATGAAAAATTGACAGTTATGAAGAGAGACACTTTTCATTTGCCCTTAGCAGTCATTTCACTAATGGATGCAAAGGCATGGATTAGCTAGAAGAGCACTGCTTACTAATTATTTCTGTAATTAGTAATTTACAAATTGCCTAGATCCAGGCCAGAGTAGTATTCACTGATAATATTAAGCACATGTCAGGCATTTCAAAGCATGAAACACAAGGCTTGTCAGAGATAAACAATAATGTACAGTAGAAAAAGCATTAAAGATATGAAGGCATTTTTAACTGGTGAAGGCAGGATATTCAAATAAAATTTGGAGCCAGTTTAATTAAACTGGAACCTAAGGCCTTTTGACTAAGCAAGGCTCATTCAGTTTATACTGAATGATAAGAAGCCAAACAGAAATTTATATTTTAATATCTTTTAAAGATTATATCTTTTAATAAGAAAACAAAATTCAGACCAGTGTAAGTGTAGGTTAGTATAGCCTCAATGCAATACATCATCTCTAATGGTGCCAATGTTGTCTCTGGCTGTGTTCAAAATCTGCTGATGTGTGAATGAGCATGCTTGATTAGCATAAGGATATTGGTTCCTGAACATGGAGAGCACAGCTCACTTCACACAGAACACACCCTGCTGTCTCTGCTTATGGCAGGCAGATGCTCATTTTCCATTTTTAACTAAACTACTGCAGACACACAGTAGTACCTAGAAGAAGCCACTCACTGTGGTATAATGGGCTTTTACAAATAAATAAATAAATAAATAAATAAATAAACCCTGTCGATGCCAAAGAGTTCCTGCAAAAAAAGGAGATCAAATATAGCATAACTGGGAGGAAAATGCTTTTTTTTTCTTAAACAATCATTAACATAGAACAAAATGTGTTATTAATAGTGTACAACTATTTACTTAAATTTTGTATTTGTTGAATTATTCACCTTTAATGACAGCTTGACAATTTTGAGGTATTAACATGACTGAATGATTTTGACTGGAAACTGCTCACTTCACTGAGAACACAGCACATCTTTACAAGGTATTCTAGCTCACCAGCTAGTCCTTTAGAAATTTTCTAATTTGTTCTAAGCACTGCACTGGTTAGAATGACAACATTCTCACTTTGGTGAGTCAGCCTTCTGTTTTAGACTACCAACTTTTTGGTATTTTTTCAAGCCTACAGTAGCGAACTCTGAACTAACTTTGTTAAAAAAAAAAAAAAAAAATATATATATATATATATATATA
>CM075009.1:13531902-13574808 GCA_037576675.1 Pangasius sanitwongsei | reverse complement strand
GGTACTGGGAAATAGTTCGCGCAAAATCGCCCAGTACTTTTAGTACTGTACATTTAGTTCTGGAACTAAACTGGTGCAAAAGGCCCTAGTGAGACATCTTTTCAGGACACTGTCTATTGTCCCTCTGTAGAAGGTGGTGAGGATGGCAGGGGGGAGCTTGATTCTCTTCAGCCTCCGCAGGAAGTGGAGGTGCTGCTGGACCTTCTTGGCTAGGCAGGTGGTGTTGAGAGTCCAGGAGATGTCCTCTGTTATGTGCACACCAAGAAACATTTGACACTTTTTCACAGTTGTTCGATTGATGTGCAGTTGTTTGCGGCCTCCTCCTCGGAAGCTCATGCGTACGAGTTTGGAGGCAGTGGGTACCACGTGGTGAGTGTCGGAAAAAATGGACATCGTGAGAAAACTGCTTTTGTTTTGATTTCTTTTTTTATCATCACTAGAAGAAGAACCGAACAGTTAACGTGCAAAATTATTACTATCATCTGCTGGAGACATCACATTCATGCAGTGGCGAATTCTGACTCTCCTTCGCATGCAGGCTTGGCTCTATATTGACTCGCAGTCTATTTATATTCATGATTAATGCTGATTTATTATCAATCAAATAATCTGCACAACAATGCACTAAGTTTAGTCCACAATTGCAAACATATATTACAGTCACCTATGGTGATATCACTCAACATACACAATGTTCAGTAATACAAAATATAGATGGATAATGACAACACGACAAATTAAATGATTCATTTTTCAGTATCCTGACCAGGAGTATGGAAGTAATTTCCAGACAATTTTTCGAAACTAATTGCAAATTGCATTTGCAATTGCGTTTTCTATTTGTGCACGCATAAATTGTGATATAATTCAAATGAAAATGCAAATCATGTTTTACACGAACGTGCAAAATCTGGCAAATTTCAAATGGAAAAGTGTTAATAATTGAGAGTGACGTCAGTCACAATCAATGGCCAAGAAGGAAAATGTGCTGAACAGACGATTGGGTAGTTCGACTTCTTCACCTTATCAAATCCTCAATTCAGTATTCACCGGTAAAGGAAGAACCACCTCGCCTGATGATAGGAAGAATGGATTTCTTAAATTGCAAGTGCAACAATAAACTTATTAGAGAAACTTTACTTTATGCAAGCAGTGTTGCTCCAAAATTTATGGGCTTGTGGAGTCCATGCCTCGATGGGTCAGAGCTGTTTTGGCGGCACAAGGGGGACCTACATAATATTAGGCAGGTTATGACTGATCGGTATATGAGATAGTACTGAATGCAAGGCAGCCCCTAGCTCTGTTACATTCAGTATACTCCAGAGGGCAGTGTTTTATCATATTTCGATTTAAAGTTCATCGTGCGTATTGTTTGCGCGCTATAGTCTAACTCTAATTCTTCCTCCGTTGTTCTCTACTGTTTTATATAAGGGGAAATAACTGTCTTAGTACAAGAACAGATACAAGCCTGGAAAAGTAATGAGAGGCTCCAAATCTGACTTTAAAAATGGCTCGATCACAATGGCCTCTTTGTTGTGAATAATATTTAGTATTTTAGTCTTGATTTAGAATGATCAGCACCTCGTTTTCCTTCTGTGGAGACAGTTAGACTACTATGACAGTTTTCAACAGGATGCAGCTATTCTGCTGCCTCTCTCCATATATTGTACGAAGTCTCCGTGACTCTGTTCCACAGTGTACCCACAGTCTCAAAGAAAACAAAGAATGTCAGGAAGAGAGGAAACAGGACAATGGAGGGATATGAGAGCCACTGCCTCCCTCTCACACTGCCTCATTCACTGCCTGACTATGCATATTCCATCTACATTCTCACATTTTGACAGGGCCAAAAGGCTAGTGTCTAAGACAGACACTGTGGTAATTTATGAATTGGGCTACATCATTGGAATATCCCATAATATGGCCAGATTTAAGAATGTATTCTAATTCATCAGCAAACCTGTTAAACAATAGACCTGACATTTATTATTTCAAAAACGTATTTATATCATGGTAATAATCATAAGTGGATGATATTTTTAAACCTGCCTAGCTATAGCTATGTGATGTAGCCAGCATGTACAGTGTCTGTTTTTATTGGAAAGGCTGAGTGTTTTTGCAGGGCACATGATTTGCCATTCTGTTTAAATATGACCGAACCCTAAACAACAGGAAACTAGTCTTCCGGGCATTAGAACACACAAGCAATGGAATGGTACCCCCTGAACTCCTTTCTCATCTCTAGCCCTGTGGCAGACTCCTCAGCTGGCCTGTCATTGAACTTCATTTATAGTAACATCCTTTCTCAGCTCTGCAGCTTGCCATTCCTACAGGAACATGTGATTCTTTAAACAAACAGTCAAGAGCAGTCAATGGCACAGAAAGACGTAAAACAAAACGTAAGATATTGTATACTGTTGTCATACTTGCTTCTGTTTTGTCTGAAAAGTGGTGAATATGTTACTTTCCTTACTGGCATACAAACATTTTTTCTGTAACATGAAATTTTGTGTAAATGTTTGCAAATTTAAACATTAAATGCATGGAACTCAAAATGTTTTTGTACTGACTCAATAATGCAGAAGTAATAAGAAAATTTATATTAGATTAAAAATAAGGGTGGCTAAGACTTTTGCACGGTACTGTATACAGTCTGCTCCAAAATTATTGGAATGCCAAGGCTAGTTCTTTTGTTTTGCTATACACTGAAGACATTTTGGTTTTAGACCAAAAGTTGAATATGAGAATTTCAACTTTTAAGAACAGAACCGAATTTCAGCTTTCATTTCCTGATATGTACATCTAAACAAATTAGAACATGGTGCCTTTGGTGAATTTTAGGTTTGGCTCATTGTCTTGCTGCATGACGAAGTGTCTCTCAGTTAGACTTCTGAATTCATTCTGCTGCTACCATCATGAGTTACATCATCAATAAATGCCCATTCCAGAAGCAGCCATGCAAGCCCAAGCCATGACACCACCTCTACGGTGCTTGACCGATGACCTTGTATGTTTTGGATCATGAGCAGATCCCTTCTTTCTCCACACTTTGGCCTTTCCATCACTTTGGAAGAGGTTAATCTTGGTTCCAGAACTTATAGCTCATCTCTATGTTTCTTTGTGAAGTCCAAACTGGCCTTCTGATTCTTACTGCTGATGAGTGGTTCGCATCTTGTGGTATGGCCGCTATATTTCTGCTGTCAAAGTCTTCTTTGAACGATGGATTGTGATACCTTCACCCCTGCCCTGTGGAGGTTGTTGGTGATGTCACTGACTATTGTTTTTGTGTTGTTCTTCACAGCTCTTAGAATGTGTCTGTCACCTACTGCTGTTGTTTTAGTTGGCCATCCTGTTCGATGTCTGGTTGTTAGTACATCAGTGGTTTCTTTCTTTTTCAGGACACTCCAAATTGTTGTACTGTTGCTTGTGCAATGGTTCTGATCAATTTTCCCTCCCTCCTTTCTCAGCTTCAAGATTGCTTGCTTTTATCCCATAGATAGCTCTCTGGTCTTCATGTTGTTCATCCTTTTTAACAAAAAATGCAGTCTTCACAGGTGAAACCCAGGGCTCAAACCATGAGTAGACATTAGCTATTATGAGTTATTATGAGTAGCTATTAATTGTTTAAACATTCAGTCTAACAGAGCAACAAGAAACACCTGTCAGTCACATATTCCAATATTTATGATCACTTGAAAAATGGGTGTGTTCAAGCAAAAGGTTCAGTGTTCTAAGTTGTTTAGCAAATCTTGATGTAAATATCCAGAAATGAAAGCTAAAATTCTGATCTATTGTCTCATATTTATCTTTTGATCTCAAAACTAAATGTCTTCAGTGTATCGCAAAAAAAAAGAAAGAAAATTGGCCTTGCTGTTCCAATACTTTCGGAGGGGACTGTTTTTACTGTCGGGCATTTGGTGATGTTCATGGTTTCCATGCATCCAAGTATTAATAATAATCCTAATATTTATGATTATGTTAGTTTCTCCAGTTACTTTTGAGCCTGTAAACATGGAGGGACTGTGTAAAAATGGCTGTAATTCCTAAACGGTTAATGCAATATTTTTGTTAAACCCCTTGAATTAAAGCTGAAAGTCTACACTTCGATCACATCTTGATTGCTTCATTTCAAATCCACTATGGTGGTGTACAGAGGCAAAATGACAAAAATTGCGTTACTGTCCAAATACTTATGGACTTAACTGTACACAGTATAGTACTGTGCAAAAGTCTTAGACATTAACACCACAAAATCTTTTTAATGGCTAAGTATTTAGATAATGTATTTGTAATGTAGTTGTATTTAGGCATCTCTATACATTGTTGGTCACCATGATATATGTGAATTGTAATTCTATAAGTAGTTGCATAATCCCATTATCCAGCTGATCTGAGCCGTCTGTGCGTGTGTGTGTGTGTGTGTGTGTGTGTGTGTGTGTGTGTGAGTGAGTGAATTTTAGCCTCAGGGTTGCGATATCTAGTTCACAACAGGGCAAGAGATTGCATGATCTCTCAGGCCAAGCAGCCAGTCACATGATTTGGTCCTCTCTGCTAAAGGGGACATTTCTAATGGCTTACCAGGAAACCTCAGAATACATAACCTGTTCCATGGTTTACTTTTAACCAGCAGGGAAATGCAAGAAATGACTAGAGCAGTGCCAGAGCACAGTCTATTATCTACTCTACAGAGATATGGAGTCATAAAGCACTGGAATTTTGCAGCCAGAGGTCAGTCTTTAAAACCGGTGTAGTCCAAGGAACACAAGACGGAAGCTCGCAGTTTCGATGCTTTGAAAAGGGGCTTATGGTATTGAAATATCATTTAAAAAAATAATTAAAACAAAAACCAAAAGGACTTAAAAGCAGGATTGGAATGCTAACGTAACAAAGCGTGGGTCTGGACAGATACAGAACCTTCAGAATGTGAGTAAGAAGAAGAAGTATGACTGCAATGCCATAGGTGCTTTGGCTATTATGCACAGAGAACAAGTCAAACCAGATGGATTGCTTTACTACTAGCTGTAGAAAACCTGTGCCATTCCTTCTCACATGCTCTATTTGCAGGCATTGGATTGTTAAGTAGTTGGGGATATAATGAAGGAATGAGGAAAAGATTTTATTTTATGGGTAAAAATCTGTTCTTAAATGTTGTCGTTTGGTTTGTTTTCCTCCACTTTCACTACCTGAGAACTCCAACAGGGCAGTTCTTAGCAAAACACAAACACACACACACACACACACACACACACATAGTGGTCAGAGTTACTAAGTGAGATACTGACAGAGGCAGAAGGAGAGCGAAACAGTGATAGAGAGAGAGGGAGTGATATTTAGAGGTGGAGTTTATATACTTCCTCTGTGTAGTGTCTGCCTGCTCTTCAGATGCATGCAACAACGACACACACACTGTTCTACAGCGGCTTTTCAGAGAACCATGAGAGTTTCAGTTTTAGAACTGTGTGGGTGAGGGGAGAGTCCTTGCTCCCCGTGCTGAAAACATACTGGCACTCCCATGATGGACGAACACACCGGCAGGAACCAGCAGGACAGAGGTAGTGTGACAACAGTGGGTTTATCAAATAGCAAGATGGCATTAGGGCCGGCGTGATTGAGTGTCCTTATCTATCTACATTCATGTGCTTATGGTTTGGTTGAACTTAATGGCAGTGTTGAGATTGTGCTGTATTTAATTTTTGTCTCAGATGGTAGTGCAGGATACACTTTCATTTTTCTCTTTCAGCTCAGTTCCTTTTTTTAATCTAATATTCTCCATTTTTTACACTCTCTGACCTGCCTTTTTCTCTGTCTCTTGGTGATCACAATTTTTTCTTTATTTGTTAGCCTCTATGAACTTGTTTGCTGAGCTTTTTTGGCCGGCATGGGAGATATTCTAAACTTAGTGCCCATGCCCCATGCTCAAGTTACAGGCTTTCCCTCTCTATTCATGGACAGTGACACACATCCCCACTCTAACAAATGGACATATGATTTATAACAGACTTTTAAGACATTTTGTTTAATAAAGCATAATCATAACACTAAAATGCCTAACAATTAACAACTTATTTAACTTATTTAATCGTGTATTATTAGATTATGACAGTAGAATGCTATTACACATAATGTGTGAGAATGCTCTTCTAGGCATATGCAGAGACATGCCTGTCATATGATTACAACTAGCTAGTCTCATAAGACACTGATTTGATTAGGAGCTTTCACATAAACACTGCACATTGTTCATTTAGAAGTTCATCTGAGCAAAAGGATGAGGAAAGTACAAGTTAAAAGGAGCCCCACATTGATTGGTTGAAGGCAAAAACACAATATAGAGAAAATTTAAAATTTAAAAGGAGACAGAAAAAAGGACTGAATAAGTGTAAACTCTAAAGTACCTTATGTGGCTTTATATAAATTATATGATAGGGCTAAGGATTCTACAAGAACACTTACACGGCTGCATTGTGCAGTTGCTCTTACAAGGCACATAGAATAAAACCTCCACTTACAGTGTACTAAAGCCAGTAGGTGATGCTGGAGAGCTGGCTTGTTCCTCTCATCCCTTCCTGCTGGAAGTTTACAAAGGAAATTGGGTGAAAATAATCTGGATCTGTTGGCATCAGGACTGCTGAGCCCATAGCACAGCCAGACATCCTGGCATGCACAATGTGGAGCTGTCAGCCTAAATACTGTTCACCCAGACAGGAAAAATACAGAGAATTAGAAAGGAGGAGAAACACAATTAGAAAATCTGGCAAACATCCAGGGATATAAAGACGTTATAATTATATAATTACACTGACTGTTTGGCAATGGTCTTTTGTTCATGTTTGTAGGACGTTCAGGGGCAGAATACTTACTTTGCAGAAGCCCCCCCTCTGGCATAAAGAGCCACTGACCAACCCACACCAGCATACCAGCAGCAACACGCTCTTTGTATATTACATTTGCAGACCAGCCAGAGAGAGAGGGTGAATGAGACAGAAGCAGAGAACACGTTAGAGAGTATACTAAATGCTCAATATGCAGATGGATGCAAAGAGAGTAAGATTAACGAAACGAAAAAAGAATAAATAGAACAGGAGTCTTTCTAATTAGCTATTCCACTGGCTAATACCCAGCACAGTTTAAGTGGATCTTTCTTTGAATGGGAGACATTTATCTGTGGAGTAAGCGAGTTTGTTGTCCACATCATGGCATGCTGCTGCTGTCCAGCTCCGTGTCTGAGAAACTGCTTCTTGCTTTCAGGTTGGTCCCATAAATTTTTGCAATGAAATGGAACTTACACAGGCAGACATCAGTTCATTTCCATGAAATATGGGTAATAGACCAACCCTTGAAGGTAATGCACATTACAGTGTGATATTTGCTTAGGCTGTATGTGCTCTCCTGTTTATATTGTGCTTCTGCCCTGTGATTAAAACTAATATTGCGTTGTGAAGGCTCAAAGATTTGGTCTTGTTGGTGTCATTAATGAAACTTGTTTGATTGTTACTTATGCATTAACAATAGTCGGTATAATTACATTTGTGATTGCATAGATCATATCAGTATAGCTATTCCATGTAGAACAACTGATTACAAATCACTGAGTGATTGCTAAACCCAGGATGGCACTTTAAGATTGCCCTGATTATGATGGAAACTAATGGTGCCTATATTGATTGACCAGAGAGTGCATGCATCTTCTGAGTATATGATGTCTAATGTGTGTGTCTATCCTTTGAAAGTGTCAAGATGCTGTTTTTGTACCTATCTAGATGCGCTATGAAATCACCTTTTTCCCTTAATTTTTTGTTTGTTTCTAAATGGTCCCTTCAGTTTTCACGCATTTAATCTGCTTTAACCTCTGACAAAAGCCTCCACTGCCCTTTCCATAGATATATCAACTCCTGAGCTCAATACGTTATGGGAAGAGCCCCCATATGCACTAACAAGAGCCAATGAGCTCTTTCCAGGAAATGATGTCATGGCCACTGGTAAGAAAAACAAGGTTAGGTTTTATCTAAAACTGAAACCCTTTGTTTTTATGAAATGGAATTTGTTGAACTGATATATAATTTAATTAATTTATTACTTGCTACACAATATAACATCATAATCTGATTTTATAGGCTGAACCTTGCATATGTGATATACTGTACTGTGTACTCTATAATTGTTTCGACATCTGCTGTACGTTTTAGAATACTGGGAAAGTTATATTCATTCTGAAAAAGAAAAGCACCACCTGACAGATATTTATAGAGCCACTATGATACTATAATCAGTTTTCTGCTTTTTCTCAGTATAAAACAGTGAACCTGCTGTGATAAGATTAGTACAAAAACAAATGTGCCCAAGTGTGTGAAGACACATTTCCGTTGAATTTGATGAGTTCTATGATGTTGGTTTGTCTATAAACTTAACTTGTCATTAACCTGTCAACTTTGAGTGACATAAATTTGTTGATTACCCAAGTCACCTAACAATTGCTGTCAAGATCTTATGCAGTTACATTCTGTGCAAAGACATGAAGTTTTTTCTTTCTTGTACTAAGGGAGCTTTCCTCTGTTTGGCACAGGAGATGAGGAAGTGGAAACAGAGGCTGAGGTGGAGGGTGAGGGGATCACTGGTGAGAATTACTGGAAGAGGAAGGAAGCTCACAGCAATGTCTCCTTGGCTGTAGGAGATCACTTCTCTTCAGGTATTTGCATCAGGATTTCCACTGCCATATAGACCAGAGTGGAAAAGCTTCCATAATGGACATTAATGACAGGCCTGATTCAGCAAACTGTCAGTGCTAATGCTCTTTCAGACAACTCTAATGTCTGCACTCAGTCTAATCATATCCTGTCAGAGGTAGGCCAGTGTAGTAGAATTTTTCATCCACAAAGAGGACTCTGCTGTCTGTGCAAGACATAGCATTGTGGCTATAAATAGATGCTATATTTCCTTTTATGTATTCTTTGTCATGCTTTACCTGTTTAGGCCATCTATGTTAATAAACAATAGGTTTTTGACTTCTAAAAAATCTGCTTCGTTTACTTCAATGTGGTCCAGATGTGATATTGCTGTTCAGTGGGAGAAGGCGCTCCAATATGGAGCCAGACAGTGTGCTGCAGGAGGCACTGCGCACTAGACTAAGGGTCGTAGAGAGCAACAGCCAAGATGTTATTCAGCTTTTTAAAGTAAGCTTTTTAAAATATCTGTGTAAATACAGACAAATTGAGAATAGCTGCCTTTTCACAGTACTCAGTCATTCCCAGTGATTCTCGGTCCTCTGTTTCCAGGATCTTTCTGCGCGCTTGGTTTCAGTGCATGCTGAAAAAGACCATTTTGTTATTACCTTTAAGACAGTGGAGGAAATCTGGAAGTTCTCTACATACCTGGCTTTAGGTGAGCCAGCACATGCACACAAGCAAGATGCACCACAATATTCTTATATGCTATCCAGAAACACTGATCTAACACAATATGTAATCTTGGTGTTGGTGTCTCAGGGTATGTAGCAAGGTGCTTGGAGAACTTCCTGTGTGACCAGTCTTTATGGCTGGACCCTCTTTTGCTCAGTGATGTGGAGATTTGTGTGACGATAGACGAGGAACACCTAGCCACCCTCTATCTGGGGCTCCTACTACAAGAAGGTAAGAGAACAGTCAATACTGCACTATTCTACCAGCATTGTAAGATTTATATTTCTAAATGAAATATAGGTTTTTCTAAGCCAATCGGTGCAAACGTAAATATGGTTCAGAGCAATACACTGAGACACAATAACCGCTCAAGGTTTTCAGGAAGAGAGGTAATCTTTTTTGTCTTGTTGGTAGTCACAACATGTTGCTCTGCTGTGTGTAAATGTGAGCAAACATAGCTCTGTTGTGTCTCCTGAAATCATTCTGGCAACGTTGTTGATGCATTTGATCCATTTCATGTACTGCTAAAGGCAACTTTCGATTTGTTAATAGAATTAGGAACACACAGACTGTTATCCCAGGCCTACCACTAAACAGACTTTGTCAGTAAAGACATGGACCTTTATTCAATTATACGTTGAATATAATACGTTAATAATAAATACTACTCTTAGGTAGATAAAAAACAAACTAACTAACTAACAAATAAATAAATAGGATGTGAATGGAAAACATATGCATCAATACTAGTATAATTTACTTGTGATTTTAATAAAGGAAACAGTAAGAATCCCTGACAGAAGAAGGATAATAAAATGGTGAAAATCATAGGATAAATTAATGACATATAGAAAGGTAACATGGGAAACGGTCTGAAGTGTCAACTAATCTGTGGAGTTGTATTGTGCTTGCTTGTAGGTTCATTCTTTGCTAAAGCTCTGGTTAGCAGTGAGCAGTGTATAGAGGAAGAAGATGAACTGGTCTACAAGAAGAATGACCTTGTTATGGTGAAGGACATTGGACAGCAGTCCATGTGGGAGGGAACACTACTGTCTACCGGTCAACATGGCCTAGTGCCTGTTCATGCAATGCAGCCTCTGCCCTACCCTTTTTACCAGTGAGTGACATTGACAGTCCCCAATTAGACATGATATGGTTACGTTAAATCAGTGCCGAACCATCAACCTCTACAGGCAATGAGATATTATCAATTCTGAAGTAATGTTACTTTATTTTGTAGTTCACAATTTCTACATTGGTTAAACAGAATAAATCCATTGTGTTTTAAAGGTGGTTTCTTAGGAAGTACCATGGCAATGCAGGAGGGTTTTCATCCACAAAAGGACAAAGTGACCAACCTATAGGTGAGTGTGTGTGAGATCTTGTACTATGATTAAGTCTTATAATGATTTGTTCCGTGAACATACAAAGACTTTTAGAGTGCTTTCTTCCTTCTGTCTCCAGTAACAGGAACTTGTGTAGCAGTAGTGGACCATTACCCAATGGTTAAAGATGAGCTGCACTTCAGTCAAGGAGATCTGATAGAAGTCGAAGGCTTGCTTATTAGCTCACTGAACACATTCATTGGGAGACACCTCTCTAGTGGACAGATAGGATTTGTCCACATGGCCCATGTGAGACCTGAAAATGTCAAACCACTGTAAGAAACAAATATATAAAATCAAAACATACACTGAACATCCACATTATTAGGAACAACTGTACTTTTCTGCAGTTACCTAATCAGGCAATCATGTCGCAGCAGCACAATGCATAAAATTACGCAGATACTAGTCAAGAGCTCCAGGTAATGTTCACATCAAATATCAGAATGGGGAAAAAGTGTGATCTCTGTGACTTTAACCGTGACATGGATGTTGGTACCAGATGGGCTAGTTAGAATATTTCAGAAACTGCTGATCTCCTGGGATTTTCACACACAACAATCTCTAGAGTTTACACAGAATGGTGCGAAAAACAAAAAAACATCCTGTGAGCAGAGGGTGTGACTCAGAGGAGAATGACTAGACTGGTCTGAGCTGACAGGAAGTCTATAGTAACTCAAGCACTCTTTACAACCATGGTGAGCAGAAAAGCATCTCAGAATGCACAATGCATCAAACCTTGAGGTGGATATACTACAACAGCAGAAGAACACATCAGGTTCTACCACTGTCAGCCAAGAACAGTAATCTGAGGACGACTTCTGGTCTTCTGCTGTTGTAGCCCATCCACCTCAAGGTCGATGTGTTGCGTGTTCCAAGATGCTTTTCTGCTCACCATGGCTGTAAAGCAGCTGGCAGCTCGAACCAATCTGGCCATTTTCCATTGACCTCTCATCAACAAGGCATTTCTACCCACAGAACTGTTGCTCACTCAGTGTTTTTTGTTTTTACACCATTCTGTGTAAACTCTAGAGACTGTTGTGTGTCAAAATCCCAGGGGATCAGCAGTTTCTGAAATACTCAAACCAGCCCTTCTGTTACCAACATCTAGACTACAGTTAAAATCACAGAGATCACACTTTCACAGTTCTTGACCTGTATTTGCATGATTTTTTTGCATTGCTCTGCTGCCACAAGACTGGCTGATGAGATAACTGCATGAAATGCAGGTGTACTGGTGTTCCTAATAAAGTGGGATGGTGAGTGTACATTCATGTTACATTTTTATTTCTAATTGGTGTCCCTTCCTAAAATTGTAAAATATTTGACTCCACAGACAGATCAAAACTCACATAAAAAATTGTCTGCCTCACAGGAATACAGTTATCATGATATTTTCCAGTTGACCTTACATAAATCTGTTTCTGTGTTGCTGGCTATTGGAAGGGTGGAGTGTAGTTATGCAATGAGGTGATGAAGCATTCAGAATGGGAGTAATGTGGTTGATAATGTTGCCTTTGTTGGGTCCTCATAGCAGTGGACAATTGGTCTTTCTGAGTGAGGAGGAGAGAGTGGCTCTCTCGCAGTTTAACCCATGCGTTGAACAGTGCCACACTGGTCTGTTGGACAAACTCTTCTCCACTGACATCAGCACTGTTTACAGATTAGGTAGGAAACACAGATACCATTTGTCTGGGACATGCTTGGCATTGTTTAGGTGGACATGGCTTTAATTTTAATGCAACTTTGACTAAAATATTTGACTTATTTACAGACAGACTGGATGACTCAGATTTTTCCTATATCAGAAACCAACCAAAGCAAGGTAATCTGTTTACCTTGATTTATGAAAGCATATTAAAAAAGTGTACATCTGGCTATGTTCTGTAATTTTTAAATATGAACTATGTTTGCATAATCCCCCAGAACAGAAAACCCCAGTAGATGCCAGGAAGAGGATTATACTGGAACATAGTGATACCCCACCCTATCACTCCTCCCCTCGACCTTCCTTCTATGCTTCTCAGAGTTGTCTGGACAGGGACCATGAAGCCTTCTCCTTCAGCCTGGAGGACACGTTCAGAGAGATGGATGAATATGAGGAAGATCCCCCCTTTATGGATGAAGGCATCTGGGAAACAGAAGAAGCTGAGTTTGTTGACCCCATCTTAACCCTCCTCAACCTGGACCACTTCCAGGACTCTTTTCATGCACTTTATGACCTCTCCTACTCCTTCTTGGACACAGTCTTTGGTGGTCTTCCGGTGGATGAGGTGCTCCTGCATTTGGAGAGCTTGCGGGAAGGAGCAAAGAAAGGCAGGATGGTGTGGGCCCATCGGCGAGCCTGCTTCCTTCTGGGCAGGTTGTGTGCCAAAAAGCTCAAGTACTCGCAGGCTCGAGTCTACTTTGAGGAGGCACTGAATGTCCCTGTAGAGGGCTTTAATGACAAATCTCTGTTGATTGCCCTGTATACCAACCTTACAGCTGTGTACCTGAAGCAGAAGATGACAGACAAGCTGTCTTATACATTAGAGAAAGCAAGTGCTCTTATACTGTGCCTCCCATTGCATAACTTCTGCTCTCTTGATGAGTTTGAATTGCTCAAGCCCATTCTACTCAAAGCTATTGTGGGCAATGATAAGCAACTTGAGGCACGGACTTGCTATCTAATCCTCTGTCTATTTTTGCAGAACAGAAAGATTGAGGAGGCCTTGCCTTTTGTGGAAAGACTTCAGTTCCTTAATCTCACTCTCTCAGCAGAAGAAGGAAGGCCTATAGGGCCAGTTGACCTTAACTGGATACTATGCAGGCTCTACCACAAGAAGTATCTGCCATACCTTGCATTAGCCTCTCTCAGTCTAGATTCAGCTCGGGATCATTCTTTGGATAATGCCTTTCAAAAGATTGAACTTTTCCTGAAGAACTCAGTCAGACTGAATCCTCGTTGGAAGGATGGCTCTGCTCTGCTCCCAGTCCAGGTGGTAGTTTACCTTCAGCAGGCATTGTCTTTAGCCAACTGTGGAGAACACTTGAAGACCCAGAGAGACCTTTGTCTGAGTTTGGCCAGTGTCTACCAGCAGTATGGAACTTTGGAAAGGGCAGTCCTCTATGCCCAACAAGCAGTTCAGGCAGGGATACACATTAATGAGGAGGAGGGCTTTGAGGCATCAGTGTTGCTAGCCTGGCTATTAGTGCTCTCAGAGGAACCGGATAGAGCCCAATCTACTTTGCAACCTCTTCTTAACTCACTGAATAGAACAGACAGTCCAACACAGCGTGGAGTGGTCCACAATCTACTTGCGCTATGTCTTCACAAACAAGGGAAGGTCAGAGAAGCAGCAAGGGACTTTCACTGTGCTCTCAAGATTTCACAGGAAAATGGGAACAAGCATAATGAAGCTCTGGCTCTAGCTAACCTGGGGTGCCTTGCCTTATCAGTGGGGGCTCCATGCCTGGCAGAGAGTTTCTTGCTCAGATCTCTGCACCTTTTCCAGTTCCTTTCTGAGAGCCCCTCAGATGAAGAGCATGTTCAGACTCTGCTATGGCTAGGTAGAAGCTACAAAGATAGGGGAGAAAGTCAAAAGGTTAGGCTGTGCTATGAGATGGGTCTTCTGATTGCCATCAGTGCCAAGAACCTGCACAGTGAGTGAAGCAACCTTTTGGCTCTTTAGAATTTCCTAATTATCCTTTTTTATATCTGCTCCCAAACTAAATCAAAAACTAAATTATGTATTTAACCAAATAAAACTTTAATACTTTCATATTTTATATTACAGGTCAGATGGTTGTAGCAAAGGTGCTCAGTCGTCTATATGCTGACTTAATGTTGTATGGGCAATGTATAATTTACTATGAGCACTGTGTGGGGCTCTCCAGAGAACTGAAGGATAAACGTCTGGAGGGAGAGTACCTGGAGATTCTCAGTAATCTCTACCTATCACTTAACACTGAGAAGTAAGACACACAAGGCTAAAGCTCATATAATGCATTTTGTTGCTCCTAGTATTATTCTACATCAATACGTTTGGTGCACCTTTGACTAACAGACCAAATCTTTTGTTTTTCTGTATACCTGTATATATATATATATATATATCAGTTAGGCTGGATACTTCTGTATAATGAAAATACCAGGGCAGTGGTAGCTCAGTGGTTAGGACGTTGGGCTACTGATCGGAAGGTCATGAGTTCGATCCCCAGCACCGCCAAGCTGCTACTGCTGGGCCCTTGAGCAAGGTCCTTAACCCTCAACTGCTCAGTTGTATAAATAAGATAAATGTAAGTCGCTCTGGATAAGGGCGTCTGCCAAATGCTATAAATGTAAATGTACATACTTTTTTACAGCTGTGCTTTGAATAAAAAAATGTTCAGGATGAATACAGGATGAGTACACTATATGGCCAAAAGTTTGTGGACACCTGACCATCACTCCCATATCTGGGTCTTCTCCAAACTGTTGCCACAAAGTTGGAAGCACACAATTACATAGAATGTCTCTGTATGCTTTAGCATTACAATTTTACCTTCACTGGAACTAAGAGACCCAAACATGTTCCAGCATGACAATGCCCCGTGCACAAACCGAGCTCCATGAAGACATGGTTTGCCAAGGCTGGTGTGGAGGAACTCAAGTGGCCTGCACAGAGCTCTTACCTCAACCCCACTGAAAACCTTTGGGATTAATTGGAATGCTGACTGTGCCCCAGGCCTTCTCACCTGACATCAATGCCTGACCTCACTAATGCTCTTGTGGCTGAATGGGCAAATCCCCACAGCCATGCTCCAAAATCTAGTGTAAAGCCTTCCTAGAAGAGTAGATGTTATTACAACCGCAAAGGGGGACTAAATCTGAAATGGGTTGTTCAAAAAGCAAATATGAATGTGCTGCTCAGGTGTCTGGAAACCTTTGGCCATACAGTGTATCTCACTGCTGAAATGGATTTTACTGATGAACAAAAAACTTTTCACTGATGAAAATGATTTTAGGTCCTCACGGAAGTCTCTGGATTACACCAAGCAAAGTCTAAGGATTTCCATAGACTTAGGAAAGAAACAGGATGAGTCAGAGACATGGCTACAGGTGGGCCGTATCTACTACTTGATCCATGAGGATGAATTGGCAGACATGTATCTTCAGGTGAGAGAAAGGCTGTGGTGAGGTATAAGTGCGTAGCATGTTATGTAGTGGTACTACTAATACTCTAATATTCGTATTTTGTATTATTATGGTAGTATAATATTTGTAATTTTGTATTCCCCTAAAGCAAAAAAAATATATCTCATATGAATCTGTTATAATAACAGCCTGTATAAACTCTCGTCTGCAGGCAGCTGTAAAGACAGCTCTAAGGATAAATGATCCATGCTTTGCTATGAACATTTATGAAGAGGCTGGAGATGTCTTCTTCAATGGACACAGAAACCGACTGGCTGCCGTTTCATTTTTTAGAGTATGCTCTACCACAACCTCTCAGCATGTGTAGTAATGTGTTAATAATATTCAAGCATCAGCTAATGTTTTAATATGCAGCCCATAGAAGTTGGCTTGTCTACATTTTTCTCTCCCTAACTGGGTTGTGAAAAGTGTAAACTGTGTGTGCAGGATGGGGGTCTGCCATTTGCAAAATGTCTTAAGGATGTGCATTCAGAGTTCAGGCTTTTGTGTAAGCTCTCTGAATTGCTGCTGAAGGAAGGTCAGCACCAGGAGGCCCTGCAGTATGCTACACTTGCAGTGCAAATCAGCACCTTAACTGGTAATAAAGCTAACTTTCTCCTTACATCTCATGTTTGGGCAGAGTCTGTTATGTCAGTTGGCATTCTGCATGAATGTATTGTTTGCAAGTGTCTGGCTTTGATTTGAGATGTTTAACCAGTCTTTTGCTTTGGTGTGAAGAAGAAGCATCAAGTGGTAGGTAAAGGGATCCTTTACAAAAAGAAGGCGCTGTATGGCTTTATTTTCCAAACCCAGCACTATGCCGCCCCCTACTGCCAATAAACCAATACATCAAAAAAAAAAAAAAAAAAGGAGGAAAATTGTTTTCTAGGTTTTGTTTGTTATATTTAATTGCAAAGCAGAGATAATTGTTCCACAACATTCAGTTGGAAGATATGAACTGTCATGGTACTCTTGTTCACTCCTTTAGGTGTACGCCTGAATGAGAGGGTGTCCTACCATCGCCTGGCCTCAGTTTACTTCAATCTGGAGCAGTATGAGATGGCTGAGAATTACTATTTGAAGGCTCTGTCCCTCTCTCCCATTGCACTGGAACATGTAGAAGAGGCCCGCTACTATGTTAAAGTTTACTGCAGACTAGCTGATCTAACCCTGCACAAGATAAAGGTAGATGCCTGGCCATGCTGAGATATTTCATCAGTCCGATACTGATCACCCTTCATAAAAATGAGCAAAAATACATAATACACAATTTGAGCTTAAACACATGAAGATGTTATATAAGGTACTGAAGGCACTGATCCGATACCCAGTATCAGTAGCAGGCTGATACCAGCAAAAAATGTGACACACATCAATGAGAAAACATATCAGATCTCGGATATTGGATCATGTAACAAATAGCAAAGTTTGGAATTGAATAAGAAATTTTTTGGAACTGGAAATGTTTATATATTATAAAAAAAATTAAAGCTTGGTAGACTATATCAGATGAGTATCAGTATCGGCTGTTACTCGTGGTTTTAGTATCGGTATCAGAAAAGAAAGTGGTAGAATGTCATCTATAATAACTATAAATAGAGCATTAGTCTAAAATGGGATTGCAGTTGCAGTTGCAGTAGGCTCGTGTATTCTGTTCTTGCCAAATTTATAACTGCCCTAAGTTTTTGTTACATTCATTCATTCATTCTTATTCTCATTCTTGCTCTGATTACATTAGAAACATTAGAGTTCCTGGATGCAAGAGCAAATTGAAAAGGTCCCCCCCCCACACACTTTTTTTCATCCATTTTTAAGGGCGTCAGTAATTTTTGCTTTATATGTTTTTATAGAATACTATTTGGTAGAAGAAAGGTAAGTAGTAGTTTAAATGGAAAGTTTAAATCATTATGTGTAAAAATTTATTTGATCTTTCTTGCCTACTCACTTAAAGGGTGTCAATAATTCTGGAGTTTTAGTGTATCCATGTATAAGCTATGATGAGCCATTGTAAATAATGCTGATGCTGCAACTGATTTTGTGCACATAATTTACTGGATGGTATTACTGTACCATGCATTTACAAATGAAAATCGCTTGCTTACTCCATAGGATCCTTTTGATGCCATGGGATATTTCCACTTAGCCCTGGCAGCAGCTCTGGAAGATGGAGGGAGACTTCAAGCCAGGTACATAATTTACATGAAGCTGGCAGAGATCCACGCTAGCTACTTACCTGATGTGGAGCTGAGCCAGAGATATATGGACAGCGCACGGAGCCTAAAGTGGGAGCTGGCAGGACACACAGACTCCAGTGACACAGATGACGAATATATGAACCATGCTGCTACAGAGTATGCCGATACTAAGTCGATCAATCATTCCAGTGATGGGTCAAGGAGCTCAGACTTCAGCAGTAGAAGCAGTACTCTTGTAGGCTCCTACATGATGGACACTAGCCATACAATAACTGCTCAGAAGGAGACTGGGACAGAGGCTGTTCCTGCTGATTACATCTGCGGAGAGGATATGGACATCTGTAACCCAGAAGGGACTAACGGTGGGCTTGGACAGCATACAAATTCTGAAATAAGGAACACTAATCAAAGACTCCATACCAGCCACACAGATTCTAGCTTACTATGTACAGAATTTTGATCATCCTACCCGCACCCCGAAGGCACTTCGTTACGGATATAAACTATTTAAATATGTTAATTCATGTAGCTTATTCATGTACTTGATTCTTCCTCCAAATATAGGGGAAATGTCTATTGTTAAAGTACTCTGATTTTTTTCAGGGCAGGAGCACTTATGTATGTAAATATTCTTGTCAGTTTTTTTTTGTATATTATATATACTACATCTAAATGAAAATCTTTTCTTTTTTTCTACTTTTTGAAGAACTTATTTGAAGATGACTTATTAAAGTCTAATCAATCCCTAGTTCTATTTCTTATGATTTTTCCTTAAATACAACATATGATGTACTGTATATTGACTTCTATCACACCAAAAATGATGAATGTGTTAATTCCTTCTTGATATGAATGATCATATCTGTGTCAAGTGCAGATTTAGGAGGGTGCTGGGTTGGGCCACTTCCCCCAGATTTTTCATACACCTCCCTAACACTTGTCTCAAGGCGTATTAAAGAATTTTTTCCCTCATTATCAAGTACATTAATTAAACAGCCATTCAGCCCACGTAAAAAATGCTAAATCGGCCCATAGTATCCATTAGTCTATATTTTACCTCAGCTAGAATTCTCACCATATTGTAGTGACTGACAATGTACAGCACTTGAAAGCTTACATCTTTAAGGCCAAAACACACCTTTTGTATCTACGCAAACTCATATGCTTTGAGCTACACAAAGCAGATTTTATGCATCATTGCATTTAAAAATGTCATTGCAAAATAACGCAACCAAGCACAAGCTGCATTCTGAGTGTTGCAGCAAGGGGTGGAGGCAGCGGGGTTTCTCCCTGTCAAATGTCATGGTAGACCAGCAGTTAATCAGCAATAAAAAATTAATAGCTCTGAATATCTATTCTTGGTTTGAGCCCTGAGTTTCACCTGTGAAGACTGCATTTGTTGTTAAAAAGGATAAACCAATATGAAGACCAGAGAGCTGTCTATGGGAGAAAAGCAAGCCATTTTGAAGCTGAGAAAAGAGAAATGGAAAATCTGTCCGCACCATTGCCCAAGCATTGTTCATAGCCAGTACAACAATTTGGAATGTGCTGAAAAAAAAGAAATGACTGGTGTACTAACAACCAGACATCAAACAGGTCAGCCAATGAAACAACAGCAGGAGATGACAAACATTGTAAGAGCTGTGAAGAAAAAACTAATGTCAGTGACATTAACAACCTCCACAGGGCAGGGGTGAAGGTATCACAATCCACCATTCGAAGAAGACCTCAAACGCAGAAATACAGCGGCCATACCACAAGATGCAAACCACTCATCAGTAGTAAGAATCAGAAGGCCAGATTGGAATTTGCAAAGAAATAAAGAGATGAGCCATTAAAGTTCTGAAACAAAGATTAACTTCTACCAAAGTGATGGAAAGGCCAAAGTGTGGAGAAAGAAAGGATCTGCTCGTGATCCAAAACATATAAGCTCATCGTTCAAGCACGGTCGAGGTAGTGTAATGGTTTGGGCTTGCATGGCTGCTACTGGAGCGGGCTCACTAATCTTTACTGATGCTGTAATTCATGATGGAGGTAGTGTCATGGTTTGGGCTTGCATGGCTGCTTCTGGAGCGGGCTCACTAATCTTTATTGATAACAATACTCATGATGGTAGCAGCAGAATGAATTCAGAAGTCTACAAAAACATTCTGTCTGCCAATTCACAGAGAAATGCTTCTGTAATTGGGAGGAACTTCATCATGAAGCAAGACAATGACCCAAAACACACTGCCAATACAACAAAGGACTTCATCATGGGAAAAGAGTTGAAGGTTTTAGTCAATCACCATACCTCAACCCAAGAGAGCATGCATTTCACCTCTTCATTAGGAGACTGAAGGGAGAAACCACCAAAAACAAACAACAAGAAAGAAGCTGCCATACAAGCCAGCCAAAGCAAAAGAAGAATCCAACAGTTTGGTGATGTCAGTGGGTTGCCAACTTGATGGAGTCATTGCAAGCAAGGTCTATGCAACCAAATATTAAAGAGTTATTTTCTTTAAGACTATTTGTTTCAACATTTTTGCCTACTTGGTGGCCTGACACCAAAGGTGCCAGGTTCTAAGTTGTTTAACACATCTAGATGTAAAAATCAGGAAATAAAAGCTGAAATTCTGATCTATTAACTCATATTCATCTTTTGATCTCAAATCCAAATGTATCCAGTGTATAGCAAAAAAAGAACTGGCCTTGCTGTTCCAATACTTTCAGAAGATACTGTATATACTCCACTCACGTGACATACAGATACCCATTACATAACAGCCCCCTTCTTAAGATTTTTTAGTTAGTTAGAAAACACATCATAACACTGTAACACTGTGTTTATTTTTCTTACATCGTTAAGCACGTAGCGTACATAAATGGTGATGTAATGAACTTTGGCACGCACGCACATACACACACTCGTAATAATAATAATAACAATAATAATAATAAACAAAGAAATTTGTACTACAAGTAATGCATAACAGCAATGACTGTCATTAGACACTAATAAAACTTTAACACTGCAAACCAAAACTGTTTTCATGCAAGTGTCTTCATTCCATTCTTCATTCCATTCTTCATTCCATTCAGTAGCAGTTTAAACAGATAACATTAGCTAGGTGACGAGGCCGAAGTTGGTTTCTTATACAATTTTTCCGTTGCACCTTAAATTGTCCGGGTCTTGTGATCTATTGATGGCGCCATGAAGTGCACTAAGACCACATACAGTTTCCTTCAACATCATCTCCTCATTACCAAAACATCCCAAAAAAACCTTTTCACATTAAGTTATAAGTGTAATGTACTGTAGAAATACTCAGTATGAAGAAATTTAACTTTAGGATTTTTTTTTTTAAATAATGGCCCTGTGAACATGGCATTTGAGACTATGGGAAGCAGGCAAATTGCATTTTCTGCCTAATTCCTACACCATTATCTCATTATTTTAATAAATATGTCACACTTATTTTCATATGAAATGGTCTCATATGCCAAGTTCACAGGCCCATTATTTAAATATATATATATATATATATCTGTACTGTGCAAACGTCTTAGGCACCCTATTTTTTTTAGTAAAAACTTTGTTATAGACTTTTACATTAGTCAGTACGAAAACCATTTTAGATTTCCAAACATTAGTTTTCCACAAAATTTAATGTTACAGAAAAATGTTTGTATGTCAGTTGAGAAAGAAAACAAAAAACAAAAAACATCATGAAGGCTGCTGGGTTTTGCTGGAAAATTAGAAGCAAGTGTGACAGTCAAAGTTTTCAGAAGAACTGTGGCTGCTTCTGCAAGATGCTCAGTAAAACTTACCAGTTAACTTCCTTATAAAACTGCACACATTGTACCTGAGAGTAATAATCTAATTTAATAACATGGATTATTTCATTACAATGGCACATGTCAAGGGGTGGAGGTATATTAGGCAGCAAGTGAACAGTCAGTTCTCAGAGTTACTGTGTTGGAAGCAGGGAAAATGAGCATGCGTATGGATCTGACCAACTTTGACAAGGGTCAAATTGTGATGGCCAAATGATTGGGCCAGAGCATCTCCAAAATGGCAGGTCTTGTGGAGGTGTTCCCGGTATGCAGTGGTTAGTACCTACCGAAAGTAGTCCAAGGAAGAACAACCGGTGAACCAGTGACAGGGTCATGGGCGCCCAAGGCTCACTGATGCGTGTGGGAGTGAAGACTAGCCCTTCTGGTTTGATCCCACAGAAGAGTTACTGTAGCACAAATTGCGAAAAAGGTAATGCTGACCATGATAGAAAGGTGTCAGAACACACAGTGCATCACAGCTTGCTGCGTATGGGGCTGCGTAGCTGCAGACCAGTCAGCGTGCCCACGCTGAACCCTGTCCACTGCCAATAGCGCCTACAATGGGCACGTTAGCATCAGAACTGGACCACAGAGCAACAGAAGAAGGTGGTCTGGTCTGATGTAAGGATCAGAACGGTTCAGAATGTTTTCTTTGACATCATGTGGACGGCTGGGTGCGTGTGTGTCGCTTGCCTGGGGAAGAGATGGCAGCAGGATGAACTATGGGAAGAAGGCAAGCCAGTGGAGGCAGTGCATTAGGCAATGTTCTGCTGGGAAAGCTTCTGTCCTGGCATTCATGCGGATGTTACTTTGACACATACCACCTTCCTAAACATTGCTGCACACTAAGTACACCCCTTCATGGCAAAGGTATTCTTTAATGGCAGTGGCCTCTTTCAGCAGGATAATGTGCACTGCCACACTGCAAAAGTTGTTCAGGAATGGTTTGAAGAACATGACAGTTCAAGGTGTTGACTTGGCCTCCAAATTCCCCAGATCTCAATCCGATCAAGCATCTGTGGGATGTGCTGGACAAACACGTGTGGTCCATGAAGGCACCACCTCACCACTTACAGGACTTAAAGGATCTGCTGCTAATACCTTGGTGCCAGATACCACAGCACACCTTCAGAGGTCTTGTGAAGTCCATGCCTCAATGGGTCAGAGCTGTTTGGCAGCACAAGGGGGACCTACACGATTTTAGGCAGGTGGTTTTAATGATCGGTGTGTGTGTGATATATATATATATATATATATATATATATATATATATATATATACATACGCTAGTGGAGCTGAGTGAGCAGCAGCATCCCAAACTTACAGGATTCCTTTAACTATAACTGCAGCAGCTGCTATCATATAAATAATAATGTAGCCTAAATTAATAAAGAACTAAAACAAACTTTAAAATTGACCATTTTGAGTAGTTTTTCAGTCTGTCTGTCGGAGATAGTATTCCTCTGAACGATTACCTTTTTCTTCTTTTTTTTAAATTAATGAACGACAAATAGCACTTTTTAACCGTTTATGGTTATGGATGGTCCGCGAGACTCGAGTCTTCACGACAGAGGAGTTTTCTCGGTAACATGACAAACTGCATTTTCTTTGGTGTCATTAACTTGAAGAGAAAAAGAAAAAGAGAGGCTGGGACGACTGTATAGGCTAAAGCTTAATGTAATCGCTAACAGGAACTAACTTCCTTCTAGGAAAACCTGCTGACTTTTACAAAGCGCCCAGACTCGAGACTCTTTCCATAAACGTCTTCTAACAGAAAACGTCACTATATCAACATAGTATATAATACCTATATACGATATACGGATATTTTCTGATATACTTCTTTCATAAACAGACACCTTCAGCTCACTGAGAGAGAGAGAGAGAGAGAGAGAGAGAGGACCTCGCAACCTTTTACTACTTTCGAGGACAAACTCTCCCTCCGCGAGATATTTTTGCAAAATAAAAAATTATGGAATGCCACAAAATGTACACCAATGTCGTAAAATTACACACGCGCGCCGTACAGATCGGGTAGCGTCGTAAAACATCATCAAAATGCTGCGCATGCGCGTTGCGGATCGGGCAAGAGACGCGGATTAGAGAATTACAGGCTTGCTTGACCGTACACAGCGCCGCCTGCCCTCATTGTATTAATTCTGGACGCGCATTATTTCCCACTATAATGCATTAAGGATACTTCGAATTTATTTCTCAAAAGAAAAACTAATTCAGAACAACGGGACAGAATGAAGAGCTGATCATATGTCCACACTGTTTTTATTATTATTATTATTATTATTATTATTATTATTATTATGCTATAAATTAATACTCAGGCTCACAACCCAGGTCTTGGAGTATCCCCTGTCCTGTACATCTGAATGTTTTCCCTGCTTTTACACACCCACTTTAACTCAGACGGCTGCTAAATAGCTGACCATTTGAAACCCAGTGAATTATGAGTATGGAAAACACTAATGCTGCATCTCAATTCATCTACTTATACTACGCATTAAAAGTATGTATACAAGTAAGAGTATGCAATGTCCCGCAAGGAGTTGTGGGACATATTAGATGAAAAACTGTCCATGGATCCACACTTTGAAAATCTACCAGAAATATTAGACCATCCGGGTACCTTTGGAATACTCATTTCAATATACTACGATATGGGACACACCAATTCCAATCTCGGATACTATTTAGGACGGATAGTAGGTGAATTGAGATGCAGCATAAGATAAGTCGGACAGGGTGTACTCCAGGACCAGGTTTGGGAACCTGGTGGTTAACAAAGGCGTTGCTAGGGCCGTTGAATGAGGCCTGGCCACTGGTTAAAGCTGACCATTTATCAGTTAAATTCACACTGCTTGCATTTGAATCTGAGGGGGAAAAAATAAATGTCTTAACTTGATTTCTCTAACTCTTACTCTTCCTTCATGTAAGCAGGTCCCAGTGGGTGACTGAGTATAAGAAAACTTTGGTTTCCTGCAAACTGTCCACATAAGTATTAAACATTAAAGATTCCTCACATGTTGTATCTACATTTAGTTTGAGACTCTGGTTATATTCCAGTGTTTACCTGGAGACTCACAAATGAACAGGTGGGAAAAATAGTCTCTGACAGTCTAGGGACAAATGTAAAATCTAGTGGCAACAACCATCCCTATAATGAAGCATGAGATAATATTCTTCTTCTTCTTTCGGCTTTTCCCTTCAGGGGTCGCCACAGCGAATCGTCACTCTCCACCTAACCCTATCTTCTGCATCCTCAACACTTGCACCCACTAGCTTCATATCCTCATTTATTACCTCCATATACCTCCTCTTTGGCCTTCCTCTTCGCCTCCTGCCTGGCAGCTCCATGTCCAACATTCTCCTACCAGTATAGTCACTCTCCCTCCTCTGAACATGTCCAAACCATCTAGCATGAGATAATATTGTTTATAATATTTAAAACATGTCTATATAGTGTATACAAGGGAGAAAACAACATGTGCTCAGTGAAACATTTTACTTATCAAAATAGTTTAGGTTTCATTAGGTTTAATATTCAGTTACTGAACCTAATGAACCTAAGGCCAGCTGCTTTGCAACACACTCCAAGCAATCAAATCAATTTATAATCACAACACAGAATAAAGCAAGACAACAATATCTATTTAGGAAATTTATTCAGAAATACACAATATGGCCAAAAGTATGTGGAAACCTATCCATCACAATGAAATGTGCTTGTTGAAAGTCTCGTTCCAGATTTAGCCCCCCCCCCAAAATATAGTTAAAGGCATTACACTATATTTTGGAATGTGGCTGTGGGTGTTTGTGACCATTCAGCTGCAAGAGCATTAGTGAAGTGAGGTATTGATGTGGGGTGAGGAGACCTGTGGGGTTATTTAATACATAAGGTAAGGACTGTGTGAAGGCTACTCGAATTCTTCCACACCAAATTTGGCACACATCTTCATGGACCTCGCTTTGTGTACAGGGGCATTGTCATTCTGGAACTTGTTCGGGCCCCTTAGTTCCATTGGAGGGAAATCTTAATGCTACAGCATTCAAAGACATTGTAGACAATTGTGTGCTTCTAACTTCTAAATGTTTTTTTTACTTCTAAAACAAAACAGTAAATCTGGACAAGCTGTGTAACCTATACTATAGGTTACAAAAACTATAAAGAATAAAACCAAATAAATCAAGGATAATCATGAGCATCTGGACTATCAGTGAAATGACAAAACCCCAGTGGTGTTAAGTACAAACATAAATCAGCCTCATTGAAACAATTTACCTGTTTATGTATTTCTGAGTCTAAGAAGGAATCATTATTTGAAGTGTTAGGAATGTAAGTGTGTGTCCTGCTGTCCTCTTGTGTCTGCTGTCCAGATTTTTTAGAAAGTGACCTGTTAAATTTCTCACTGTGGAGCTTCCCAGGAATTTTGCAGTAAAAACCAGCAATATATCACTTCATGGAAAATACAGTTTATTTGCAATACTACACAGATTAAATGACTGTATGTTATACCTAAATATTGTTAAGCACTGCAATATTAAGGGCATTCTGCACTTAACAGATCTGATTTTACTTGTTAATATACTTTTGCCTGTGCCTTAATCCCAAAAGAGCAAGAGTGCTGAGGAAAAGGTCCATGTTATATTTACTTACATTAATTTATGGAGAAACCTCACGGGAGACCTGGCCTTTTGGGGAGCCATGTTGCTCAGCTGGCACTGGCAGTATAGTTAAACAAGCACTGTAACTAGTCTTGTGTGATATAACGATATTAACATCCCTGCACAATATTACCACATATTCAGTGACGTTTATCGCAGAGTATATTATATTACTAAATCTACCAAATGACGTCATTCCAATCTGCATAGTACCATTTCCGAGGTAAGTCGAATGCAGCATAAAAGACACTTTCTGGAAGCTGCACCCCCTTCCCCATCTCCGTGCTCTGCGCTAGAGTTCAGGAAAAGAATCAGGTAAAGAAAAAAAAATCAATATCTCACAACCCTAACTGTAATGCATGTATAACTGTAATGCATATAAGACCAAATGTTATGTAAAAATGGGTAACAGGAAAAGTCCTTGTCACATTACTTAATCAACCCTCATGGCTATGTAAGTTTCCTGCAAACAAGGCTGCTGATAGAGAGGTGAAAAAGATTTGTAAGGGTACATCCAGCTCAGAGAACATGTCTTCTCCTGATAGACCTAGGAATGGGAACCTGCAAGACACACTTATAGGCACAAACAGAGCATAGCATAGAACAACAACTTGCTCACTCATCTGTACATTGTCTCACACCAAACCCAAGTTGAAATAGCAGCTGCTGGTCTGCAGGTTCTAAAAAGACTAGAAAAGTGATTTCAGTAAGCAAATTCTCATAAAATTCAATCCCATGCTGAGCTGAACCAGGTATGTTGTGGCTGAGGAAACCTATATGTATTTAACACAAAATAAGCAAAGCAAACAAACCCGTGATCTATTGCTCATTCTGTTTGTTTAATACTTTTTTTCCCCTTTATTTTCTCCCGATTTTCTCCACCAACAGCTACAACCAGGGAGGGCAGACGTGTTCACGTTCTTCCTCCATGCCAGCATTGTTTAGAACTGATGCAAACTGATTTCGAACTGATGCAACATCAGGGGGTGGCGTAACACACTCAGAAGAAAGTGCTATCCACCCACTTCCACACGCATGAGCTCACAGATGCCATGATTGGCTAGTGTCACTGTGAGACAGAGTATGCCACCCCTCCCTCCCCGAGAGCATGGCCAGCTCTGCTCTCTTGGAGTCCTGGCCACAGATGGCTGGGGCATTGTCGGGATTCGAACTCGACAGGGTGACAGAGCGACTGGGTGAACATTTTCTCAAGTCATGTGGGTTTTTATTGTACATAAAGTGCAATACACAACAGTGTGAGACCAGTGCAGGACAATAAATATACAGAACAGAACAATAAATACACAGAACATGGGCTGTAAAATGTAAACTATTGGTAGGGTAGCAGCAATACATTTAGTGTTCCATAAAGTGTCTGATACAGCTTTGTAAAGTGCGGTGTGCAGTGGTATTTAGTCATACTGGGTAAGGTGTTACAGGTGAGACAGCGTTGCGAGTCACCGAAGATTTCCGTATTTTCAGTTACCCACTGAGACCCGCTATAGCAATGAGAGTTAGAGAAATCAAGTTAATCTAGGGATAAAGTATATGAATAGTAACCCAAGGTTGACAAATTAAAGATGACTCAGTCAATGTTTTTTGAATAGTTACCATAGTCTGTTCATTTCGGGCTGATGAGCATTTATATGCTCTATAGTCTCCTGCTGGGCTTGCCGCAACACACGTCCTTCAAGAAAACAACCAATCAACACATAGAATGTACTAGAAGCACATCAAAAGTGATTAGACTGTCCAAAAGGACAATGCTTAAACTCTTGTATTGCCATATATCTACACATTTAATAACTTGCCAGCTGGCAGTGCCTTGCATAAGTACTTGCCTAACTTGAACATTTCCACATTTTATAGTGTTACAACCTGAAATGAAAATGGACTTAAGTGGGATTAAATGTAATAATATACACAACAAATCCCATAATATTCATTCATTCATATTTACTTGAAAGATTTAAAAAAAAATAAAAGTCAGTTAAAGCACCAAATATCAAATACTTCATTTGTCCAGTTTGCTTTCTCTCTTGAACAAAAGAAAACAAGTTTTGGTACTTGATATTTTTCTTCAGATGTTAATGAATACTACTTTGCTTGTAAATGCTTGTAATCAAACTGCATTGTTTTGAAGAGATCCAGTGTCAGGGCTCCAGGCTAGCTTTTTTAAAAACCGTCCTAGACCCGTCCCTAAACATTGTGTCAGCCGTCCTGAACTGAAAAACTGACTGTCCCAAATATTCAATTTAATTTGTTTACAATATAGATTTAGTTAGATAGTTAGATTTATTTCTCGGTTTCATTTCTTGTACTGGTATAACAACATCAGTAATCACCTGCTTTTGGATTATCCTGATTATATATTTCATGTAAGTGTGACCGAATAAGCATGAGCACTGGAAAGAACATTACCATTTACACAGACAGGGACAAGTATACTGTATTATCTGAAAATGTATTTTTCCGAACACCTAATGCAGTTATAGACTAATTTGCATATTAATTTATACATCATGATCATTGGCATATCAAATTACAAATTAGGGTACATGAAGAAGGATTTTCACTTAGACTACAATAAAATAAATAGAGTACAATAGAGTTTTATCAGAACAAAAATAATATATTATAATTTATTTCTTATCGAAAGAAGATGGCACCCCAACATAAACTTTACTGTATAAAATTTATACAGTATTTTCTATCAAGAATGCAGACAAAAAAGCAGTGACGATGAGTAGTTGTGAAAGTTGAATTATCATGAAGGAGATGTTTACTTGCTATTATTTCATGTAAATATCTCCAAGAAAAGAGTTTAAAACGAAGAACAAGTGTGAGTGTGGGACAAACAGCAGTAATCAGTGATAGGTCGGTGGGAAAGAGTGGTAATCAGTGATTGGTCAGTGGGAAACAGTGGTAATCAGTGATTGGTCGGTGGGAAACAGTGGTAATCAGTGATTGGTCAGTGGGAAACAGTGGTAATAGGTGACTCATCAGTGGGAAACAGCAGTAATCAGTGATTGGTCACAAGCGCAACACAGTCAGGCTTTGCACCTGTGGTCTTCACCCTATCCTTCACAATCTACTGGTTGATCACCATTTTTAGCAGATTGCATCCATTTTAGCAGATTTGAGCAGATTATGTCAGTGATCACAATTTGCTTGTGGATTTTATTATTTTATTTGAAACTTTTGGCACCAAATTAACTCCATAGACCTCCACCCATATGTACAGTCATTACTGACTACCCTATAACCTCCAGTGGTGTGTTGCGATAATCCACTAGAGCGATGGAAGGGTCACCACTGTTCTCTTGAGACTATTTTGAGCAGCCTCTTGACTGTTTGAACAGTTCAGTCTGCTTGTCCATTTGACTGTGTATAGCCAAGGCTAGATGTTATTTGGCTAAATCCAAGCTCTTTTCAAAAGCTTTAAATGCAGCCCTGGAATATTGGGGACCAGTTATCACAATCCTACTGGTTGTGTCAGACAGTCACATAATTTCTGGATACTTTGCAAAATAGTCTACACACAATAGATAGCCAGACCCCATGCTATGAAACAGATCATTGCCTATCTTTTACTATGGTCTTTTTGGGAGGGGTGTGTGAAATCAGTGTCGTTTGGGTTGCTGTTCTTGTTCTTATTACATATGGTTCATAGCTCTGTGACTTCCTCTATCTGGACGCACATGCGACAATAAAGAACATCCCTGACAATTTGTTTGCATTTTGCTAAGCTCAGGTGGGACTTTTTTTGCTGAGCATTTATGATTTTCAGACTTTGTGGGTCAATGAGCTTGTTTGCTTTGAACAACACCCCTGATGAGAAAATGATTTCTTCTCTGAATGTCTAGAAAGCTTGTAATTTCTGCTGGCACTTCAGACTTGTCTTTTGGCCATCCATTCATTACTATGTTCTTTAGTTTCTGCATCAGTGGGTCCTCTGCAACTTTTCCTCTGAGAGCAATTGTGGTATTAGCCAGTTCACCTCCTGCTCCTCCTCTTTAGTCCATCTGCACTGAGGGTATGGCCTATGTATTTGACCTCTGTCATCCTGATTTTATATTTGTTATTGTTAAGTTTTAGGCCACATTTGCTCTCACTCTAACAGTTTCACCATTCTCTGGTCATGCTCCTCAACCAAGTCTCCTCAGACTAGCATGTCACCACTGATTCTAACAACACCTTCTAGTCCCTCTGTCATCTGACTTACTGCTCTTTGGAATACCTTGCTAGCTGATGACATTCCAAATGGCAGCTGAAGAAAATGGTATCTTCCTATAGGTGTATTTAATGTACACAACTTAGAGCTTTTTTTTTCATCAAGTTTTACCTGAGAGAAACCTTGACTGGCATCTAGCACTGACAAGTATTTAGCATTTGGCATGAGTGATACCACTTCTTCCACTGTGAGCAGTGGAAAGTGTTCTTGTCTGATTGTCGTGTTCAGGTTTTTTGGGTCCTTACAAATCCTCAGCTTTTTCTGAGTAATCATGGTCACCATGCTGTTAACCCACTGGGTTGGAGCTGACTGTTTTGCTATGACCCCTAACTGCTCCATTCTATGTAGCTCTTACTTTTACTCTGTCTCTGAGAGCTGCTGGGATCCTCCTAGGTGCATGCACCGGCTTAACCTTGGGGTCGAGCTGTATGCTGTGCACTCCTGGTAAACATCCTAGTCCTGAAAATAGATCACGAAAAACTTCTATGACATCTAGAATGTCATTTCCTTTTGGATTTCATAAAGTCTTTTCACAATTTTTAACCTTTAACTGTCCTTAGTATTGCTGGAGCATCCTGCTGTATTATCTCAAATCTACTTTGCACTTTTGTCCTTTATGCCCACGTCAGCGATCCTTTGCCCAATGGCACCATCTTGTGGCCTGAATATGTAACTAGCTTGCAGTTGGACAAGTGGAGCCTTCCTCTGACGTTTACTGCTTGATAGGTTTTGGCTGACATTACATCACATTCTGCTCTCATCTCAAGTTTTTGTTTATTATCAGGTCCTCAATCAGTTTTTGTTCATCACTTTCTGCCTCTTTTCAATGGTTTGCGACACCCTTTTCAAGTCTATCAATAGTTCCAACGTCCTGATGCCGCCAAGTTGCATACATTCTACTGTGTAGAATTTTTGCTGGCTCTGTGATTTGGACATTTTCACAAATGATTTTGCACATCTGTCCAAAGCCTGGACATTTTCTGTATCCATAGTGCAACTATCCAAACTCACAGTGTCTCATTTTTTCCGGTCTTTGATGTAGGACTCTATTATCTCTCATGGACCTAGTGCTCAGGTGAAGAACAAATGTCTCTTATACTGTAAGTTTTTTCTTGGTTCACAGTAGTCCTGGAACTTTTCTTTTAACACCGTTATCTTGTCCGTCTTTCCCTCTCCAAATTCAAAGGTGTTACTCACATTTATGGGTTCCTCGCCTACGACATGCAAGAATGTTGCACACTGCACCTTTTCTGACTTTTCCGCCACTCTGCTAGGTGTGCAGAAAAGTTCAAACCTTTGTAGCCTGGTCCTCCAATTCTCAGAGAGATCACCTTGTAGTGATTTGGTGGTGGCTTATACTGTGCCATGCTCCTCATTGTAAGTTTTATTTTAGTTTTCTTCTGACGTGTTATGTCTTGTGGTGATTTATAATAAATTTCAGGACACACAGACTCTAACTGGTAACTGTATTCAGCTAGCTGCCTTACAAAACTGATGACCTCTTTTTTTTTTTTTTTGCTTTAGTAGTTCAAATGTGTAGTACAGTACAGTGGGCCAGTACACAACATAAACATAAACATAGTCAGAACATAAAAAGATAATAAAAAAAAGAAAAGGAACAATAAAGAATAATGTAGGGGCTTAAGTTACAAGAGCAATAAATTAAATTCTTTATGGCTTTGGAGTTATTAGAGCCGTATATAGTTTGGGGCTATTGTTGCAGTTCGTGAAATTTTGCCAGAATTATGAGAAGATTTATAAGATAGTATTCTTTCTGTTTAGAGTGACAGACATTATAAAATCCAAACAATACATCTTTAAATAAAAGACAAACGTTTTTACGTATATTCGTGCATACCAATCAGACAAATCTTTCCAAAACGCAGTAACAAAAGGGCAGTTCCAGAACCGATGTAAGGCTTTTTTCAACATAGGTATTACAGAGCAGTTTGTCTCAGTAGTTTTCTTTAACTTCTGTAAATAGTGTTTGGCTGGGTAACATCTATGTAGCAATTTATAACAGACATCTCTAGATTTATTAGAAATAACATATTTCAATGACAAAGACCAAACTTTTCTCCACAAAATATTTGGAACAAGCCGTCCCCAATAGGAAATGGCATTAGGTATAGTGACTATGTTTTCTTGAAACAAAGATCTAATTGTTCTGTTATGGGCTAAAGGACTGGATAAAAAGCAAATCTTCTATACTCTAGTATCATTAGGTCCCAGGTACGGGGTTGCAAATCTTCAGCTACTCCTTTATACAGCATAATGACAGCCTTGGGAATCGCATCCATTACAATAGCAAATTCTCTAGGAGTAACAGGGATTGCATAAGAGGAAAAAAACTCACTATAGGTCATAAGGAAATCATCAGAATTGATTAACTATTTCACCCAGATAAAGTTGTTTTTCAACCATTTATAAAAAAAAAAAAAAAAAAGATTTGTTTTCGAATAATATGTCACGGTTATTCCAGATGAGATACGTGTGTGGAGAGAAGTTGTTTGAAGATAAGAGACCAAGCTAATAACATCTGTCTGTGAAACTTTGCCAATTTCAAAGGTAATTTATCAGTGTTGTAATTGGACAGAAGTAATAATGGGAAACCTCCTAATTTAGAAAAAAATGTGGTTTGTAATAAAATTCCAAATAGACTCAGGGGTTGCCAGAAACCACATAACACTCTAAAAGCACAGTGTTCTGTGGTTTACTTTTCTTTGATGGAAGCCTGTCCAAGTTGTTATCCAACACTAAATTGAAATCCCGTCCCACAACTAAATGAGAATCGGGATGTTCGGTAAAATAAAACAATAGTGTTTCTCCTATTACATCAAACCATTAAAATAAAGTGACCCTGTGGATCATTATAAGAGCTAATGATTTCTCCAGCAAAATTGTCTTTCAGTATAGTAACACCAGCTGTATTTTCACACTCATGAGCTGCCTATATATCTTTCATCATTGGTCAAGTGAGACTTTTGTAAAAAAAAACAAACAAAAAAAACAGAAATCACTTTTGAATCTTCTGATAAACAAAAAAACTGCTTTGCATTTTAAAAAATTTCTTAAGCCCCTGACATTAATAGAAATTTAAGATAAAGACATGAACAAATATTACAGTGAAATACAGTAATAAGAAATAAAGATGTGAACCTTGATTTGAAGCAAAGCTCTGCAAAAAAAAAAAAAAAAAACATGACAACCTTGTTACAGTGAACTGAGAGGTAAATAAAGGCTATACAAGGTTTAGTGAGTAAATCTTTAACCTGTAAACAAATGTAAAAAACAAACATTTTAACAGGCTTCATTAATGCAGATAGCCTTAAACTGTCCCAGAAATGGGATGGAATGCACTGAGAAAGAAGTCTGTCTCACAGGTGGTAGGACAACTTCCATGCCTTCAACAAAGGCATGGGCACCAATGTAATATGCCGGATTCCCCGCGGCGCAGGGCGCCCCCTTAACTGCTGGCCAGAGAAGTCGTCTCTTTTCTCTGTGAGCTGGAGTGAAATCCTCCGTGAAGCGCAAGCTGTTTTCCTTCAGAAACTTGGACCCCTTAGCTGCCTTCCACACGGCATCTCTTGTACATGACGAGAAATGCATGATGACATGACAACACGAGGCTTAGCTTTATTACGCTCTCTTTTCCCCAACCCGTGAACTATACCAACTGTATCAGGAAGTTTTTTCTTTCCTTCTGGGTAAATTAGGCCACAGATATGAAGAATTTCAGCTCTAACCTCTTCATTCTCTTTCTCGAATAAGCTCAAATCAACATCATTAACACTTGATTTGATGTCTTTTATTTCTCCAGAGACAAAGTCAATAGTCTTTTTTTTAAAGACCTTCTATCTTTAATTATTGTATTAGCGCTCACCAGCTTTTAATAATGTTAATAAGTGTTTATAGCTGTGAGATGATGTCATCAGAGTCATCAGATTTCCCTTTCTTGGGAAAAGGGGATTTGCTCAGAGTTTCAGGTAGGGGGACCAATGAGAAATTCTCCCCGTCCTGAGACTGCTTGGAATCCGAGGATTTACTGTAAGAATGTATTTCACAAACAACAGTGCCAGAGTCAACGACACGATCATTCCTCTTTTCACGGTCTGAAATTATTATAGCCTGTTATCGGACAAACTGAAGCACGTGGTAGCTGTTGTAAGCAGTTTTAATTAACTTTTTGCGGAGCTTCGAAAAACACGCCTTAGCAAGCCGCCATCTTGAACTGCCCCTTACAAAACTGACTACCTCGTCGTTCACTCACATCTTATAAATGACCCGTCCATGTGACCTACGGATACCCATAAAAGAACATAATACGTTCATTAAAAAAATAACAACCTTTAATCAGTATAATAACTGGTATCACCTAATATATTTAAATAGTTTCTGTTAGCCCTTCCTTTTCCCTTGAAATGTCCTATTCTAATTTCAGAGACTAGGTTATTTGTGTTAATCGATAGAATATGTTAAATAAATAATAAAAAAATTAATAGGATCAGGGCCATTTCTGAACATTTGGGGGCCCTTAACGACAACTTTGACAGGGGCCCACATCTATGCCAATCATATTATTTTATATGCAGGAATTAATTAATAATTTCTATTTTTATTTCTATTTTTATTGAGAAACAATATTTGTTCAACTGTTCTAGGACCAAGATGATTCTTTCTTTTATTTATAGTTTCTCCTGCCTTAGAAAAAAAACATGGTCGTAAGACACAGAGGAGGCTGGAGTACACAGAATTTGGAGTGCCAGTGGACAAAGATGGATACACGCATTTTTGTGTAGCCCAGAGATGCAAAGGATCCTCTGATCTAGAAATATTTGGATCACTAAGGTACTGTTGAACTTCCACTGTGGCATCTGCAGTGGCATTTTTCGCAGGTCCCAAAGATCTTCACCTAAAAAGGTTGACAGTGAGCTGGCTATTAATGAATATACACAACTGTTTAATAAACAGTTTTTATTTGACGACGAACAATATCTATAACAAGCAAAATCAACAAAAAGGGAAATTACCAGAATTTGTTGTAGTACATGCAGGTTGGAAGATTGCTAGAGGTGGCTGAAGTGAGGATGATGTTGAGGATGATGTGGAGTGGCCCCAGATCCTGTTATGGCTGCAGCACATTCTGCTGTAAGTTTTTTTTACATCTGCCTGTGCATTTGCCTGGCTGCAGAAACCATTTTTTTTGTACTTTGGGTCCAGGAGGGTTGAAATGGTTATAATACTCTTTGTCTCGCAAACCTGACAGTAGTTTAGTAAGAGCAATATTTACAGCCTTGTCATTTGTCAATTTTGACAATTTAACATTAAGAGAATTATTTTAGCATTCTAATTAGTGGTATGACTTTTGAGTCAGACACCCTCTTGTCTTCTGAAAGTTCTTCTGTTACTTGCTTAATAGTTGCCTGTTCCTGAACCTGACAGAGTTTAGTTACTTTCTTGAGAATGGAGTTACTTTCTTTAACAGATGTGCTGCTCTTAAAATATCCAACAAGCTTTCTTACATTTGTTCTGACTGCATCAAAGCCAGGGGTTTAGTCATCAGCCTTTTTGACCACAAGACTAAACGTGTGGGCAGTACAAGTTGCGTGTTGGAGTTTTGGACTGTTCGAACAGGCAATCATGTTTGGGAGCTGCATCAGTCACTAAGTATCTCACCTTCCCCTTGGATGCCCCTTTCCTCTATGAGTGGCACCTTTAATTCAGCCAAATTTGCAGCCATTTAAGACTGAATTTCCCAATGCACCTTCAACTGAACCACTTTCGAACCACATGACGTGAGTGGGTGTCCCAAATGAAGCTGTGGACATCAATGATCACGTGATTTTGGCAAAGTGATACAAGCATCGGCACACTGCTTTGAAAAACATTGCTTCGCATTTTTTCAACACAAGCTCTGAAGCTTCATTGTTACCATTACATCACTACTGTTTTGTGTTCATCAGTAAAACGTGCATTTGCATCCAACACTAGCCTCATTCCTGACAATGACCATTAGGCTACTTAGCCTGGCAAGCATGGTTCTATTTCACACCTCAAGGGGCCCCCTGTGACTGCTTAATAACATAAACACTTTCTCCCATTGATAATGAAGTATGCCATTTTGTATATCTATTTTAAAACTCAGGGGGCCCGCTGGTGATCTAGAAGCCCTAAGTGACTGCTTGTACTGCTTATAGGAAGAAATAGCCCTGAGCTTGGCAATAAAATATAATATTTGTATTTGAAGAATAAAGAACAAATTTGTATAATTCATAAGGAAGAACTGCAGGCTCCCTGGTGTATGTTGTTGTTGTTCTTCTTTCGACTGCTCGCGTTAGTGGTTGCCACTGCGGATCATTGGTCCACGTATTTGATTTGGCACAGTTTTTACACCGGATGCTCTTCCTGACACAACCCTCCCCAATTTTATCCGGGCTTGGTACCAGCACTGAGAGCCCATTGTTGCATGTGGGGTTGGTTCCCTGGCCGAGAGTCAAACCCGGGCAGCAGCGGTGCAAGTGCTGTGGCCTTACCACTAGTCCTCCAGGGACCAGGCTCCCTGCTGTATATTTTGTCTAAATTTGATTTTACTTTTCATTTCTGCAGAGCCATCCATGAGGACATTGGGAAAGTGTTCCTGGAGCAAAGTACTATCCTGTAGACTTGTAAATGTTATTTTATTTATTTATTGTTAATATTTTATTCATTTATTCTGATTATTATTATTAATGTTCTTGCCTTTTTTGGCCATATACAGCCAAGCTAGAGGTTTCAAACTCAAATTCTGCCTGGGCCACATCAACATTTTTGTGAGATCACGAAGGGCTGTAATCTAAGGCTTCATATAAGCAGTATAGTTAGTTGCTTAGGGCCCTGGATCACCATAAGGACCCATTAGTTTTTAAATAGATACAAAAAGCACACTTCACTATCGTTGGGTGTAAACATTTATGTTATTAGGCCGTCGCAGGGAGTCCCTTGAGGTGTGTAAAGAATAGAAACTGAAATTACGTAAATAAAATAGATAATTAGCACAACTAATGTCATAAAATCTCAAAGAAGCAGTGATCATTAAGTGTTAGTATCTATTTTGGGCTGAAAAACACAAAAGGAAAAAAAATAGAAGAGGCAAAACGGACCCAAAGCACCAGTAAGAAATTAACATTAATTAACTGGTTTTAGGCAATTTGTCCACTTTCTTGCTTCTACTTGTTGATGTAATTAAAATGGATAAAGTTTGTGGCTTTTCAGAACTACAGCAACTCAGATAAGAGATCAGAGCCATTGACGAAATGTTTTTCTTTTTTATTTCAAACCTTCACCATGCTAAGTAGCCTAATGGACTGCGGTCTTGCCCTTTGCACTTGAGAAAAGCTCAGTCATGCTATTTAATCTGCAGGTTATGCTTGCATGTAAGCATTACATTTTACGGTAGCCCCTTTGTGAGGAACTAAAATTAATTCATATTAAATGTTTATTCAATCACATTAAATCACACAAACTTCCAAAGACTAATGAAGAGGACATCAGGTACTTACAAATTTCACTACTGATCAATAATTCTGTTCCATATGTTCAGTTACATAATTTTATATTTCCATAAAACTAAGAAATCAAACTGTTCTCTGCAAACTGTAATATATTTACTATAGAAACTACAGCACTAAATTAACTATAGAAGCTACAGTACTCATGACATGACTTTCATTTATTTTTATTGTAGAAAGCTAGCGTAATAGCATTTTACAATTTGCAAAAATGGTGATTCATTTCTATTTCTGCTACAATTTAAACACCAATAAAATTAATAAATCAAAGTTTTCTTTGAAGTTAGTTCAAGTACATATAATTGGAGTTTGACGCCGATTCCGGTGTGGCCACAACAGTCACCACCCGCTCCCCTCCCCTCCTACGAAGCGCTACCTCCGGAAGCAGGATTCTTCCTAGGCCTCCCCCTAGGACGTGGAACTGGGCGGTTGGGGTGGCATGCCTGGAATTCTTGGCACAGAAGTGGGTCAAGCATGTCACGGGCTGGGACCCAGCATCTCTCCTCGGGGCCGTAGCCCTCCCAGTCGATGAGGCCATGCTGTATTCTGGGAGTTGAAGTTCAATGCTGATTCTGGCATTGCTGTGACAGTAGCTTAATGGCAATTGTCAGGAATGAGGAATGGTAATGGTAAAACAGCAGAGGGCAAATAAAAAAGACATGCAAAATGTCAGGTGATCAGCAAACAGACAGAACTGAAAGGCAAAACCAGAAACTAAAATATGCAAAAATGAACAAGGTCAATACAGAACAGTGATCAGAGACAAAAGGCTTAGAATCGCTTTTAGAATTAAGATAAGAGCGAGACTTTGCCCTGAATGTAAGAAAAAGTTCAGTATTTATAGGGAGTGTGTGATTAGAAACAGGTGTGCTGAGTTAGTAATCAGGTGAACTAAGTTGGGAAGTAGGTCAATTGACTGACCATGTGAGGAGTTTTTAGTGGCTTGTACTTCTGGGAAATGGAGTTCAATGCGGGTGTTTGGTTGTGCCATGGAATTCTGGGAGTTGTTACAAGAGCAGGTGACATAAGAATCATTGTTGAGTTGCTATTAGGAAATATTTTGGGGCCTTATATTTTGTGTTAAAACCAATTGAAAGTAATGCAGGTATGTTTTAACTAACTTTTAGCTAAATTCAACTTGGCTCAGCGTTATGTCTAAATTATATTAGCTAAGGTTTGGCCCTGATGAAGTTATTGCTTAGGGCCCCCAAAACAGGCAAGACAGACAAATCCAGCCCTGGTCAAGTGTCTGTCGTTTATCTTGTGTACATGCACAATATATATTACAGATATCATTCTAGAACAGACCTGGAGCCTCATTTATCGTTTTGTATGCGAACCATGCATATGCACATTTGATAAATAGCAATTTTCTTGTGTAAAACTTGTACAGTTGAAGACTGGAAAAAGACCAGGTGATTTTTTTTTTTATAATAGCCTCAGATTCCTGTCCTTGGCTGACAGGAGTAGAGCTTAATGTGGTCTTCTGCTGTTAGAACCCATCCACCTCAAGGTTCGATGTTTTGTGCAAGCTAAGATGCTTTTCTGCTCACCACGGTTGTAAGAGTAATTATGAGAGTTATCCTCCCTGGAGGGCATCTGGCGTAAAAACTGTGCCAAATCAAATACGCAGACCAATGATCTGCTGTGGCAACCCCTAATGGGAATAGCTGAAAGAGGAACAACAACTATATCCTTCCTGGGAGCTCGAACCAATCTGGCCATTTTTTGCACCTTTCTATGTAAATTATAGAGACTGTTGTTTGTGGAAAATCCCTGGAGATCAGCAGTATCTAAAATACCCAAATACACCTAGCTTCCACCAGCTAGTTTAGCCACTCTTCAAATGCTAATGTAATGGCAAACAACTCCCTGTTTCCCCTGTTTCCCTGTTTATCCTCTCTTAATTGTTGCTTTGGCATCTGGAAAACACAAAGGTGGGAGAACCTGTATCTACATCAACAACCGTGGTGCTCAGATGTGCAGATCGTAAGTAAACTCTGCTTAAGTGACACAGAACTTTTATTAGTGAGATGCAGGCCCTTTTATCTGCCAAGGGAGTTTACTGCTGTATTTCTCCTGGCCGTTTACATCCTGCCACATGCAAACTCCGCAGCGGTGCTTATGATTCTGTATGACACTATAAACGCACAAGAAACTACACATACAGACGCTGTGTTCATTGTTGCAATGAACTGCAATTTATGGAATGTGCTTCCAACATACCACCAGCATGTGAGTTTCCCTACGAGGGAGAGAAACATACTGGATCAGGTGTACAGTAACATGAAGGGTGCATACAAGGCTGCACCCCACCCCCACTTCAGACAGTCTGACCACGTTTCAGTGTTCCTCAAGCCCTCCCAGTAATTAAAACTGTGAAAGTGTGGACTGAAGAATCTGATCAGGTGCTTCAGGACTGCTTTGAGTGCACTAAGTGAGAGGTGTTTAAGAACACTGCTATGCGTGAGGACTGTACTCTTGACCTGGAGGATTACACTTCAGCAGTAACCAGTTACATAAGCACCTGCATTGACAACATTGTGCCCTCTAAATGGATCCGGACATACCCCAACCAAAAGCTGTAGATAAACTGTGAGGTTTGCTCCATGCTCAATGAATTCTATGCTTGCTTTGAGGCCCTCAACACCGAGCCACTGGGGAGTAAGCTGGTTAGTGTGAGCAGACAGAAACCACCATTCACAATCTCATCTGCAGATCTGGCAAAGACTTTTGGGAAAATAAACCCATGGAAAACAGCTGGGCCAGACAACATCCCTGGACGAGCACTCAGAACCTGCTCATCGATGCTAGCTGATGTCTTCGCAGATATATTCAACTTGTCCCTTGCACAAGCCTCAATTCCCACCTGCTTGAAGAGGACCACCATCGTACCACTGCCAAAAAAAAAAAAGCAACCTGTCTCAACAACTACCAGCCTGTTGCACTGACTCCAATGGTGAAGAAGTGCTTCGAGAGAATCATCATGAGTCATATCCAGACCATCACACCGGACACTCTGGACCTTCTCCAGTTCATGCATAGACCAAACAGGTCTACAGAGGATGCCATCAGCACAAGAATACACACTGCCCTCACACACCTAGAGAACAAGGGCAGCTATGTTCTGGCATAGCTCAGCATTCAAAATGGTGATGCCATCTAAGCTCATCAACAAGCTTTCCACCCTTGGTGTGCCACACACTCTCTGCAACTGGATTCTGTACTTTCTAACGGGCAAACCCCAGTCTGTTAGAATAGGGAACTACTCATCAAGGACAATAACTATAAACACAGGAATTCCTCAGGGCTGCATGCTGAGCCCCATGCTCTACATGCTCTTCACCCACGACTGTGTGGCCTCCCAGAACAGCACCAGCATCATCAAATTTGCTGATGATACACCAGTCATTGGAATGATAACTGGGGTGGTGAGTCAGCATACAGGAGGGAAGTGGCTGACCTAGTGAAGTGGTGTCTGGACAACAGTTTCTTCCTAAGTGTTAATACAACAAAAGAGATGATTGTTGATCCATGGAGGAGGATGGAGCAGCACTCAGCACTACACATTGGCGAGACATAGGTGGAGAGAGTGAGCACTTTCAAATTCCTTGATATTCACATCCCTGAGGATCTAACCTGGTCTCACAACACTACACACCTGATGAAGAAATCTCAACAGCATCTGTACTTCTTGAGAAGGCTGAGGAAATTCGGCATGCCAAGCAGAATCCTCAGCAGCTTCTACAGATGTACAATCGAGAGCATCCTCACCCACTCCTCACACAGTCTGGTTTGGAGGTTGCATAGGTCAGGACAGTAAAACTCTGCAACGAGTGGTGAGAGCTGTCCAAACCATCTCTGGAACAGCCTTACCAATACTGGAGAGCCTCTACCAGACCAGGGTCATCAGGAGGGCCCCCAGCAAAACAAAACACAACCTATTCACACTCACTACCATCAAGCATATACAGGAGTGCAAAAGCAAGAACAACAAGCCTAAAAGACAGTTTTTACCCACAGGCTTGTGAACCGCTCTCGTCCCCTCTCTGACTATCTCCTCCCCCCAACACTGCAGACACAATTTTCCCTCTGATCTTGAGAGGTGCCAAGCTTTATCACATCCTGCCTACAAACACACACATTTACAAATGAGAAAATCTTTGCACATGAACGTCCTCCATGTTTACATTGCACATATACACTTTTTCTTGCATGTGAATGTCTTCCATGTTTACATTACACATACAGTTAGGTCCAGAAGTATTTGGACAATGACAGAGTTTTTGTGATTTTGCCTTTATGGATTTGAAATAAAGCAATCAAGATGTGATCGAAGTTTTATTACATCTTGCTTTATTTTAAGAGGTTACACAAAAATACGACATTTACCATTTAGGAATTACAGCCATTTTCAGCAAAGCTCCTCCATTTTCAGGGGCTCAAAGGTATTTGGACAAAGTGACATAATTGTAAATATAACCATAATTTTAATACTTGGA
>CM075009.1:13506984-13531802 GCA_037576675.1 Pangasius sanitwongsei | reverse complement strand
TTCAAATCCATTGTGGTGGTGTATAAAGACAAAATCACAAAAACTCTGTCATTGTCCAAATACTTCCGGACCTGACTTTTTTTTTTTTGTATGGCTGCTGGGTTATGCTTCAAAAATAAGAAGCAAGTGTGACAGTCAAAGTCTCCAGAAGAACTGTGGCTGCTTCTGCAAGATGCTTAGTAAAACTTACCAGCTAATTTCCTTATAAAACTGCACAAATTGTACCTGAGACTAATTTTTTTTAAAGCAAAAGGTTGTCACACCAAATATTGATTTTGTTTCCATTTTTACTGTTTACTGCTCTTTATAAAGCAGTATGAATTTTATATGAATTTTGAAATAACAGTGTCCACTCTTCTGAGAAGGCTTTGCACTAGAATTTGGAATGTGGCTGTAGGGATTTTTGCCCATTTAGCCACAAGAGCATTAGTGAGGTCAGGAACTGATGTTGGATGAGAAGGCATGATGCGCAGTCAGCATTCCATTTAATCCCAAAAGTGTTCACTGGGGTTGAGGTCAGGGCTCACAAGTTCTTCCGCACCAAACTTGGCAAACCATGTCTTTTTAGACCATGCTTTCTGCACAGGGGTATTGTCATGCTGGAAAAGGTTTCGACTAGGCTACTTAGAGTTCAGTAAAAGAAAGTCTTAATGCTACAGCATAAAGTTTGTGGCAACAGTTTGGAGAAGGCCCACATATGGTTGTGATGGTCATGTTTCCACATACTTATGGCCATATGGATGGTCCAGTGTCCACATACCTCTGGCTATATAGTGTAAGTGTTTATCATGTGAACTGTTTTTTAATTATCATTTTTCCCCCTCAACCTTATCCCTGGTGCCAGTATTTCTTTTTAAAACAAAAGCCAAACTGAACTATACTGGAAACAGTCTCTGAAATGCCATTGTAGAGGCAGTGCACTTACTGCATAAACTCATAAACTGGATAGAATTTTTATATGTTAACCAATAGTGCATCCTAAATTCTGTAGCGATTTATTGTCTGGAAACTGTAGTAGAAGTGTAGTAGAATTCTAAGATAAATTGAATTCTGGATGACATATAGAATGCATTCTTCTCATAACTAAAGCTTTTTTTGAAGTGGAAGGAAAAAGAATAATGGGAACTGTCTTGAGTGCGCTGTAGCCTAGATTTTTTTTTTTTCTGTTGTAATGACTGCCTGTGTCATTGTAGAAGCCATTTTATCATGACTATTCTCACATCACCACCTGATGCCTTCTATTTCATGCACCCTAGGGAGACAGAGTGTGTGTAGGGCTAACAAGGTACTTGTAAAACAATTTCATTTATTGGTCACAAATATGGTGAAACAGATAAACAAACCTTTGCCAAGTGCACATAGAAATCACAAATATCATCCAAGCACTGAGCCCATAATAACACATAAAAACACAATTTGCTAGAGCAAGTTATACTCAGGTGGGCCTCTTAGGCTATTGGAGGTTGCTCCTTGAATGTAATTCGTGTTTTATTAGATGCTGCAGTTTAATGCTATGAAATAAATGAAGGACTAATCCTTTGTAAAACAAGAAGTAAACCTCAAAATAGAGAATTCCACATCTCGTGTGGACACTTTGGGTTTGATGAACACCGGTCATGAATGTAACTGTGGTTACATATGCTATGAATAGCAGATGACTGCCATAAGATGGTTTATCCTAAGTGGGAGGAAAACTGGACAACCCAGAGGAAACCCATGCAGACACTGGGAGAATATGCAAAACTGCACACAGACAGTAACCCAAGCTCAGGATCAAACCGGAGATCCTGGAGCTATGAAGCAGCAAAGGCTAACACTCTTCTGATTGACTGAGTCAGGTGATTCACATTATGAAGGTGTTGGGAGTATATGTAGCATCCCATCAGTTTGCATATAACAGCCTTATTGACTGTGGCCCTAGAATTGTAAATAGTTTTCCTGACTGTGCCACACAGCTTGCTCCCCTCAGAAGTTCCCAGTTAAAGTCACAGGGCTAATTTGATGTGTCCTATCATAATCAATTATGTTGAATATCATTAATACATTGTCTGAATAAATAATGACATGGTGTCCTTTTAGCTTTGGCAGGAATTGGCTTAAGGATGGATAAGTTGTATGCTGTCTTGAGAATACAGAGAGATTACAGGAACTGTAGTATATTCTGCTTCATGGAGACATGGGTTAATTGCAACATTATTGATTAGGACGTTTCTGTGGATGGGTATTCAAGCATTCATGCAGAAAGGAATGGCAAAAAGAGAGGGATGCTAATTATTCAGTGGTGCAATAATCAATACATTACAGTGAAGAAACTACCCTGCACCCCACACATAGAAATAATGGTAGGGGCACTTTAAATGTTTCATTTCCATTCACAGAATGGTATGATGCAGTGCTGGAGGCTATGTGTAATGAGCCCAGTGCTGTAGATTGACACTGTCTATCAGTAACAATCATGTCAGGTGATTACATAGAATAACAGATTTGACCCTAGATGTGACCTCCATAATATCTTTTACCCCGCTTGGGTGACGCATCTGTTATATGCCATCAGAAGCTGTGTTAAGGACTCAGTTGTGGGTGTAATGAACGTGAACAAAGTAAATTTTATCATCCTTTTTATCCCTAAAATGCATCTGGCAGAGAACCTAAAGTAGACAGATACCACAGTTTCATAGACTCCAATTTTATACATAGCTCAGTTTTGCATGTTCTCCCTGTGTTCACATGGGTTTCCTCCAGGTTCTCTGGGGTTCCTCTTACTGTCCAAAAATATACAGGTAGTATGTGAATGTGTTATTGGTTCCCTGTGATAGACTTGTGTCCCACTCGTGGTGAATTGTCTCATCTTGTGCCCAGTGTTCCCTGGAGAGGCCCGGGGAACAGAAACGTACACAAGGTACTTCACAGGAGGTCTGGAGGGGATTGAACAAATTTACATGCTACAAATAAAGTAGTCCTCCAAGTTAAGGGAATCTGCAGAAGGAATATAATCTCAGATGGCTCTTAACAGGTTTGACAAGTTGTCTCTGCACTTACCATATACCTCTACCTTAATTGAGATGATAGTGTTTTCAGTTCAGAGGTGGTCTTGAACGTGGTGAGGTGTGTTAAGGGGTGGTGACATGGGTTGTGACATGGGTTGAGATGAGGTGGGGGTCTCATGGCCCCCCCATTAAAATGTAACTGGCCACTTCCGTACCCCTGTTCCCTATTTCCAGGCACCATTTTCATCAACAGCAGCAACTACAACAACAAAAACCTTTCACGAGTGCACTTTAACAGCAACTAAATGGGAAGAGAATATGTTTATGCAAGACAGATTTAATTAAAAACAATTAATCGAGTGTTTCAGAATGAAGGACAGTTTTTTTTATGGATGGTACCCGAGTGAATCTGCAGCTGGCTCTGAGAATGCAGCATAAGCAGAGAGAAGATGCAGGTGAACAAACAAACCCAAATTCCTATTAGCTTTTAAAACATTGTTGATATATGGAGTAAATTATCCCTTTAAAATACAACACTGGGTTGTATTTTTTATTTGCTATAAATCTCTTTAAAGTCATTCCATACTGTCTTCGTTTTACTTGATATTGTTAAGAGACAGTCAAGCAATAAGGGGTGCTCTTGTATCCCTCCCACATAGTCAGTCTATCATGTACAGCACTGCAGTAGTAGCAACCAGGAAGATGTGAAGTTGAAATGCCAACTTGTTGTTCTATTCTGTCTAGTGCTTAATAAGATATAAGACTAAAAACTATGGAGTGTAAGTGATCAGTGAAACAGATGCCTGTATATTGCTGGATATTAATTGTGTAAGATAATATATATTCTTAATTATGTAAATGGTTGCTTTTTCTGAAATTTATATGAGCTCAACACACACATGCATATCTTCACCTGTGTTGGCCATCCTGTTAATGCTTTTGGCTTCCCAATAAAAAAATTAAAAAAAATAAAAATTCCTAGAACCTCTTCTTTGAGTGTTTCAGCTGATAAGGAATTGCCCTAACAAACAGCTGTGCTGGATGGTATGAGTCACTGTGTTCTTAAAGCCAGTGAACATGAACTGTACTCTGTGCTTGCTTGTTTATTTAACCCCTCTCTTAGCCTTCATACAGTGAGTTCCTCCAGACACTCACTTCACATACAGTGTATAAGGATGTATAAATGTTTAATGTGTATAATCATGTTGAATGTTTTACGACACCTGACAGCCCACGTGGGACAATACTGTAACCCCTTCCAGTCTGCATGTTGAAAAGAAGCTGATGTGACTTTAGTTATAGTTTGCAAGGATATTACCCACCTCAACTGTGAAACCTACCTCCATCCCAATTCAAGGAAATGATGTCATTTTATTTGAGGAAGTCATGTGAATGAAAAATAATTTCAACTTTTTAAAATTTTTTTAACGAGCCATCTTAAGTAAATACAGCATGTGAAATGGATCTGAAATACAATAAACCCTTAATTACATGTATGCTGTATGTGTAGATTTAATACAGTCTGATAGTAAAAGTATAGCACATTTACATATTTATTTGCAGGAATACCCAAATTTGTAGGTAACAGGTCTCAAATACAGCTTTTTTTTTTTTAAAATTCACCATTGTATTAAACACATACAATGGTTTTACGTTCACTGATTTTATCACATTTGGAGAATCTCATATCAGTAAACATGGTAGTGAACCCTACCTAGTTATATATCTAAGGATGAATCACTTGGAAATTAAAATGCAACAAGATAAGCATCCACACAAGTCAGATGCAACACATATTGCCCCAGACACATTGTTTGAATTCTAATGTAGTACCTTTAACTAAGAAAATCTCATGACCTCGTGACTAAAATAATCCACAATTCATCCAAAAATCATTCACAATTCATAATGGCTTTCCAAACTGTTGCTGCCAAGTTATACATGAAATTTACCCAATATAAGAATAATGGAGTAGAACCTGCACAGATCAAACAAACCAAAAATTTCCTTTCAAAAATATGAATAATATACTTTATTACAAAATATTATTATTAATAATATTATATTATTATTATTTACAAAATAAATGTGAATAGGCCCAACTTAATCTATGGCAGGTAAATTTGTTATGTTGTAGTAAATCGCAGTATGTGATTCAGATATCACATGTTGTCTCCTTTTCATTCAGATGCATTTCAAGGCACTGATGTCTGGAGTTTTCAGTAGTGCCATCTGTGAAGCAGATCAATAAGGCAAAACATTAGTTAATATGTGACAAATTCAACAGTAAAGTAACAGTCTCTCTGTAACTAATTTGATATCCTCAAGCAAAAGATGGGCAAAGTTAATGCAAGTCATTTATTATTAAACCCGCAGATGGGGGCCCTTATTGATTTTTTTAAAGGATTCCTCTTGAATACTTCATGGCTCCTGAAATGAATGTGAGTTGAGATGACTTCTCTTCGTCTTAGCTGGCTGAGAAGATGAAAAGCACATGGCGCACAGCATGTTCTAAAGGCAGAAAATAAGACACGAAATCATTATGCACCTAGAGGAGAGCCTGCACTCTTACCTTGAGAAAATGAGAGCAATTATGTCTTTTGATAATGTCCCTGCAGTGTTGGCTTTGGTTGTTGTTGTTGTTGTTGTTGTTGTTGTTGTTTTGTTTTTCTATGTGAGTGTTCAGACACATCAAGTTGCTTGTCTTACATTTAGAAAATTCTTTGGTTACTTTGGTTTCCAAAGCATGTTCCTGTGCATCTTAGAGTACTGCTTTTAAATGCAGTATTTCTTATTAACAGCCTACATATATAAAATAAGCTATGCCCCATCCAGGCTGTATTCCCCCACATGTCCAGTATTCTTGGGATAGGTTAGAGATCCACTGCACTCCTGACCAGGATAAAAGGGTTACTGAAGATGAATGAACAAATGAATGCATAAGCTGTGCAGAGCATGCTACATACTATATATCTAACACATAAAACAGGAGATATATGTATCGAACATGGGGGGAAAAAAACAGCGAGCTGTTTGAAGGGGATTTTGGATATATGTATTTTTTGGATCTTCAGGCTGAACACAAGGCAGCTCTGATGCCTTGCTGTTTTAACCTTAGGGCAGGGGATCAGTTTTTTACTATTTTGGCCTGAGATAGTCCCTCTGGGCCTAGCCCTGCTCGCAGACTGTGTGGTGCCTTGGTGAGGTTTGTCCCTCTCTCTTCCCTGGACGATGGGTGGTTGATCTGTTTTCATTTTCAAAAGAACGTTATTGACATGACCAAAGATAAAGTATTGTCAAGATACAATATTTCTATATCATAAATGTTAACATGTATTTAAACATATGAATATATTATTTTCTTATTGTGAAGTAGCTCTTTGTACAGCAGGCTGTGCTAGAACTTTGACAAGGGCCATAGGAAATAAGTGACAAAACATTCATTTGGTATTAATGGTATTCATTTGGTACCATTAATATTAAAATCTCATTGACAATGCACAGATGTTTCACTGCTTTTAAGTGAGTTGCTGCAGCAATTTAAAGTATTTTATTAACTGTCAGAAACGTGCTGGTTAGAGCATAGCAGGAGTGCCAAGATAATCGCGTTAAATGATCAAATAAGGGCTAAGACATAACAAACATTTGTTAGTAAAAAGTTTAATAAGTGCACCTTATTCTTATGTAGCAGTAAGAAGAAATAAGGAGCTCCTTATTTAAACCATTAGGGTGGGAGCTATGGCTGAGCTGTGTTTACTTAATGACCTGGAACTGAGCACAGGTTAATGGATTGGTTACACACATGCATACTTGCCAGGTACTCATTAAGTGGGTGTTACTTGATTATTATCATATGATCAACTAAGTGACTGAATATAAACAGCTAAATATGGCTTTTAAGACTGTTCTTCAGGCTTAAAGGTATTTTGTGTTCCTTCTTTTCAAATTTTTTGTTTGCTTTAAGAATTTCAGGGCTTCTGTCAGGCTTCTGACTACAGCCTGCTAATTATGAAAGGCATGAGCCATACAATCCTAGCTCTTCCTCCTAATCCTCAGTTTAGGAGGATAATACAGTGCTCTTGTTCTTAATCTCTTATGCTAACAGTCCATGGAGCACTATTGTTAGTTTTAAATTGAACAAGCCTTGGGCTAAGGTGGTAGAGATGATATCCTATTCTCAGCAATGGTAGTCCCATAGAACCAGGTCATGCCTATTGATTCTATCACATTCATTCATTCATTCATTCATCGTCAGTCACCATTTTATCCTGGGCAGGACAGCAGGAGTGCACATACAGTACAGCTCCAAAGAGAGAACATGTTATTCCATATGTGCTTATCCAACATTGGTCACACTGAAGTCAGAATACAAGCGGAGACTATGGCAGGTCTTGCTATGACAGAATAACTAAAGCGGAGAGCCAGAAGGTAATGCAGACATGAGGGTACTGTGGAACATCAGCTTTCGTCAAGCCACCACTAACAATTCTGAGGGATCTTGTGAGACGGAGGGCGACAACATTCAAACATCCAGTTTACTATAGCTTTTTATGTCCATGAACCCCAAGATCAGGACCTTTACCTAAGAGCAAACCTAATTAACAAAATATCAGACTAAAACAAGTAGGTATTCAACCTAGACTTAAATATGAGACCGTGTCCAAGTCTTAAACACTAATTGGACTTTCTTCCTGAAATTTCGGTGAGAGACTGGAGTAATAAATACAGCAAGGTCTTTTCCCATCGCGCATGATGTAACTGAAAGGCCATCAGGATATACTACATACAGAAAATTTACTTCTACCTGCCTGTGTCTAGCAGACATATATGTGTCTTGTTGGAATTAAGTAGGAGGAATTTACTTTGCATCCAGTTACTAATATTTTTTTTTACACATGCCTCAATTTTATTAAGCTGGTATCTTTATTAAGCTGTCATCAAGTTTGGCTGAAACACAGCTGTGTGTCATCAACCTAGCAGCTAATACTATGCTTATAAATAATTGTACCCAGAGGTAGCGTATATAGGAAAAAGTCAGTGGTGCAAAAAAAAAAAAAAAAAACACACAGCCTTGTGGAACAACTGATAATGGTCAGATAAGACCTAAGAGAAAAATATTGTTAACTTAACTCCTAGAATATGATGACCTATGAAAACAAAAGCTGCACTGTGATCAAGCAATCCTGATTAAGGGCACATAGTAAGCCACTGGATACTTTAACCAGCACTATTTCAGTATATTTCATGTATAAGTATGATTCCTATATGAGCAAATATGAGCTTAGCTGCTGAGCAAAAAAGCTTTAGAGGATTGTAATATATTTTGACAGCTGACAAGAGGTAAGATCAGGTTTTTAATCACTGGTTTGATAACTGCTACTTTATAAGATTTAGGTAGATAGTCAATAGTAATGGAGGATTTTTATTATTTTTAACAGAGTTTTGATTGTTTGTGGTCATATTTGTTTAAGAATTGAATTGTGTACTTTTCATGTACACAGTACTGTATGTATACACATAAATCATACATACATATACAATATGCACTCAACTATTTAAAAAAAAGGCTATGGCGATAGAAGTATGTTCTGAGCTTTGATTTAAAAAAAAGGACGCAAAAAATAAGTAAACTTGAGAAACAGTAGCAGTCAGCAGAAGATGTGTGGTGGGCTTTAAAGGTCTAGAGGCAGTATGAGGGGGGAAAGACATCTGTGAAATAGGAACTTTAATTATTCATAAAGTTCCTAAATTGCATGGAGTCATTGCTACTACATACTGTTGGTAAATTTAAGCTTTAAGCATTCAGTCACTTGCTCGATTTCTGTGGGGTCAGAGGGTAAACCCAGTTGATAAATATGGAAGATTTTTAACAAAACTGGGTATAGTAGTGTACATGATTATATGTTTAATGCTGTAGGAGACGAAGTACATATAGGTTTACTTTAATTTTAATTGCATTTTAATTGAAATGTAGTTGTGATCAGCGATAAATTCAGACTTTAGTTTTGTGTATTTATACCAAATGTAAGTATTAACTCAAGGGTGTGTCTGTTGTAATCAGTGGTTCCTGTTATGTTCTGATTGACCACTTCAATGTTTAAAATAGACACATATGCTGCTCTCCGAGGGTCTTGTGCATTATTAAATGAATATTGAAGTCTCTAATAATTGTTTGCTACATTGTAAGTCTACTGTTTCCTGTAGAAAATCAGAACAGGGCCCTGTTGGCTTGTAAAGTCTAATTAGTGGAAATTTTAATGGTTTAGATGCTTTCAGTTTATGTTTTAGCTTTACATGCTTGTCAAATTATTTTAATTCAGATACATTTTCTGTTTGTATTAATGCTGAAAATCCTCTTAGTGAGTTTTCTTGTATGAATTGTGTCATTTATATCCCATTCAATTTAATGGTGTTATCATGCAGATATTTTAGTCAGTTAAGCTGAATGAATACTTTTGCACTAATCCAGATAAGGTCATGAATCATTACTGTTTTAGTCTTTGCCATCATGGAATCAAGCAGCCTCTTTCCTGGTAAAATCAGAAAATTCTGTCGCCTCTCATGAAAAAGTCTTTTTTTGTTGTGGCTTAGGCCTGTCCTTTACACATTTTTGACATCTAATCATACGAGTCCAGACTGCAGCAGAAATAAAACAAGAAGGTATATAAGATGGACTCCACAACAGAAGTAATTTTCATCGTGCAGTCTTTGAAACATTTCATAATATATAATTAAGTTTCATGCTTTAGGCTCCTTTTCTCATATTGAAATAGATGCGAGTCAGGTAGAGCACTGCACGTTAATGGTGAAAGCCTATTCTTTGCTCATGAGCAGCAGTGGGCTCCCTGTTGACGTAGAACAGACTTTTGATACAGAAAATTAGTAGCCTGTCCTATGAGGAATGATAATGCCACTTAAATAATTTATAGTAATAGGACACTGGCTGTCTGGTAAATTCTCAGTATTTACTCCAGAAATATATTTGAAGACGTTGCGGATGTGCTAAGAAAACACTCTCACTGAAAATGTTCCACAAGCTCCATTTTGTTTTCTGTGCTGTAACAAGTAGTAGGATTTCTGCACATGATTTTCATTATTGCAAATAGCCTTGGTAAGCTTTAATTTAAACAAGGATTTATCAGTTTTTCCATCCACACAAGAGAGTTACCCCATGGAATGCATTAAATATCATTTATTATTGACTACAAATGCCATAACACATACTATAACACTTGTATATAATAAATATCACTGGACAACGTTTTAGAACACCATTAGCTTAAAAAAACAGTAATAAATCTTTAGCAAAAGTATAAAAAATAAACATAAGTAAACATTAAATTGGCATGAATTTACACATGCCAACAGATCTGGAAATTGTGTCGAGCATAAAGGGTGCATAAAGAGTCTAAATGTGTCTATGTTTATAATGTAAATATCTCTATACCAATAGAATACCAGTAGAATAATCAAGTAGAAGATATCTGAGAATAATATCAGTAATTGTGTGTCCATATATATCTTTTCTAGTTCTTGATCTTCTTAGAATGCTGTTCTTATATTCTTATGTAATGGCATACATTATTTTTTATTCTTTCCAACAGAAATAACCACATAATGGTCATTTAGAAAATCTTTCTGATATGAGGAAATTAAAATGAGGACATTTCACAACTCATCTAAAGGGTGTCATGAGCAATCTGTAAAGAGTAAGGTTGGTGGCATACTTCAAATGACAAAAAAAAAAAAGCCGTGTTAAGGGGTGCAGAAAATTCATGAGACATTGAAGGAATTGGCATTTATGAGTTTTCCTTTGAATATGTTTGCTCTGCTGCTTCCACAAATGCAAGCCTACCCACAAATAGTGGACCCAGAAATCCAACTACTACTTTGTGCAAGCATGTGATATTTAAACCAGTACTAGACCAGAGGACACTCTCAGAAGAAAAGACATGGTGGTTAGGAGTTCTGTTTGGAAGCCTGTACACACAACAGTGTATGAACTGAAACCACCATGTCTTTATCATTCAGAAGATGCTTTTGCTTCAGAACGTTTTTCATCCGAAGTATACCACCAGCTTAACTTTACCAGAAAGGCAGAGTGCAAGCTGTTTGATTTATTCTCTGCAAATATCACACGTGCATTATCTACAGTGCAGTCACTATAGTCATGGCAAATTCATTATGTCTATCTGTTGTGTTCAATAAATACAATACATTCCGTTAAAAAATTGTGATTGCATATAATGTTGGCACTTTTTTTTTCAGAATTACATATCAGTGAAGACAAGGCAACATTTTCAAATATGAACCATTATCACACAAACAAGCCACAGACCACAAACAAGCCACAATACAGTGCACAAGATATTAGAAAAGAGCAACATTCACAGTTTCAACACCACTTGCTGGCTTTGCATCAAAAGATATAGCACAGTTTAGCTCACAAATAGGCATTTTAAATGGCTCTAAAAATACTCATACACACATACTCTCTCTCTCTCTCTCTCTCTCTCTCTCATTGTATTGAACATTCAGTTAAACATCTTCAAAAATTAGTTTGGCAACATTGGAAATTTTTCAGTGCTCTATCTGCATGCATTAAATCCATTATCACCTGCAGATTCGGAAATTCATTTACTGTACAGACTGTGTTTTGGCAGTCACATCATACACAGATAAACACAAATAAATAGACAGCACCTGAGCAGTTTTATATAGTAGTAACTAGGAACAATACATACAGCACAGGACAAATAGTTCAACAGTGACAATTTCTGTTGTTTTGCCTTGGTCCTGTAGCTCTTGTAATCGCTGACTATGAGGTAAAAGTCAGCTTCAATTTGAAAGCATCAGTGTCCATATCAGGTCAACTACATAGGAATACACACTGTTTATACCTAATCATTTGATTTGAAGGCACCAAAGCTAATTAGACAATTAGTTATTTAGTTTTAAATGTTATAACAAATTTAGTTTAATCGCAAGACAGCTAACAAAATATCCAGGTGCAGGTTCTAGACAGATTATTTGCATCTGGAGTCTGTTGCTTCTGGAGGACTCATGAAGTTTCAATTCCAATAAAGCAGAAACTCTACAGCTGTAAAATTCACTATAAAGCTGATCCTAAGCAGCTGTAACCTTCAGCCATGTCCATCATATTTACTTACTGAACACAAGCCTGGACACATAAGACTCGTAAATGTAGATTCAGCCAAATAAAGTGAATAAGTAAGTACTTAACATTTAATTAAATCATGCTTTTACACATTCATAAAGACACTGGGATTCACCTGATGAAGAACTGATTTTTGTGAATTTCTTAACCAAGATGGTATGACAGCAATAACCTTGTCCTGTCTTTCACTGTGGTAGCAGCGGCTACACTTCTAAGTATAATGGTCAAACCCAAAAAGATAAAGACAAAAGATAAGAACCGGATGTAAAAAGTTCTGGTATGATCTTTTTATAAAAAAAAAAGGCTGGTTGTTGAAAAATAAAACTTGTGTTAGACAAATCAAACAATGCACTGTTACAGTCTGTATGATGTATTAATAGTATGATGTACTATTAATAGAAAGTGCACTACCCAAGTGGTATGTGTGAATGGCAAGGCACTATGGAATTACAATGACCTCTGTGGCCAAATAACAGCAGATAAATTAAAGTAATAAGTCCCCAATAGAGTCAGGTGAAGAGACACCCAAGCAAATCACTTGTAAATTTCCTGCTTAACAAATCTATTTAATTTTGTTTTGGTTTGCTTCAAAATTGATCAAAAAGGGACAAGATGCTAAGGGACCAAGAAATGTACCAGCCTTTGGTGGTTCTCTACAGTTGGATGGTTTATTCAGGAACTGGGTGGTTCACCCAGTTGATTGTAACCAATAATATGTTTGACTACCTAACAACAAAATTATTGCCAATAGTTTAAATTCTTTATCTTTATTTTCCCCATTTGGAGAAAACACTTGCATTTTTCCATCTTTTCTTTTTTAATTACAAGTGGTTTTATAACTTTTCTCTTTGTTAGTATGGACATTAAAAATAAAAGGGAGGAGAGAGATAAACAGTGAGGTAGACAAGACAAAAGTAAAAAAAAAATGTCTTAAGTTATATATAACTTAATATAACTTAATATATATATATATATATATATATATATATGAAAATGCATACTGTACCCTAAAAGCTGTCCCCACCCATGGCCACATGGTAGATGCCGTGTGGTAGATTTGGAATGTGTTGGGACTTAGGAATTGACTAATGTGAGGTTTTTATTACAAATGCAATTAGAGTCATTCCTATCTGCAATCCTCTTTCTCAGAGCCCCCTTCAGCTGGGTCACTGTCCTCTGAGCTACACTTGCTCCGTCCCCGATGGTCACTCTGCCAGCTCTGTCCACTATATTTGTATCCATTGGATGGTCTTAGGTTGGGATAATGAGACCTCTTCATGCACAGGATCTGCCTAAATGCATTTCGGAACTCTGGACTCCTGCAATAGATCAGGGGGTTGAAGGCTGAGTTTGCATACCCGATCCAGTTTAATATTCTGAATGGTACCTTGATGTTGTCCACTTCATGGACACTCACCACCACATTAAGCACAAAGAATGGAAGCCAACACAGTGTAAAGATGCCCATAATAATACCTAGAGTTTTTAGAGCCTTGTGTTCCTTCAGGCAGAACTTAGGCTTTTTGATGGCCCTAGTTTCTCTGCCAACTCCTTTGTCACTGTATTCCTGCTGACCTCCACTTTGGTGGAAACGGCCTTCACTCTTGACTATTTTTTTCAGTTGTTTCCTAGCTTCTTGAAAGACACGACTGTAGACAAACACCATGATCACAAGAGGAATGTAGAAGGAGATAATAGAAGAGATAATAGCATAGCTTCGATTGGTGTGAAACTCACAGCAAAGGGTGTTGTTCATGCAGTGCATGGCCTCTTCAGTGCTGGAAATCCACCACTTCAAATGGATTGGCAGATAGGAGATGAGGCCACCAATGATCCACACAATCATAACCACAATGCAAGCCTTGCACTTGGTTAGCAAGGAATGGTAGCGGAACGGGGAGGTGATGGCGAGGTAGCGATCCAGGGCAATGACACAGAGAGTCTCAATGCTAGCTGTTACACAAAGCACATCAGTGGCTGTCCAGAACTCACACCAGAACCTTCCAAAGTGCCACGTGTTGAGGATGATGTAGATGGCACCAAAGGGTACCACCACAAGTCCCATGACCAAGTCAGCACAGGCTAGTGACATGATAAAGCAGTTAGTGACATTCTGGAGCCTCTGGAACCGGGCAATGGCTGTGATCACTAGTAGGTTGCCAAGAACAATAGCCAGGACCAGTAGGAACATGGCTAAGCCAAGCAGCACCATTTGTAGCTCAGTATAAACAGGGGAGGCAGTCTTATTGTTCAGTGTGGCAGAATAGTTCAGAGAGACAGGGGGCTGTTGGCTTCCCATGATCTAAGACAGAGTGTGAAAGAAAGAAAGAAAGAATGAAAGAAAGAAAGATGGGCAACATATTACAAAAATCAAACAAAAATAAGTACAATCAAGGCTAAAAAGAAAGTTAATAATTCACAGACCTTTATATATAGATGTCCAAGTGTGTCTTCTTCCATGAAAAAAAAAAAAAAAAAATCTCTGCAGAGTTGTACAAGTCCTTAGATGCCTTGCTCATATGATATTTCTTCTATGTGCACTCTCTTTCACTCATTCAGAAGCTTTGTTAGTCCTGCTTGATCTTTTCCCCACCCTCTTGCAAACCCTCTGGTGGGCTGTGCTCTACTGAATGTGACTGCTAGGCTATTTGCACAGCACTCTTATAATGTTCTGTGATGACATCATAGCTGTATGGAGCCAATCAGTTGCCTTTCAGCAAATTTTGATTACTTTGTAAAAATGTCTTTTTTCTTCTTTTTGTAAATTCATGTTTGACATTCTGGTTGCCAGATTTTTATATATAATATTGCCATTTTAAATTTTGCCATCATAAACAAGGTTTAATTGTTTATATCCACACCAAAATAAATCCAATAGTTTAATTCAACTAATAAGTGCCAAGGTCCATAAAAATAGTAACTTAGTAAAAACACGTTTCATTTTATGTTTTATATTTATTATATTTTAATTTATACCTTAACAGCATTAATAAATTACAGTGGTTTCTGTTTCTCTCAGCAATACTTACTTTTAATATACAACTGCTTTTCTCCAATTTAAAGTATTTCAGTATTTGGAAGGAAAACATAAAATAAGATGGATGATTAACACTTGAGCTTATTGGCATCTTCAAACAAAGCCATCATACTCCATATACCTACATTGCTATCTAGCTGAGCTAGTTGCTGGCCATGCCCCTTAACTTAGCGCATTTTGGAATTTTGAGGACAGTTTTTACTACCTACCAAACTTATTCTCATTAATATGACAAATAATGAGTGAAGCTCTTGTTTTTTTATTTAGGAATTCAAGGTGAAATCTGACCATTATCAGTTATATTTGAGATTTCTGAATCTCACATTCAACCCCTGTGAACCCTGTGAGTGGAAAAGTTCTCACTTAAAACACAACACATATCAATAGACAAATTAACACTAGAGTCATTAAACACATAATCAATATGTTCATATTTATGTGTTTGTATTTATGGGTTTCAGGGTGGACTTTTCCTTTAAGATTTTTCATTTCGCATATTAACCTTTAAATTATGTTAACATGAGCATTAGACAAAGTACAAACAGGTAGCATCCCAGGAAAATCCTTTCAAGTGTGCTACTAAGTATCATGGAGCTCGTGGAGTATAAGGGGCATCTAGCTTCCTCTTTGGTAGACTGACAAGGACTTTAATGGAAGTACTAACATACTTAACCACAATGACACAAAATGTTCCAATGAATATCATTCAAAATAGTGTAGAGGTGGAAGATAATCAAATAGTTAAGAGCCTGGTAATGGAAAAGATCTCGATTCTTTTGGTCTTGGAGAGTTCAGAGTGAATAAATATACCCAAAGAGCCTCTTTGCTCCACTTCATAAATGAAACAGCTGCATGCATGTTGTAGCTATGCTGTGTGTGGGTGTTTTGGCCAGCAAGTCTCTTTATGTTATCAAAGCTGGCTGTGCATCAAACCGGTGCCATGATTGCTCAACAACCTTTATCCACTGAAGCATGTGTGTTGGAGTTATTGTCGCCTCATTACTGCCTTTTGTATGCGGATGGGACCATTAGAAAGGTGTGTTTATTAGCTCCTTATCTCTGTTCCAGCCTAAAATACATTTTCACACTTGGTCGATTTGGCTAAAGACAACAGGCACAACATGGAAAAATAGAAGACTGTGTATATCCAGAACGGACACGGGGTCAGCAGGCAGTGTCAGAGGAACAGATGACATATTGTGTGTGAGTAATTGGTTTGGTAGCAGAGTTTGTGTTATCTTATTTTCCCAGGGATAGCGTGCTTGGCTGTAAAAGCTCTAGGTAATTCAAATGTGGATGCAAAATAGTTACAGGACTTGGAAAGCGGAGAGCAAGCGCACTTCTTCTCTTGCACTTGAAATTGCTCTCTTCCTCTGTCTTTCTCACTGTGAAATGTAGATATATCCCAGGAGAATATATAATGTATCAGCAGACAGACTGGATGACACCCAGAGTACCAACTGTGTTCCACTGTATTCCAGTAACAGTTTGAGATTTATCATTACTTGCCATAACTTTACATGCTAGTTCTTCCATTCATCCATCCATCCATTCATTCATTCATTCATCTTCAGTAGCTGTTATATATACTGGTCAGGGTCACAGTGTACCTGGAAGCTATAATGGAAACAAAGGGCTCAAGGCAGGAATACACCCTGGATGGGACACTAGTCCATTGCGGGGCACCGTGCACACACACTCACATAATCCACCTTCCAAAATGTTTTCGGGAGGTGGAAGGAAACTGGGTAACCAGGAGGAAACTCACATGGACACAGGGAGACCATGCGAAACTCTGCACAGACTGTAAAAAATCGAGGACCCTGGAGCCTGTGCCACCACGCCACCATGCTAAAGAATCTAATTCCTACTAAAACAGATTATAAATCCCTGGTTCAGTCCTGAGCTTGTATCACTGTCTGTGCAGAGAGTCACGTTCTCCCTGTGTCCTCCCACCTCTCAAAAACATGGTGTATTTGTGAATGGGTGGTTGTGTGATTGCCAAGTATGGTCTGGCATCCAGGGCGTATTCCCCCCACTTGCACAGAGTGCTCCTGAGATAGGCAAGGCACCTGCTGATCAGGATAAAGCAGTTACTGAACATAAAGGAATGAATGTCATACCAGTATATACCTCATATATACTTCATCAACACTTTTCTAGCTGTGCACTATTTTATTTATTTATTTATTTATTTATTTATTTATTTATTTATTTTTGATCACTGGAGATGTGTGCTCTACTGGAAACAGGATATAAGGCCATATCTCTTTTGAGTATTGACATCAAAGTTTGGATATCTCTTTGGCACCTTGCTGTAAGGGCAGCCATAGACGTTCACATACTTTGGTCAATACATGGACCTATAGGAAGCATTTTTCTTCTTCTTCTTCTTCTTCTTATTATTATTATTATTATTATTGAAAAATTCTATACTAATAATCCAATACAGGCAGTTGCTTTGTCAGTCATGTGGAAATCTTTTTCTTTTTCCTTTTCAATGCCATATAGTTGTCTTAGTTTTCTCAGGCTATGCACCAGCTGAATAAATTAATGCAACCAACCAGAAAAATACACTGTGCCTGGAAATTTTTTTATTATATTAATTATTATTTATTGATATAACAAATTCTCTTATCTGACAAGTTTAGCATTTCATTTCATTGCCACCAGTCATCTATAAAATTCTGGCACTCACTTCTGTCTAAAGGCCTTCGCAGGATTAGTTCATGTCGCTTCCCTGCTTTCAATCTGATCACATTGAAAATCACTGATGAGGCTTTGCCAGTAAGGCCTACAATAGTTTCCAAGCATAAAGGAACAATGTAACCAGACCACCTCCCCTCAGATTTCCCACAAAGGCTTGCAGACATGCACTCAAAGTACAGTGTTTATTTCAGTACTACAGCACATATACATTATAGAGTTGTGATTTCAGTAAAATCAATTTTTACTGATTTTTATTATCCAAATGATTGCTTCAGTAGCAGCTATACATATCTGGTAGGAGAATGTGTACAAATGTGATGTCAGCAATAGCATAAAGCTAGTTTGCTGGAGCAGCAGATGGTCAAGCCATTTCCTTCTGCAGTCACTCAGGATACCTGGGACATATCTTCTTGTAAACTATATCCTGAATTCAGAACCCTTATTCAGTGTTTTCACATCTACTCCCAAGTACTTGCTTGTGACTCACCATGGTTCAATCCAACTGTTTAAAAATTTCTTTAAATAGACCACATAGGATGTTTGCTTAATTGCTTTACTTTGTATATCTGTAGTAAACACAGCTATAGCTAGAAAACTCCATACCTAGTTAAACACACAGTGTTTCCATAATTAATATTTTAGCAGAGAAAAGAAAATATAGGATAGATAATGAGCACAGTAGAATGCTAGCAAACATTAGCTGTATAAACAGTGGCACTGTTATGTAGTGGAGGGCATTTTGCTGGCAACATTTTGATTTACTTGTCCCTTTAGATGGAAGAGTCACTGCAAATTAATGCAAAGTTAGTCTGACTCATCACCTTCATCCTATGATGATACATTTCTATGTTGATGGGAGTTGTCTTTTCCAGGGCTCACTGAATGGTTTGATAAAGATGAAAATGGGTAGCTAAACTAAAGTTGAACTACCCATTTGATAAAGTTGGGTAAGTACAGGGTATGCCACAAGAGAGATTTTTGCACAAGAGAGTCTATTTGTAAACCTTTCTTAGTAAGAAAGAAAGCAAGCATTTAACATTACTTAACTTTAAAAGAACAATCATAAAAAAAAAACAAGGTACAAGGAACGCACACTCTTGGTTCAGTTCGTTTCTGGAATTATCTAGCTAGCTAATTAACATTAATCGGTGTATAATATTCCATATAACATTAAATTAAATAGCTATGTTTAGGCATTTGCTACAGTATGACTAATAACACTTGTCATCATTAGCATCATTAGTGGTTAGCACGTTTGCCTTGCACCTCTAGTGTAGTGGGGTTCGATTCCCACCTCCGCCCTGTGTGTACGGAGTTTGCATGTTCTCCTTGTGCTTTGGGGGATTCCTCTGGGTGCTCTGGTTTCCTCCCCGAGTCCAAAGGCATGCGTTGTAGGATGAATGGCCTAAATTGTCCCAAATTGTCTGCAGTGTGTGTGATTGTGCCCTGCAATGGTCTGCCCCTCTGTCCAGGGGGTCCCCTGCCTTATGCCCCAAGTTCCCTGGGATAGGCTCCAGGCTCCACCTGTGTAGGATAAGCGGTACAGAAAATCGATGGATGCTTCATTGCATTAATTGAACAGAAAATACTAACTCCTGACGCTATCACCCTGTTAACCAGCTAGGCAATTAACGGCAATAAAATCAAATAATGAGCTCCCCACCTTATATCTTTAAATGGGTGCTTAGTTTTGGATGTTGCTATTTTGTCATTTGTCATTTTCCATTTGGCATGGATTTCAAATGAACGTGTATCCATTGCAGCATGAATCTTTCATGTTCATAAACATTGATAAATATGGTCATGGATAGTCTTGTTTTCATCACCTGTAAAATCCATCCATTGTAGCTGTAGCATGATCCTGTTATTCTCCACGCAGCTCTGTGCAAGAGGCACACTAATTAGGCATATTAAACTTGGTTTCAGATAGTTTTCACATTGCGATTTGTTTGATTTAATAATCGAACTATGAACATTATGTTAAAAGGGAAAAAGTAGCTGTGTAATGTGACACTTTTATTGATGCTTGTTACTAGAAAAGCTACATTGTTTTGAAAATAGCTCAGCTACTGCCAAACTAGCACAAACTGTAGTTAAGCTAATAGCATCACTACTTGTGGGGGAAATGTACATTTATAATTGTTTTAAATTTCAGTTTGGTTTTTTTTTTGCGTTCTGCACTGGGGCCCTCAAACCACAAGGGGCTCCCTGCTGTACATGCCTTGTTGCCCTTTCCCTACGCCAATGGTGACAATATCCAGTGACGTTTACTCCGATTACATTATATTACCAGACCTGCTACACTGTATGTGTTTTGCATATGAGCTCTGATCGAAGTATACCAGTTATACCAGTTATATGTCAAAAGAACAGCCTTTTTCTCCCCAATAAAATGGGAGAGGAGCCAGCTGGCATACGAACCTGGAATGATTTTCGCAGGTGTTTTGAACTATCTGAGGTTAAATAACACCACCTAGTATATATAGTTATAGTTTTAACTTTTCGTTCCTCCTTCCTTTTCTTTTTTCCTGCACTTTAACTGTGTGAGCTGCTGTGATAAGTGAATTTCCCCACTGTGGGATCAATAAAGTTTATCTTATCTTATCTTATATAGAAGCCCTGCCTTCCCCCATCTCACATGGTCTAGACTGGACTTGTGGGGTGACCTTGCTTTCTATCAAGGTAAAAGGAGAAAGTTTTGAGTTCATTAATATGATAAATATAAATATAAATCTGATCAATGTATGTTTGACTTAGCTAACCTTAAACAAGTATATAGTTAACATCAGTTAACTATATTTACTAGGGATGCCACTGAAGATTTTCAGATGAACATGGTCAAAAACAGTCAAAAGAATAAAATTATTAATTAATTAGAAAGAGATTAAATGCACTGTTTTTCCATCCTGCATTCATTGCTCAAACAATTAAACAACTGAGCAGTAGATCAACAGTGAAAAATATCGGGCATGTGTAAATCACTTTGTAAAAGAATTATATCGAAAATGTACTGTTTACTGCATTACTGATTGACTGTAGAATCACGTAAGATCCTTCATCTGACTGAATTTTCATGACTGTTGCCGGCAAGCAGTCCCCAACTGCACAGCCGATAATATTTTTATGCCCTTTCCTACTCTCCTTAAACTGGAACTGGTTGAAATGCTCACAAATATTTTAGAAATTCACAAATAAAAATTTTGTTCACAAATATTTTTGGAAATACACAACCTCACTTGCCCTGTTATTTATTTGTGGAATCGGCTGCATTTATTCATAGGTTGCTCTTTGTGAATTTGCCCGTCACGAGGCAAAGGGCTGTGAGTATACTCCATTTACAGAGTTATAAGGGAGGCAGTTCAGTTAAGGGCTGTCTCTACCCTTTTATCCTACTAAGTTTCCTACAGTGTCAGTCTTAATTTTCACTGGCTGCTCCTTAATTTTGTGCTCCACAATTAAACCCTGAATTTAATGGAAACTAGTAATTACTGTAGGTTTAGTTGTACAGTTTAGGGAAGCAGAAGTCGATTCCTATATCCTGCTCCTTAATTCAATACAATTATGTTCTATTTTTATTTATATAGTGCTTTTAACAATTCAAATGACACAAAGCAGCTTTACACACATCTAGACATAAATATTTATCCCAAATGAGCAAGCCAGAAGCAACAATGTCAAGGAAAAAACTCCCTTAGATGACATGAAGAAAAACCTTGAGAGGAACCAGACTCAAAAAGGAACGCATCAACTTTTGACATTCTGGACAATGCTATTATGAGTCATTACTCTTCCAGAACTGCATACTAAACTCACCATCCACTTTATTAGGAACACCTGTACACCCGCACATTCATGCAGTTATCATGCCAATCATGTGGCAGCAGCACAATGCAAACAAATGCAGATATAGAGCAAGGTCAAGAGCTTCAGATAATTCAAACATCAGAATGAAGAAAAAGTGTGATCTCTGAGACTTTGATTGTGGCATAGATGTTGGTACCAGAAGGGCTGGTTTGAGTAAACTGCTGATTTCCTGGGATTTTCACATACAACAGTCACTAGAGTTTACACAGAATGGGGTGATAACCAAAAAACAGAGCGAGCGATAGTTCTGTGGGTGGAAATACCTTGCTGATAAAGAAAATGGTCAGACTGGTTTGAGCTACCAGGAAGGATATAGTAACTCAAATAACCACTCTTTACAACCTTGGTGAGCAGAAAAGCATCTCAGCATGCATAAAACATTGAACCTTGAGGTGGATCAGCTACAACAGCGGAAGACCACTTTGGGTTCCACTCCTGTCAGCCAAGAACAGGAATCTGAGGCTATCATGGCACAGGCTGTTTTAGGAAGTGCAATCATTAGGCTGTCCAAGTGAGATCATCCACAGACATCTTTAGGGTACCCATGTGCTACCATCCACAGCAGTCTCAATGCAAACTTTAGGCTAACCAAGGAGGCTCCAAGCAGAAGCAGGGTGGCTGGCAACAGCATCCAAACATCCCAGTTTATTAAAACACTCTATGCCAATGAATCCTCCAGCTCTGAGACTTTACCAAGAGAAAAGCTATTAACAAAAGGCTTAACTAAACAAATAGGTGTTCAACAGTTCTAGTATCGTATCAAACAATGCACTAAGGTCAAGCAACACAAGCAAGAAGACATCTTACGGAAATGTCTGAAATGAGCAACATTCCAGAGATTATATGCAAGAGTTTCCTGCATGTGTAGTGATGCATGCTCAGGTACTCAGATGCAAGCTCTGATACTTTTATGACAGTGACTCCATATCTACAAATTCTTTAAACATTGATTTGAGTTAAATATTCCTTCTTGTGCCTCAAAAACACTGAATGAAGGGCAAGAAATATCTCTAAAAGTGGGAAGAGAGCACCAGTAGACACCTTCTCAGATTGCTGAAAGAGTAGAATTCAGTGTATCAACTTGTAGTGCCTATTGGGTGTAAAAGTCATATATCATGTTTAGCACATGATCTTCTATTTTAGGGTTGTTAGGGAGTAAATAATTTGCTTCGCCACATATTGTGCTATTACTTTTGGCCAGGATTAAATGTGAATTTTCAAAGTACTGTTACTCCTGCCATGTTTGTCAGCTGGCTTAGCAAGCCAAATAAAGTGATTCCAAAGGCTCCTCTCCATCCTATCCCTGTTTTAGGAGAGCCTTTTGAATGAATCATCCTTGATTGTGTAGGACTGTTACCAAAAACCAAATCCAGACACAGGTTATCTTTTGACCATGATGTGTGCTGCTAATCGGTATTGCTATGCCAAAGTAGGATAACTCAGTTCATTTTTGCACTGATCACACCTGATAATAACCTGACTTGGTTCCCCTCACTAGGATGGAGAACTATATTGATAAGGTAGGATCTGCTAGATTTGTAACCAAGCTTGGCTTGTTTAAGGGGTACTAGCACATTCCCGTAACACCATGTGCCTCAGAAATTCTGCATTCATGACTCCAGACAACTTCTTGCAGTACCTATTTCTACATATTTCATTGTTTTGTGGAATACTCCTGCCACTTTTCAAAGATTGATGAATCATGTGCTAGCTGGAGTTAAAATATTTGAGGTTATTTGGATGATGGTGGTTGTTTATTCTACTTTTCCCTGCAACACAAAACATTCATTAATAGAATTCCCCACAGGTGTGCATTCCTTACCACTCACCTTCTCTGGCTCAGTCCTCCATTCACAAACCCATGCTCGAGCACACCCCCGCTTCCACAGTTCTCTTTCTAATATTCGTTTGGTATCTCACTATAGGAACGCCTCAGGCGTAACCGGTTGCAGAAGCACCAATGACACCATGTCTGCCGACATGGCAGACCAATTGCTGCAGTGATCAGGGAGTCCCGTCTCCCTGAATATAAACTGCAGCTGCCTGCCGTTTCTTCATTCTCACTCTCTTCCCCATGGAAGATTTTGGAAACTGTCCTCAGCAGTCTCATAGTGGGAATTATTGCTTAACAGTTTGCAGATGAAGCCTCATGGTAATGTTCTGAATGCAATATATTCCTTCCTTGTGTCTGTTGAGTGATTTTTGCTTAGAGTGAAGAAGACCCTGCAGTGCCTTTACCACCTTAGACACTTAAGAAACTTTAAACTGCCCTCTGAGGTGCGAAGGAACTTTTACACCTGCACCATCGAGAGCATCCTGACGGGAAGCATCACAGCCTGGTAAAGGAACAGCACCAAACAGGATAGGCGGGCTCTCCAGAGGGTGGTGGGATCAGCTGAGCATACCATCTGCATTGAGCTCCCTGACCTGCAGTCTATCTACAGCAAGCGGTACTGGACCAAGGCCAGGAAGATAGTGAAGGACCTTAGTCATCCGAACAATAGACTCTTCTCTCTGTTGCGGTCAGGGAAGCACTTCCATTCCTTGAAGGCCAACACAGAGAGAATGAGGAAGAGCTTCTTCCCAACAGCCATTCGGGCCCTGAACCAGGACAACACCAAGGAAAAGCTTGGACTCGCTTTCACAACACCCACACCACCTACATCCCTTAAAACATCTATTCATTCATCTTCAGTAAACATTTTATCCTGTATTACATATTAGGATAAAACTACATATGAAGAGTTTGGTTCCAAACCGCGATAAACGCCATATAAAAAAAATTTAGTTCCCGCCAAAATCAGTATTGTATCTGGTCAGTAATGAAAAGTCAGTTTTTAATTTTACGCAAAATGCGATATCCACCATGTTATTCTGTCATGTTTTCTCTCTGTCATCTTTCCGATACATCCATGGCAAAGATGAATGCACTTTTGGAAGTTGAATGTAAGGGAAATGTCCTTTTAGAATTTCTGTGGTCTAATGTGATATTGTTGTTCATGTTCTTGTTCATGATGAAATTTTCTTTTATTGTTGTAATTAA
>CM075009.1:13493925-13506884 GCA_037576675.1 Pangasius sanitwongsei | reverse complement strand
ATATGTGGGCAATTTCATACAACTACCTCAGCTTAATGTTGCACAGCATTATATTGCACAAAACAACTGCACATATCTGCATTGTTGCTACCACCCATCTTTAAATCAGCAATTTGAATCAACAATTTTAAATTCTTAAGAATTTACCTCAAACCAAACTGGTAACATTCAAGAACAGAAAGGCTAGGTTAGACTTTGCTTAAAAAAAGAAAAGAAAAAAAAAGCCTGAACAGTTCTGATGCAAGATTAACTTGTACCACAATGATGGGATGAGAAGAGTGTGGAGAAGGAAAGGAAGGGCTCATGATTCAAAGCATACTACATCATCTATCAAACATGTAGAGGCAGTGTTATGGCATGGGCATGTATGGCTCTGGGTCACTGGTGTTTATTAATGATGTGACTGTTGATAGAAGTAGCAAGATGAATTCTGGTGTATACAGCTATACTTTCTGCTCAGATTCAGCCAAATGCTGCAAAACTGATAGTACAGCGCTTCACAGTACAGATGGATAATGACCCAAAACATACCGCAAAAGCAACCCAAGAGTTTGTTAAGGCAAAGAAATGGAATGTTCTTAAATTGCATAGTCAGTCACCTGACCTCAACCCAATTGAGCATGTGTTTCACTTACAGACAAAACTGAAAGCAGAAAGACCCACAAACAAGCAGCAAGTGAAGGCGGCCACAGTAAAGGCCTGGCAAAGCATCTCAAGGGAGAAAACTCAGCATTTGTTTATGTCCATGGGTTCCAAAAAAATGGCTGTAATTCCTAAACTGTTAATACAATATTTTAGTTACATCCCTTGACTTAAAGCTGAAAATCTACACTTCAATCACATCTTGATTGCTTCATTTCAAATCCATTGTGGTGGTGTACAGAGGAAAAAAAATAACGAAAATTGTGTCACTTTCCAAATACTTATGGACCTGTCTGTAATTTTCTAATCGAAGGGCTTAAGAAATTAAATGTATTGTGCCATAGTGTTAGTCTACGGCCCCTCTGTTATCACTTCTGAGTTTTTGTGTCTATTTACCTCAGTATCAACAAGGCTCTGATACACATGCCATACCCAAAGCCTGTTGGCGGGCAAGGCTGTTTCTGGCTTTCTGAAGAAAAAGAGGAAATACTGCATCTGTCTGACTTTTAATCCATGAAAGCTGCTGAATGAAAGACAGATAGGGACAGATAGACAGATAGGAAGGAGCAAAGACTAGCAGGTTGGTATGCTGTTATGGCTTACAGAGGTGTCATACAGCCAGTACAATGTCTTTGTCAGTTCTGACTTTTTTATTGTCAGTTGATTAGACTGGCAACATTCATTTCATGCTTGTCTGACTTGCACAAGTGATTGCAGTTAAGTCTTGATTCTTGTCACGCTATGGATTCAATGGCATCTGATTATGTTATTCATCAGGAGACTAATGTCTGAAGACTGAAAACTATAATTATGTTTCCCCTGTCTGTCACTCATATTACATTGACCACAGAATTCTCTACTCCTCATTCAGGTTAGTGGACAAAAGTATCTTGCCAGGATGGAACATACAGCCTGCTGGAAGCATTAGTATCAATCATCTAAATCCAATAAAGTGTCATCCATCACAAAGACTATTGATTGGTCCTCAGAAATACCAACTGCCCTGTTAATGTCTTCTCATTTACAGCAAAGGAAAGCTTTTGTTTCATGTGGTTGACCTTCAATTTGCTTTTTCTAAATGTCAGAGCACCTGGATGTAATTGAATGCATATTTGGTTGATTTCTCATTGCTCTCTATACGGCACCCACAGGCTTAAAAGACGTGAACAATTACTTTCACCTTTTATTGTCATTTATGCTGTTCCATTTTTAATGCATAAATTACAATGAGTAGTTTAAAGTACTGTACATTTCATATATATATATGTAAATATATTTATAAGGGTTGGTGCAGAATTTTTCTCTTTAAGTAAATCTGGTGTGCTTGTTTCTTGGTAAATAAATAAATAACACCTTGTCCAGAGATTGCAAATATTTAGAGCTTTAAAGCATCCTTACACACCCCAGACTTCTTGAGTAATTGTATAATACATCTTTAAGAAACACTTTAGACTTTCGATGTTCACTCATCCTCATCGATGTTCACTATGCACTCCTCAGTGGTGGACATGTACGTTCATTCAAGACTTGGTAAATTAAATATTTTCTGAGGATGTTATTATTTGCTGCTGTCATGGTGGTTTTCTAAGCAATACAGAAGTATTATGAGAATAGCTTCACTGGGGCCTCAATCTTGTGTATGGTCAAAGTATTTTTATTTCTCTGTTATCAAAATAATACTACTATTTTTATGTAGAGTTGTCATGTCTATCCTGGAATTTGCAACAGACCCCTGCTTCCCATACTGCAATGAGCCCTACAAACATGGCCGCTCCGGACTACAGCCCCCAGTTGTCACACTCAAGCTCCCCGAATTCTGATTGAACACACCCGATTCCAGTCACTACCCATGCTATAAAAACACTCACGCTCCAAACTCACAAAAACCACAAAGTATCATTCAGTGAACCTTTCTCCTGATGTGCTGAATCTTTTATTGTTACTGCTAGTCTAGTTTTGAATTTTATTCTGGTTTTGTGATTCTTGTTTTGTCTACCCCATACTGTTTGCTGATCACCTGAACCTAGCCTGTTTTTTTACATTGTTTTTGCCTAATGGTTTCAAACTGTTTGATCTTCTGCTCTTTTTAATAAAAGCACATTTTTGCAACTGCATCCGCTCCCGTGCCTCCAGCTGCACCAGCGAATCTCATTCTCCCACTCATCGCCCGTCTGGAAAAATATGCTGGCAAACCAGCCTTCTTCAAAGGATTCATGCTGCAATACTCCCTGTACTTCTCAGAGCAAGAGGGTAGTTTTGCGAATTGCTCAGTTCATTAACCTGCTCTCCGATAAAGCACTCACTTGGGGAACTGCAGTCTAGGGGGTGGGGGTGGGGGTGGGGGTTCTATCACTCATCACACAGAACTTGCAAATCAATACTTTGCTCCAAGAACATATATCCCTTCTTGTCATCACATCCAAGAAATACCCCACCATGGATGCAACTGCACAAACCACAAATCTCCTGGACAGAAAGGGAGATCATCCATTGGTCCTCTCATTGTCACAGTTCATGCCCCAGAACACCCTGACTTCTGGCCGCATCTACCTCCATCAAAAGTCCACAAGTGTCTTTGCATGTGGAGATATATTAGAGTACCCTCATCCCTCCTGCATTTACAGTATGTTTTAGATTTTTATAAACCCAGTCAGAACAATGTTCTGGGGGTCAAATAAGACAATGTAGTATTTTAAATTGGAAATTGGAAAAGCCTTCTGTGCCAACAACCAAAAGGACTGGTCTGAGTTTTTTCCTTGGGCTGAATACATACAAAAACTCCCTGTGACAGTCTGCCACCCCATTCCAATATGTGCTTGGGTACCAGTCACACTTGTTTCCCTGGAATGTGACCACCACTGACTCAGCAGCTGTGGATGAATGGTTTAAGTTGAGTAAACAAGTCTGAGAGGCCACCCATGAAAGACTTTCAAGTGGCACAAACTAATATATAGAGACCTCTGCATCACACAGGGCTGTAGGAAACTCACACATCGCTACATCTGCTCTTTTAATGCATCAATTAAGTAACATACAAGCTGGAATTACCAAGTCACTGCCATCTGACCCCCAGGTTCCATGTATCCCAATTAAAACCAGTCACCCCAGGCCCACTAGCAGAAGACGTCTCACCTGCTAATCCCCTAGAACCCCTCCATACAAACGGACAACCTGACTATATTGTCAAGAAAATCATCAACTTACATCGCAAAAATGGCTAACTCCAAACTCTGGGAGCCAGCAAAAGATGTTCTCGACCCCCTCCTGTGTGATGAATTCCATGCTCATCTCCCAGAATGCCCAGCCCCCTGAGCTCAAGGTAAGACCAAGAAAAATCTGCTCCCAGAGTCAGGTCTTTGGATAGGGGGTTCTGCCACGTCTATGCCAGAACTGGCAACAGACTCCATTTCCCTTACTGCAACACAGCCTACAAACACGGCTGATCCGGACTACAGCTCCCAGCTGTCACGTTCCAGCTCCCCCCCTCACCTGACAAGTATTTTGTATGTCTTTTATTTTTAAATTAGCCTAAGTACAAACATATAACCTAAGGATTCCAAATCTTTTTGGGCAAAAGACCCCAAATGGACATTGTGAATTTTCTGCAATCCCAAACATTGACCACCCTACTTTTTTAATTCCAGATTTCTAATTTACAGAAAAAATTGTAATATTTTATCATATGTTTATAAAATATGTGTAACATAAGTTACTAAAAACAATAGAAATATTCCTTGCAATGACTTACCAGTCTAGTCAGAAGTGTGAGCTTGCATTTCTACACAGTTTTGTCAGGAGATGTGTTTGAAAGCGCTTCATCTTATTTTCATTGTCACACCCAGCTTTGAACCATATGTAAAGCATAAAACACGGTGTATAGGGTGGGGTGTATAGTTATAGGAAAATAATACTTTCTAGGCCCGATGTGAATCCAAGGTATTTTTACCACCCCAAAGTGGATTATTTATTATTTACCCCAAAGTGGATTATTTATTATTTGCCTATAACTTGAGCCAATATGTGTTATTCCTTATTTAATGCAGACAAGAGCATTAAATCTGTAAGATAAAATAAGACACAATTGTAATCCCTCAGAGTACATATGTTGTAGTCCTGCATGCATTCACTAATTTTGTTAAATGTGTTTGTTTTACTAAGTGGAAGATAGCTAACCACAAAGATTTTTAATATGCACATTTCAATTGTGGCTGAACATTCTGTTTGCCTCTTAGGAAGCTGAGGCTGGCCTCATTATGTATGATCCTGCCTTAGTTCAAAGTATGTTTTTATATACTGCTCTTGCTGGGTTACAGAGTGATTCTATTCTATTCTTTTTGATCCAAGAATTAAAGATGAAGTACTTCTAGAGCAATTAAATATAGCAACCTCACATGAGGCAGAAAAACAAAGTAAACATAAAGCATGCGGGTCTGATCAAAGTGCCAGTGTCAGTTCTGTACATACACGTAGATGAGCTAGACAAAGCCGGACATTTGGTTTCAGTTGAAGACTCTGGGGGAAGACATTGCATAAATTAAACAGTCAATACAGCAACCCATATTTTTGCCTTAGCAGTGTTTTGCAGTCCCTACAACTATCCCTGCCCAGCAGCCATCACAGCAACAAAGTATAGCATAGCAGGAAATAAGCAGTTTCAGAGTTAAATTACACCCAGGTGCAAACAGCAGCAAAATAGGAAAACCAGCTGAAATCAAAGCAAAATCAGGTAGCTCATCTTAGTCTTCAGTAGTTCAGCCACAACCAAGCCAGTTCCTGGAGCAGTATTCAGTGCATTCCCAGCCATACCTATTATTACCCCAGTACCCATCAAATACCAAGTCACAGCAGCTTTTCGTAACACTGCAACAACCTCAAGCCAAACCTCAGTTGTATCAAGCCTCATATCAGTATGCCCAGCCTTCAACCTATGTACTTTACCTCCTAGTCAGTTTTCAGCCATTCCTCGACAGCAAAACTGCATACTATTGTTCAAAAAAATAGATCACTGGGGACATGTTTAAACAGAGACCTGTTACATGTTTAAACAAACCTGCCTAAAGAAACTCTAGTGGCAGTGTCTGGTTAACATATCTACATATCTACATCGGGCACAGAATAGAGATTTTGTGGGATACAGGTTCTCATGTATGTATTAAAGATGAACATTGGAAAAATAAACACATACCTGAAGTAGCTTTGGCACACTAAAGTTAGTAGGGCCCAACAGTTCCACTTTTCATATATAGGACGGATTGAGCCTCTATCGCCACAGAGTTAGTCATCCCTGTTCTTGTTATGGATGACAGTCATTTATCCCATCCCATCATTGGATTCAATGGTACTGAACAAATTATAAAGCAAAGTATACCAAGAATACCAAGAACATCAGTCCTGTCAATTCAGTGCCATGTACCTATTGCACCAGTGAAAGAAGATGAAACAATGTTGTTCAAACCTGATTTTAACTTAAAGTGGGCTGAGGGCCTTGAGTTGTCAGAAACTTTAGTAACAGTTTGAAGACGTAGCTGTCCAAACATTACTGTTGATGTGCAGAATAGGACTGAGCATGACATTGTGTTAGCTGGCAAAACTGTTCTTGGTACAGTTGGCAAAGTCTGTGTTCCCCGTCACTTTACAAGAAAGTAGTGCCACTGTTGCCACAGTTCAGTCTGAAACAAAGAGAGCCAGTCGAGAACATGAGGATAATATCTGGGATCCCCCAGTAATGTAAGTCACAAATGGGTATCAACAACAGAGTACAAAGCACTCTGAGAAGAATACTATTCCTTCTCAAAGTCACAAAAAGACATTGGGTGCATCGAAAATCGCCAGCTGAGAATATCTCTAAAGGACCAAGGACATGTCGCACTTACATATCAGTCCCAAAACCACTGTATCAAGAGTTGAAAGTTTACCTGCATAACTTAATACTGCAGAGCTGGGTGAAGAAAGCTAGTTCCTCTTATGCTTCAACAATTGTATGTGTGAGGGGAAAAAAGTTGGCCCCCTACCTGACCACCAACCCATTCCTAGGGTACAAGATATTATGGACAGTCTTGGTGGTAATGCATGGTTTTCACTTCTTGATCAAGGAAAGAATTAAAGAATGTCTTGAGGGGTTAAGTGATGAAATTTGTGTGCCTTACCTGGATGATATCCTGGTATTTACAAAAAACTTTAATGAACATGTGAACACCTTGAGGAAGGTGATTCAGCATTTGCGAATAAATTAAGTGTAGCTCAAACCTCAAAGTGCAAATGTTTAAGATAATTTAAGTTCATTACCTGGAGATAATTGTATCAGCAGAGTGAAGTTGCATGGATCCAGTCGACGACAGTCACAGTTCTGAACTAAGAAGGATGTTGGGCCTTCTGAGTCATCAGAAGTACATTAAAGATTTCTCATGTATCCCCAACCCCCTTTATGACCTTTTGAAATTTGCACCAACAGCCACACAAATCAGAATCAGGGACGCAAATGATGGAACAGGAACATCAGTAATAGGGGTGTGCCCTCTGACAAGTTGATCCATTTAACTGATGAGCATCAATAAGTGGAGAAGTTAATTGACTGCCTTGTCCAGTCATCTATTCTCAAGGTTCCAGATTCTCACAGCCATTTATACTGCACACAGATGCTTCTAATCAGGGTTTAGGAGCAGTATTGTATCAAAAACAAAATTACAAATTAGGATTAATCACCTATGGCTCACAGAGTTTGACTGCTTCTCAGAAGAGCTCTCAGAACTGCTTATTATCTGCACAGTGGAAAGTTAGAATTCTTTGCTCTCAACTGGCCAATTAAAGAACAGATTATGGATTACCTCTGTTATGCCCTGAGAAAGCATATATATAAATCTCTAGATGCAGCATTGGCTTGGCTACAATGTGTTTAGCAAACAAACAAATAACCTCAGATGACAAAAGAAACACAACAGATTTCAATATGTAGTATTTTCTTCCCAAAAATTAAACCAACATTCAGAAACCAGGTTGGAACAAATAAGTATCCCCTATAATTCAGAAATATGTAGAACCACCTTTAGTAACAATAACTTGAAGCAAATTTTCTGTAGGAGTTTCAATCTCTCACATTGTTTTGGAGAAATTTTGCCCCACTTTTCATTTCAACATTGCTTCAGTTCATTGGTGCTTGAGGGAATTCGTTTATGCACAGATCCCACCACAGCATCTCAATGGAGTAGAGGTCTGGACTTTGATTTGGCCATTCTAACACCTTGGGTTTTTCTTATTTATCCATTCAGATGTCAATTTGCTGGTATGCTTGGAATCATTGTCCTGTTGCATGACCCAATTTTGGCCCAGCTTAAGCTGCTGGACAGATGGCATCACATTTGTCCCAAGAATATTCTGGTACCAGTGGGGATCATCATTGTCTCAATGACGACAAGTTTCCCAGGTCCTGTGGCTGCAAAACAAGCCTAAATCATCACCCCTCCATCACTATGCTTGACAGTTGGTATGAGGTTTTTATGGTGATATGCTGTGTTTGGTTTTTGACAAACATGATCCTGTGCATGATGACCAAACACCTTCACTTTGGTCTCATCACTCCAAAGGATATTGTTCCAGAACTACTTGTTGTTTGTTGATTTTGCAAACCTCAGTCATGCTGCCATATTCTTTTTGGAGAGAAAGTCTTTTTTACTAGCCACCCTTCCATGAAATCCCTACTTGTTCTGTCTTTTTCTGATTGTGGTGTCATGAACATAAACATGTAATGTGCTTATGGAGATCTGTATGTCACATGATGTAACTTTTGGGTTTTTGCTGGGATACCCACTCCTGAGAAGATTGTCAACTGTCTATTTGTAAACAATCCTTCTCATTGTAGAATGCTGAATTTCAAATTGTTTGGACATGGCCCTGTAGCCCTTCCCAGATTGATGAGCAGCAACAATTGGACAACTTCTCTAAGGTCATAGTTGATGTCCTTTCTTCATGGCATGAAGTTGACACACACCTGAGTGCTCCTGAACACCAAATTGCCAAAACTTCTGCTTTTATAGAGGTAGTCACACCTCTTAATGATGAACTAATCTTGTGCATTTCATTTGTTTCATTTGGCTCCTAATTACACTCTTAATGATTGTGGAAGTGGAAGTAGGAAAGGTGTACCTATTTTTTCGCATCTGGTTTCTGAATGTTGGTTTACTTCTTGGGAAAAAATCCTACATATTGAAATTTGTTGTGTTTTTTTGTTGTCACCTGAGGTTATTTGTCTGTTTATAGAAGTTGGTGAGGACCACACAATTATTTATGCCCTGATAAATAAAAACATAGAATTGAAAAAGGATGTACTTTCTTTTTCCATGACTGTATCCAGCTGCAGAAAAGATAAAGACTGAGTAAAATTCATAAACATCTGTAAGGACAAAAGAGTAAGTGTGTATACCTGGGGTGAAATAGAACAACATAAAGAGACCCCTCTGTGAGACCTGTCTATCGTAAAGTTCTCTCTTTTTGTTATGAGTGTGCCTGCAGGGAAAACACAGAAAAACATGAATTCAAATTCTTTATTCTCATGACTAACTTGGGTCTGCAGTACTGAGCTTGCGAGACAGAACCTTCTTTTTATAGTTGTTACCTAAATTTACAGAAACTATTCAAGGTATGAATTAGTGCATGGTATTTATACCTACAGCCTATGTATCACATACAACAGTTCCAAACCATATTTGGGATGGATTGCATCTTCAGCAACTGTTATTAATAGACATAGACAAATACTCATCACTACTACAGCGATGAACAACAAGAGACCCAGTCTAATAGGGCAATGGAACTTGAATCCGAGGCTAAAAGTGTTCACCAGGCAGTTTAAGTGCCTCGGGCTACAAAAGAGAGTCTTATTCAGGACCATCCATGACCCACAAGATGAAGAGGAAACCTGCTGGTTAGTTGTACCTGAGACATTTCAGTACTGAGTGTATGGAAGTCAGCAAGAACACAGAGGCCATTTCAGAGAAAGGAGCACTCTTAAGCTCATGAGACGAAACTACATTGAGAACATTCCCCCCAGCAAAGAAAGGGAATTGAAAAGAACATCTCACCACAATCTGACAGGTCTAGACACAGGTATAGGGAACACTTAGAACTGACATGGACTGCCCAGGTCTTGAGTGCATCCAACCTGCCACATTTGCAGTTAAGACATATGCATTTGCACTTACATTTGCTCTTACAAGGCATATAGGCAGGAAAAGGATATCCAAGTATTTGGGATCATGAGGGGGATGACGTTTTTAACGATGAGCTGTTAGGGTCAGTAAGTACAGGGGATCACATGCAGAAAGTGAAAGTGAAAATATTCCTGAACCTAGAACATCAAAGAACAAACAGGGGTACACTAGCTGTTAGGCCTTGTAACTTGAATGTGTTTGAATCCAGTAATGTTGGCTTTTTTGTCAGTATTGTACACTTTTGAGTTAGCAGAACCGGTAGAGGATGTAGGACACAGAAGTCTAGAGTGTAGTTTCCAGAAGTCTGTACGTTTGCTATGGGTAAAAAATTACCCATTGCAAATAACTCAATGTTACCAGTACTTGTAAAGATAGGGATACGTATTGTTGAATACATATTGTTGTGAATACATACTGTATAAACAATGGCTAAACACAATGATTTCCCCATTGTTTATAAAAAAAAATCATAGTCAGTCATCATGAGCCAAAAATACGTACAATCCTTAAAATTATACTCACTCTTAGCCTGCCAAAGGCAATGTGATCTAACGATCAACGAGGCCATTGTCAGCTGCTCTTCAACCAATGTACCAATTTCATAGCTTGAATCACACACTAATTTCTTGGGAAGAGAATATGTACAATTGACAATTAATTGTATCAGGGTGTCGACTGACACTGATCAGAGTTCTAGCTATTTTCTTTTCATGTTTGTTCTACTTTAATCGTGACCGATGAATTGTTTGAAGCATCCTGTTGCTTTGCCTCTGAAGTAAAAAAAAACTGCTCAAACCAGTAAAATGTACACAACACACATTTTTACTTTACTTTTACTTTGTGGGAAATGATGCTCACAATGTTTATAAATAAGTCCTATAATAACCAAAACATACTATTTACTATTATATTACATACTATTAATATTATACTATTACTAGGCTAAACTGACAGTTTCATTTCTTTGTTCGTGTAATTAAGCTTGGTAGTGTGCAAACACACTAAAAAGATGACTTTTTGCATTGCAAGCTAGCTATTTAACAGACAACCTGAACAAGTGCTGATAGTCCACCAAACCTCTAAGATCAAATAAACTATCATGCACTCCAAAGAATAAATGTTAAATTTCCTGCTGGCATAGTCCGGCCATTCCATGTGTTAATTTCACATACCATATGATGAAATGATAGGGATTGCTAAGGTTTAGCACAATCATAATTCACAACTACAAAATAATGGTAAGAAAAGGTGAAAAGGTCATCAGTTTTCAAGTGTTATTTTTCCTTCTTGGCCTAAATATTTTTTTTAATATTAGGTTAGGTGTGTTATTACACTATTATTACTGGCCTACCGTTACCTCTGAGCAGCCTCTGTTTAAATAATCTTTTCTTGTGGCCACTGTGTGCTGATCTGTAGAAGAGTCCTGGCAGGAAATGGTCTGCTCCTCTCTCCACACAAGATGCCCTCTAATTTTACTGGATCTTGAGGGTTCAGAAATAAAGACCATTCTTCATCCATTATGATTAGCAATGCTAGAAATTTAGGTCTTTTTGTGAATGGAAATGTTTTGTCAGTATACATAAGAAGGCTATGTTTAATTTGATAAATTATGTCTCTAGATAAATTCAGTAGTAATGAACTTTGAGCTTTTAAATGCTATTAAATAGATGGATGAACCACTGGGATAAAAAAAAGTGTGCTCTCTCTCGCTCAACTGTCAAGCAGCACTGCACGCACAATGCCACTTGTGGCATACAGAGGGGCAAGCAGATACTAACTATGTACAAAAATACCAGATGGGCGGTATTAAATGGTATTGCAGTAGGTTGAATCTAATGACAATGGTCCATATAGATTTATTAAATGCATATCAAGACAGTCAAAACCATTATTCCTTGCAGATGTCCACTCCACATGCAGCTCCATGGTTCAATCTGGGTCAGTAGACTGACCAGAGGTCAGAGCACAGCTATCATGTTGTTTATATTTAAACTCCCACTTGACCAGAACAACACTTAAGCTCCACTACATTCTAATCACATGACCGATGCATGTAGCAGTCCCCAAATACTATGACATATTTTCCATATCTATACAAAAACAGAATGATTAAACCATCAGTACATAATGTTCAGAGATTTGAAGACCTTTCTTTGTAGATTAGTCTAAAATAGTTGTGAGTGGCAAGTTAATATGCTACTCAAGTTCAGTTTGGTTCAGAACCAAGTTACAAGTTGGATGATAACTACACTGAAAATGCTGGTAAATTGACAGCTGTGGTTGCCATAACTAAAAAAAGACACAGATTTTTGCTGTACAATTAAGAGCCAAACCTTATGTTTGTTCTTATAGTAATACTATTAATTTTTTTTTATAGTATTACCATTGTGGTGTTGCTGTATACAGTATTAAACATTATTTTATGTATATTTTATGGTAAAAAGATGGCAGCTGTGTTTGCCAGATACGTACTGTAAAAAACTACAGTATTGTCATACCCTATGTATCAGCATATTTCTATAACTACAGCCACTTTACTGTGAAATACTGGCAGCTGCAAAACCTGTAAAAGTAATTTTTTGTAAATAAATGCCAATTAAAAACCAACAAAATACTACATTGGCATTAAATATAGTCAAAACACAAGTTACTTAGGTCTATTGTAAACAATTTTCCAAATTTAACTCTCACTCTTCTGGTGCTTCTCCTGGACAATCAGCTCTATGTAAAAGAAAATAAAAGAAAGGCAAATTTCATGTGTCCACTATCTCCTTCCTCGGGTACATCATAGGCCCCAAGGGTGTGGCCATGGACCAGGAACAGTGTCTGCTGCCTCTGAATGGCCCACTCCCAAGACCGTCAAGGAGCTTCAAAGATTTCTAGGCTGCACCAGTTTCTACTGAAGGTTCATCTGGGACTTTAGTTCCATCACTACCCCCCTTATGTCCCTACTAAAGAAAGGACTCAAGCATCTTCCGTGGAACACAGCAGCCAACGAGGCCTTCAAGAAAGTCGAGACCACATTTACCACCGCTAAAAAAAGTCCTAGCTGGGAGTCCTAGACTAAAAGTGATTTAGGAAACTTCTCAGAGCAACTCTGAGTAAGGAAAGTAC
>CM075009.1:13465365-13493825 GCA_037576675.1 Pangasius sanitwongsei | reverse complement strand
CAAATTGGACAGAAGAGCAGTGTTCGGAGAATATTTCTTCTTTCCGCCATTTTGTCCTCTGCTATAGAAACTCTTAAAAGTCCTCCTCTCTACTCTTAACAATTTTTAGCTTAGGAACTGTTTTTAGGGCTAAGATGTTTCGTGAATCATTTTTATCTTTACTAAGATTTAGTCCTAAATGTAAGGGGAAATTCTAAGAAAACATCATAATTCTAAGAATTTTCTTAATTTCGTCACTAGAAGCACCTTTTAGGCTTAGGAAGCTTTGTGAATACGGGCCCAGGTGTTTCCTGGCCATGGTAAAAGACTTCTTACCACAAGTCTTGGGGAAAGGGCCAGGATGCTGCACTGCAAAATATATCATAGCAAGTGAAAATATCCTGGGCAAGTCTATTTGTATTTAATCTATTTCTATTATCTATTTCTTATTATGAGATTATTATAAATGAAATAAAAGATATAGCCTGTTTTTATGTGCTTTTTTCTAATTTCAAGCTTGATATAGTCTTATTCTATTGGCAGATAATTTTGCTTCTTTCTAGAAATAAATACTTAAAATAAAAAAAAATAAAAAATATATATATATATATATATTGACCAATACATTATATCCCAAGGTCTCACTGATGGTGATGATGATATGCCACGTCACAGCAAGCCACAAACTCCATCTCCCAGCAAGCACTGTGGCCTACAAATATGGCTGCTTCGGATTACACTACCGAGAGCACACAGGGCCCCCAGTAGTTTGCTTTTGAGAGGCCCAGAAACGCCCAACCTGGTCGATAAGGTCAGCCGAACTGAGCATATATGAGCTATGGAGAGCATCCAGAGCTGCTGTGTTGTCAGAGTTTCCCCTCTCAGAGTCGTGCTGATCAGGGTTGAAGTTCTGAGAGCTAGCAACCTTGTGGTGAAGATGCTTCTTGGGGGGTGCAGCCAGGTCCTTATATGCCTGGAGGCAGGACACTATAGAGGTCAGGAACAGATGTCCTTGCCATAGGTGGGTCTCGAACATGAGATGATGACACAGAACGCTTAAGTAAAATGAGCCTTTATGTATATACACAGCATTTAGGCAATAACAAGACTAATCACAGTCGCACATAAAGATTCATTTAGTAATAGCATACTATTTTTATAAGTAAATTTCAGTTTTTTGATAGCCACGCACTATGTATTGGAGTGTGACTCACTTTCAGCTCACATACAAGACTTTCAGATTTTGTTAGATAGTTATAGACTTCCCTTGTGTGTCTGATCAGATGTCTTTTTGTTTTATCAAATTGAAAGTCCTTGCTTTTTGTGAAATGAGTCACCCAATATTGTCTTAGCTTACCTTGGACATGCTCTTTGTGTCAACAGGACAATGGGAGTAGTGTGTTGGGCTAAGGGCTAAAGCAACAAATGAGACCAAACAGGAACTAAAAACTTGTTCCAGGGTTTTTTGCAGTGCTATCAAGTGACAGAAAGCACAAGACTGGTCAATCCAACAAAAAAGCAGCTCTGTAAAGCCTTCTTCTTTTTTTAGCAGTTGTGTCATTGCTGACCTTGTTAGAGTGACCTTGTTAAATTGAAGTAAAATTAAAATTTGTTGCTGCAGTAAATGCTTTCATTTCATCAAAAGCTGATGCTGTTGATTCATAAATTTTGTTCATGCAGTGGCAACAGGCTGAGAAGGTCACTGGGTCTCGTTCCAGAGCAACAAACCTGACAAGGCTCTCGTGGGAGCTGATTAAGGGGGCATCTTTATAAGGTACCCAAACCACCTCCATTCAGAGAAGCATCAACTCTACTCTATTCTCTAATTGCCAAGCTTCTCAGCCTTTCATGGGGACCAAGCACAGCCTTTTTCCACCACTGGTAAGTAAGTTTCCAAGGTACATACTTTAACTCCTCTGCCAGGGGCCCTAACCTTAAGAGAGCATCTTGCTTTTTTGGGGGGGAGAACCATGGCCTTGGTGCTGATTTTCAACCCAGCTGCTTCAAACTCAGCAGTGTAGAAACCTAAGTGTCTTCAGTTTATAGCAAAAACAAAAGAATAGGCCCAATACACAGAAATTACTTTCTATGTATTGGAAAAAAGGGACTGTATATCAGCCATTTAACAAACGTTAATCTTCATAGAGTCATCATTCACAACTCCATACGATTTAAATTCTGTTGAAACACTAATTACCTCTTTTGAGTGACACACAATTTTTAAAAAAGATTTCACAATTTGACAGATATAAACTGATGCTGCACTGATTTGGCTCGCCTTTCTGGATGTTACGAAATCTTGGGGCAATCTCTGCCCCATTTAGCTTCCATAGAGTTATTATTGCACCTAGTGTTTAAAAATAGGAACTGCCACAATCAATAATAGAGGCACATTGAGGCAAGATTTTCTCTGTATTGCAAAAAATGGAAGACGGAACAAGTGAAATACTTGTTTCCCCATGCAAAGGCTGAGAAAAATAACAAAAATGTCTCCCTTGCCCCCAGTGCCCAATTTTTTTTTATTATTTGGTTTTTGAGATGTAGTTGGGCTTGAAATTGTGCTGAAATCTAGCAACCCTGGAAATGACAAAAATATTAATTTAAATAATATTTATTTAACAATGAATCATATTAAACAAAAAACTCATTTAGCATGTACTATAAATAAATTTGTAAATCCAAGTTACATCCGGTTTGTTAAATGTGTTGTCAAAATGTTTTTAAAATATCCAAACTCTCTAAAGCTGATTAGGTTCACTCAGCCTTACATCATGGCTGGAATGAAGGTGTTCTTTTTCAAACCAAGGAGAATGCCTTCATCATTATTCTCGTTATGCCACTGATCAACAAAAAAAATGCAGCATGTAAGATTGTTTACTTTCAGCTTTTATTTTTCTAGAAAATCAAGCTTCACTTTCTTGAAACCACTAAACAATTAGGTATTTATTTTCCTTTGTTATTCCCTGTGTTGAAACTTTATAACCAGAACATTTGGCTCAGCTCCCAGTATGTGAAGACACTCTTAGCCATTGTGGATCACTGACCAAAGGTGGAAATGGTTTAATGTTATTTGGTGGAACCATGCAATAAATGCATATATAATGTCTTGTTGCTTCATATGGCAAACATGTTGGCTTCTTCATATGCAAAAGGATACATTAATATAAAAAAAGGAGGATGATATGTATATACCATCAACAGTTCAATTCACCTCTAGAGATTTTAATAGGAATAGCTGACCCAGTGAATGCTACAAGGCCATCATGGAAGAAAAAAATACAGTACTCCATTCATGAGCTCTTTTGATGTTGTGCTTTTGAGTTTCTTTTTCTTGACTCATTAGGGGCTTATGGGGCAACAAACTGAACAGAAATGGCAAAATCAGTGCACCTCAAAATTTTTTCAATGTTTTTCAAGACAGACTATGAGCAATCAGTAGTAGTGTGAGGTGTAATGAACCAGACTCAGGAAAAGCATGAGGACCCATGTGCAAAAGTTTAATTAAACACAGTGCAAAAGCGTAGTCAAAAAAAGAGTCATACACAGTAATCTTCAAATGTCAAAACCAGGCAGGGATCATCCAAAAGAGTAGTCAAAACAATAGCAAATAATGAATAAAAGAATAGCAAAAGGTAAGGGAAAAAAGCACAGGCAAGGCAGATAGAATAACACAGCTCTGAACTTACATGATTAGGTAAGACCTCATGGAGACATAATAGCAACTGTATTTCTATAGTCCTTGACCAGGAGGTGCTAATGAAATGGGAACAAATAGTGAACAACAGAACTAGAACTCTGGAGCTTTTGATGATGGGGAGGGCTACTGGGCATTGTGACAGCTCCCAGATGGACACTCAGACCATTTGGCCAGGTGGAGCAGAGGTTAGCAGAAGTGGAGGATGACATAATCTGTCTGCCTGGTCCTTCTTTCTTCGAACAGCAATTTGCAATATGTCATACATGGCCTCCCAAGTTTATTTGCTCTGCTGTATCCAATCATGCACTGCAGGGACCTTGGATGGTTTTCCAGACCATGGAAATAGAGGCGGTTGGTAACCTAGGACACACTGGATGAGAGTGAGTACGGTGGAGGAAAGAGTTAACGAATTTTTGCATATACTCTGCCCATGGAAGATAGTGGTTCCAGCCATACTGGTTGCTATGATAGTAGGCCTGCAGGAACCTGTGGCAGACAACTGTGATTTGGCCAAATTTCGACTACTCTGAAAGCGTTTGCTTTCCTTGGGAATCCAGGATGATTCAGATATGACCTCATTAAATTAAAATCTGCATTTTTGAAATTTGAATTTCTTAAAATCTGAAATCTTTAGCAATTTCAACATAAAGCAAATCCATACAGTCGGGTCCAAAAGTCCAAGACCACTAGTGAAAATACTTCTATTTTGCATTCTTTTTCATTACAAATTATATTATTGACAACAACTTGAATGAAAAGTAGAATCTTTGAAATATTTATATTTTGCTTTAATGACAATGTGCACTCAAGCTGGCATAGACTCCGCAAGTTTGTGCAAAACCTTATGATCCATTTTAGATCAAATCCATTAGAGTGTCATCTGAACATATGCTTCAATAGAAGAGATTAGGTGTGAGAAAAATCTGATTTTTTTTTTTTTACAAAGCAGTTAACATTATCGATATTGAAAGATTTGCTAACAGTAGGAATCTAGAAATAATGCAGAATCTTGAATATGAAATATTTACTTTCTTTGTTTTAAATATTTCAAAATTCTAAAACCTTCTGATTATATCCAATTTTAAATGAAAAAAAAAAAATCCCAGATTTTCAGTGTGGTCTCTTCACTTTTGGACCCCACTGTAGATAAAATAAATATTTAATGTGACATATGTATTCAAATGTACAAAATTTATATCCAAATATGTTTGACAGCTTCAAATACCTTTGACTACAGCAGTAGGGTCTATGGAACAGTGAATCAGCAAATGGAAATGGGGCCTGCACTAGTTTGGTGGCTATGAAATTAATGCACTTCAGCCAAGAGTACACCTATATAGGGATGTTCCCTTTTTAAAACCTAATTCTACTGTGCATTCAGAATCCATAATTGAAAGAGTGATGGTGGTATTGGATGAAGAGCAGTTGTTAGGGATAAATAGTTTCACATTTGTTTGCATACAGTGTCTTCTTATGAACAGTGTGACATATGCGCTGTAGCAGATCCCAAATCACTTACTTTACACAAGAAATGAGGATATGTATATTAATTTCCCCTAATTTTAATTAGTCCTATAGATTGCAGAGCAATGCATATTATTTGCATATATTGTTTATTACTGTCCTGCAGTGCGAACATTGAAGGTAGCTTATCACAACCTTATTAAAATGAACGAACACTCATAGGCATTCAGGTAGACATCGAAAAGGTCAGAGCTGTCAATATAGCACAAAAGAAAATAAGTAAGAAAAATAAGTAAATTAAGAATAAAAACATATTAATAATTGGCAATTCAAAATCTGAAAAATTTAATGTAATCATTTTTTTTTTCTTGTTAACCATACTGCTTGCTCAGTCTTTGGCCTGCTGTGCTGATATTACCTGAACTATGTTAATTAAACCTATAAAACATCTCATGTTCCTAGCCACAAAATTGATGATGAGTAACTTGACCCTCTGAATGTCCCTTCTGTAAATATGAGCTTTTATAAGGCAGGCAGTTGTCAAAATATATCTCTATGTGCAGTCTTTAGAAAAGAGTAGGAAAAGTACAGATACTGAATATATTACTGAAATTTACTAAGTTTTAAACTCAGTAACTAATTGGAGTCTCTCAAGCAGTTGTATTCAGCCTGGCAATTGTGTGATGCATCATTCTGAGCACTTCCAGCTGTTCATAGCCCCACGCCTAGTTGTTAACATCCTCCAATTTAAAGGACCAATCATCCAAGTAAGCAGCACAACCTATCAACCCCGACAGAACTTTGTTCATTAAACGCTGAAAGGTAGCAAGGGTATTGCATAACCCAAAAGACATGACAGTAAGAAAACAATCCCCCAGGTGTAATAAAAGCAGAAATTTGGCCCTTAATGACAATGGCACTTGCCATATATCTGAAAACAGAGAAAGATGAGAATTAATCATTTTAACTAAATCTGAACTTTGAGTGTCCAACAAGTGCCTTAATTGATATTCTAATATTCCTATTTTCAAATAGGAAGAATTCTCCAATCTCCCTGTAAGAAGAGGTTCTGATGGAAATTTAAAATCTTCAATCTTCATCTTCAGGACGCCACAGCACTTTCAACAGTTGTGTTACAATGTTTCTATTAGAAGAATCCACTACTGAATTACTGTCAACATCCCTTCCCAAAACATGAGAGTGAGGAGGGAAGTAAGGTTTTAAAAGGTTTATATGACACCATTGTATTTTCCCCTTGTCTATCAGGTGTATGAATCAAATAGTCATGCTCAGACACCTGGCTTTTTACAACATAAGGCCCACTAAACTTGGCCTGGAAAGGAGAGCCAACAATAGGTAACAAAACTAAAACTTGATCACCTTTTTCAAGCTGACGATGTTTGGCCTTAGGATCAAAGAAATTTTTCATCTTTTCTTGTGCAGTCCCAAGATTCTTAAGAACAACTGCACAGATATGATGCAAATGATGCCGAAAATCATTAACATAATTTAGAACACTGGCTGGAAGTTTATCAGTGTCCTACTGGTCCCTGAGGACAGCTAATGAACCATGAACTGTGTGTCCAAAAACCAGTTCATTTGGCATAAACCCTTTGCTATCTTGAACCACCTCATGTATGGCAAGCAATAGCCACGGCAAACCCTCTTCCCATTCCTGTAGGAGGCCCGGGCAGTAAGAGCGCAACAGATCTCCCTAATGGTGATAAACGCTAGAAATGTCATTGTGACGAGGAGGAGGGAGGGGCCAGGCTGTGAGTACGCACGCCTGGCACTGAGTTGGCTAATTAGTATGAGAGAGGGATATAGGAGCGGCTGGAGACGCCAAGGGGGAGAGAGAGATGCACACTTTTTTTTTTGTTTGACGTTATGTTTATGATTAAATGTAGCAGGATTAAGTGTGACTCCTGCTTGATTGAAATGAAAATCTGCACCCACACTGACCCTTTGTGTATAAGATTTGACATCTCTGTTCATGTGTGTGCTGGTGCTTAGTGCATATGCACTCAGAATCCAAATGCACTTGGAAGGGCCTATTGTCCCAACCAGTGCAAGGGAAGTGCTCTTGAGACAACTGCTCTATCCGCACGGACCAAGCACATAAATAATAAAAGAGCCCTTCAAACAAACAAACAAACAAAAAAGAAAAACACCAATACCTCATTATGAAGAACTGATGCTACAGCCTAACTGGGGTAAAATAAATAAATAAATAGTCCAATTAAATAGCAGTGGTGACGTTAGCAATTTAGCAAACCACACCTATTCATATAGTGTTACAGTATATGAGAAACACTTACCATACACCATTAGTTTTCTCCATGGCAGCAATGTCAGAATGTTGGAGGCCTAGTCTTCCACAGTCAAACCAACAAATTGCCAACACGATTGTAGTCACTGCCGGCAACCAAAGACACATGGCCTACACAGGAAGAGTACGATTTTTAAACAAACAGTTGGGTCATGTATCAGTTTTGGTTCAAAATAAAATAGACGAGGCCCCACATGTTGCAGCCTGCATAAAGAAATGAGGACCACATGGCAGTTCAATATTATGTTGGTTTTTTATTTACAATGAACATACCAAGATCCAGTTGGATAGTCAGTGGTCAGTGTGATGCAGATGTTGGATGGAGGGAATTCTGAAAAACAATCAAACACACACAGGCAAACATACAAAGGAAAAGCAAAACAAGAAAAAACAATCGGGATGACCACCCAAAACCACCTAAATACCCCAGCGAAACTGGACAATTGAAGACTGGAAAATGACTAGGTGTTTTTTTTTTCTAATCTTCAACTGTCCAGTTTTCATGAACCTGTGCCCACTGTAGCTTCAGATTCCTGTTCTTGGCTGACAGGAGTGGACCCATATGTGGTCTTCTGCTGTTGTAGCCCATTCACCGATATTTTGTGCATACTAAGATGCTTTTCTGCTCACCATAGCTGTAAAGAGTGATTATTTGAGTTACTATAGACCTCCTGTTAGCTCAGACCAGTCTAGTCAATCTCCTCTGATTCTGATCTCTCTCATCAACAAGGTGGACTCTCCGCTCACAGGAGGTTTTTTTTTTTGTTATTGTTGTTTTCACAGCAGTCTCCATAAACCCTAAAGGCTGTTATGTGTGAAAATCCCAGGAGATCAGCAGTTTTTGAAATACTCAAACAAGCCCTTCTGGTACCAATATCCATGCTATGATCAAAGTCACAGAGATCACACCTTTTCTTCATTCTGTTGTTTGATGTGAACTTTACCTGAAGCTCTTGACTGATTAGATAACTGCATGAACGTGCACGTGTACAGATCCTAATAAAGTGGAGGATGTGCGTATATATATATACAGTCAGGTCCATAAGTATTTGGACAGTGACGCAGTTTTCATAATTTTGCCTCTGTACACCACCACAGTGGATTTAAAATGAAGCAATCAAGAAGTGATTGAAGTGTAGGCTTTCAGCTTTAATTAAAAGGGTTTAACAAAAGTATTGCATTACCCATTTAGGAATTACTGCCATTTTTTACATAGTCCCTCCATTTTCACAGGCTCAAAAGTAATTGGACAAACTAACATAATCATAAATATTAGGATTATTTTTAATACTTGGATGCAAATCCTTTGCAGTCAATGACTGCCTAAAGTCTGGAACCCATGGACACCCCCAAATGCTGAGTTTCCTCCCTGGAGATGCTTTGCCAGGCCTTTACGGCGGCCGCCTTCGGTTGCTGCTTGTTTGTGGGTCTTTCTGACTTCAGTTTTGTCTCCAGTAAGTGAAAAGTATGCTCTATTGGGTTGAGGTCAGGTGACTGACTCGGCCATTTCATTTCACCCGAACATTCCATTTCTTTGCCTTAAGAAGCTCTTGGGTTGCTTGTTCGGTATGTTTTGGGTCATTATCCATCTATGCTATGAAGCGCTGTCCTATCAGTTTTGCAGCATTTGACTGAACATTTGACTTATCTCTGTACACTTCATAATTCATCCTGCTACTTGTATCAGCAGTCACATCATCAATAAACACCAGTAACTCAGTTCCATTGGCAGCCATACCTGCCCATGCCATAACACTGCCTCCACATGTTTTAGAGATGATGTGGTATGCTTTGAATCATGAGCCCTTCCTTTCTTTCTCCATACTCTTCTATTCCCACCATTCTGGTACAAGTTAATCTTGCATCAGATCTGGTTAAGCTTATCTAAGTCTAAGCTGGCCTTTCTGTTTTTAAGTGTTACCAATGGTTTGCATCTTGAGGTAAGCTGTCTGTATTTACATTCAAGAAGACGTCTCTTGATCGTGGTCTTTGACAATGATATCTCCTCCAGAGTGTTCTTGACTTGGCTAGATGTTGTGAAGGGGTTTTTCTTTACCAAGGAAAGAATTCTGCGATCATCCACTTTAGTTGTCTTCCATGACCTTCCAGACCTTTTGGTGTTGCTGAGCTCGCCAGTGTATTCCTTCTTTTTAAGAATGTACCAAATTGTTGATTTGGCCACTACTAAAGTTTCTCTTTGCCATCTCTCTGATAGGTCTGTTTTGTTTTTTCAGCCTAATGATGGCCTCTTTCACTTACATCAACACCTTTATGGACCGCATAGTTCCCATGATCATGGGAGTTCCCACGAACAGCTACCAAATGCGAATTCAACACATGGAATCTCCAGACCTTTTATCTCCTTAATTTGTCATGAACTAACAAGGAAACAGGCCACACCTGGCCATGAAACTGCTTATCAGTCAATTGTTGAATTACTTTTGAGCCTGTGAAAATGGAGGGAATAAGATGGCTGTAATTCCTATATGGTTAATGCAATATTTTTGTTAAACCCCTTTAATTAAAGCTGAATATCTACACTTCAAACACATCTTGATTGCTTCATTTCAAATCCATTGTGGTGGTGTACAGAGGCAAAATTACGAAAATTGTGTCACTATCCAAATACTCATGGACCTGACTGTATAAGCAAACAGTAGTGAGAAAGTGAAAGTGTCTAGTTCTACACTACAAAAGGAATAAGGACCTGCATGTCATGTCCAGCATTCAAGGGTGCTGTACCTGCATACACCAACAGATGGTGCTCATCCACCAGCAGTGTCATCAGTTCAGCACCTGACATGTCTCACAGAAGGGACAGAGGCATGGTGCACATGAGTGATTTCAGAGAGCAGTTGAGCAGAGTGCAGCTTCTACTTCATTTTTAAGAAAGGGATGTAAATATGGACAATTCTGGATCTACTTGCTCTGAACATGCACCTCTATTGCAACACTATTGCACATTATACAAAAAAGTGTCGAACTACATATTTTCATATCCCTACATACACTGTGTATACTGTGTGTAACATGAAGGAAAAAAGATTGCTGTGGATGGTCTCATTTGGGTAACCTAAAGATTGCACTTACTAAAAGCAGTTTATGCCCAAGTCTCATCCATTCTTCACTTGGATACTATAGAGTTAATGCTAAAAAAAAAAACCTCTACTGAAAACAAAAAGACCCTTGTACTGTACTGCTTGTACTGAAGATCATTTCAAAACCCTCAGTACTTACTGACTTTATAGCATATAATTGTGGAAGATTTATGACTAATAATCGCACCATCCGATGTCACCCAGAAGCGGATGGGTTCCCTTTTGAGTCTGGTTCCGCTCAAGGTTTCTTCCTCATGTCATCTCAGGGAGTTTTTCTGTACCACCGTTGTCCCTGGTTTATTCATTATGAATCTAAATCTACAGTATGTCTGTATGTCTGTAAACCTGCTTTGAAACAATGTCTATATAAATAAAAGTGATTTGACCTGCAATCCCTTCTCACAGAACGTTCCTGAGATTTGCATTTCGGGGTGTGACATACAAATATCTGATTCTTCCTTTCAGGCTTTCACTGAGCCCTTGGGTGAAGTGCTCCAAAGTCCATGTCCATGGTGCCGCTTAGGAGGAAGGGCATTCATCTGGCCGCTGACATGGATGACTGGCTTTTAGCAGCTCAGTTGGAACAGGAAGCTTTGGAGCACTCACAGAGCATCTGAGTGGATTAGGCTTCTGTGTGAATGCATCCAAAGGTGTTCTGACTCCCTGAATTCAGTATCATTCAAGGCTAGCCTGAAGGCAGAATGCGAAGGTGTGTTTTGTGCATGTCTAGCACTCAGTTTTTGATTCACTCAGTTTTGGTCACTTGTACATGAGGGAGATTCAACAGTGGGTGGCCCCCCTCAGAGTAGCCAGTGGCACATGTTGGTTTCTGTGAGCCGTTGGTTTCATGCTACCACTGCCTCCATGGAGACAATCAGCCTTTTTGACACAGGCTGAGACTCACACCTGTGGTCCGCCCATATAAATTATTTGGAAATCCTAGTTTTCCTGGCCCAACACCCAAGGGGCCAACACTACAAAAAGGAATACAAAAGGCCAACTGGCTGCAAAGAGGAGGCCCACTTCTCTCACCTGAGACCAAACTGAGAAATGTTCACATCTCTCAATGGCATAACATTAACCAATGCTACCCAATAGCATCACACTATATCATCACATTTCTGTCTTTCTTTCTTCATGCAAGTTTGCTTTCAACTATGTTGGACGGCCGGACCTCCATGAGTTATAAAGCTGACTGAACTTTTTCAGGAAGCAAATCCACAGATGGATCAGTCTGCAAATTGTATGTATGCATGAAGACAAACTCAAATGTGCTGCATTGCCATTCACCCACAGTGGAATGAGTAACTGAGTAATTTAAAGCTGCAATGTGTTTTGCACAAATGGGCATGTTATCTGGGTATTTTACTTATCCAGAAAAAAATAGTACGCTATTATATTATTATAGAATTGAGGCAAAAAGTTTACAAACATCAAGGCTAAAGGCATTCAAATTCAGTTGGTCACAGTTCCACACATTTCATGCGTCAATTGGATCAATAAGGGTATCTACTTTATTTCCATAAGAGGTCTTTTCACACTAATAGAGACACATTTATTTTAGCTTTTATTTACTGTATCAGATTTTCAGTGGATCAAAAGTTTACATCCACTTTGTTATTATTTGGTGGCTTAACTTGAATCAAATGCTGGATGTTTTTCCCCATTTCTCCTGACAGGACTGGTGTAACTCAGTCTGGTTTGTGGGCCTCCTTACTGGGAAATGCTTTCCCAGTTCAGTCCACAAATTTTCTATGGGATTCAGGTCAGGGCTTTGTGAAGGTCACGCCAATATATTCACTTTGATGTCTTTTAGCCTTTTTGTTACAACTTTGGAGGTATGCTTATGATCATTGTCCTGCTGGATGATCCAGTTCTGACCAAGTTTTAATATTTTGTCTCATGCCTTGAGGTGTTGCTTCAGTATTTCTAATTAATTCTCCTTCCTCATGATGTATTTTATGAAGTATATGAGTCCCTTTTCCAGCAGAACACCCCATACATCATGCTTCCATCACCATGCTTCACAGTTCTTCAATGTTCTTCAGATTAAAAGCCTCACCTTTTTTTATCCATACTTGGTGCTGATCATTATAGCAAAACAGTTACATTTTTGCTTCATCTCACCAAAAAATACTCCTCCAAAATAGGCTAGGTCATTGTCCTGATGATAACCTGCAAACCTCAGTCCGGCTTTTGTTATGCTGTGTCTTTGGTAGGGGCTTCTTCCTTGTGTGACAACCTTTCAGTGTTAGACTCTCTTAATGGTGGATGTACATACTTTGGTACCTGATGCCTCCAACGCCTTTACCAGTTCCTTTGTTGTTGTCTTGGCATTCAGTTGAACCTTTCAACCAAAGTTCGTTTATCACAGTGAGTTAATTTGTGCCTCCATAGTGAGCAATGCAGTGTCTGTGTGGTCCCAAGATTTTTATATTTCCATACAATTGTTTGTGCAGATGCCTGTGGTACCTTCAGTTGTTTAGAAATTGCTCCTAAGGAGGAACCACACTTGTGGAGGTCCACAGTTCTTGGCTGAATTGATTGGATTTTCCCATGGTATCAAGGGCAAAAAGCAACTGGCCCTTAAATACAGCCACAGGTGCACTTCCACGTAACTCTTAATCATTACAATTGCTCCTAAATATGCCAACCAGAAGCTTCTAACAATCATTACATCAATTTTTGGAATCTTTCAAACTATTTAAAGAGACAGTCAACTTGGTGTATGTATATTTTGATATGGTGAGCTAAAAGTTGAAATTGGTCTCTAATCAGTTGTTTTAAAATGACCTCTGATGTAAACAACATAGATGCTCTAATTAATTTGCCAAAGAAAATGCATGCTAACCTGAAATGTTTGGATGTTATACATGAGGAAAAACATTGAACAACAGATATTCAATGGTGTGAGGTGAATATCTTTAGCCCAGATATGTAAACTTTTGCCTTCAGGTGTACATTATAATTTATACTAATTTAAGTCATTAAATTTTATACTATAATTTTAAATATACATCATATGGCCAAATGTATGTGGACACCTGACCATCACACCCATGTGTGCTTGTTGAACATCCGATTCCACATTTAGTACCCCCTTGCTGTAGTAACAACCTCCATTCTTCTAGGAAGGCTTTCTAGTAGATTTTGGAGTGTGGCTGTGGGGATTTGCCCATTCAACCACAAGTGAGTTTAGGCACTGATGTCAGGCAAGGAGGCCTACATTCCAATTCATCCCAAAGGTGTTCAGTGAGGTTGAGGTCAGGGAACCCCTCAGTTCCAGTGAAGGTAAATGTTACTGCTACAGCATACAGAGACATTCTAGATAATTCTGCAATTCCAACTTTGTGGCAACACTGTGGGGAACCACTGTGGGCCCACATATAGGTGTGACGGTCAGGTGTCCACATACTTTTGGCCATATTTAGTATGTGGACACCTGACCATCACTTACACTATATGGCCAAAAGTATGTGGATAAATAGTGTATGTATCAGAAATGGGTAGATATGCTAAACCACCAACACAACACTGCATCAGTGCTGCCATACTGTCAGTGCAAAAAAAAAAAAAAAACAACCATAATTTCTTATTTGCTAGTGCAAATGTGAATAAAGTGTAGTAATAAACAGTTTATCCACCTTTTGTTCTCTCTTGAGATAAAAAAAAATAATAAATCTGTTTCCATATGTCTGAGGTTTTTTCCCCTTGAATTTTGGATAGTATTTGGGGGAAAAAATCCCATAATAAATCCCCTGAACCAATGACATACAGTTTTCAGAAATGAAATTAGTTAGTGGGCAGCTGTAAAATAACAGACATCCCCTCAGGCTGACATATGAGTCCCACTCTCAGTAAAAGTCTAGATTAGGTTTTCTAGCAGTCAACCAAACCCAGCTCACATGTAAACACTTTCTATGGCATGTCATATCCACACCACATGTGGCAAAAACCTGTGTGTTGTTCTCTGGGCCTTATAGCTCTGTTCAAGGTGATCGGAAAAAGAATTCTGAACCCTATATGTTTTTCATCCAATTTGGAAGGTATCATATAGGGTTCAAATTTGGTCCAAGCCTGTGCAGCCATTCCACATTTTGGCCGAAAGTACCAGATAATAGCAATATGTGGGGGAAATATGCAAACTGTCTTTTATTATATATTACTGAAGAGAGAGATGGGTCTTTTGTTTTTTGTAAGCAGATAAACATAAAACAAAACATATTGTATAGTAAATATAATGTCACATCCCTAATATGAGCAGTATGTAGTCTATTAAAGTCCTGTGTTTCTTTCTTTTGTCACACAACGCAACAGGATTAATAACTTTTCTTCGCCTTACTTTTTACACCAAACTTTTCAGGCATTTGTAATCTATCTGTTTGTTTTTAGTATGTCACATGTCAGTCATGTAATTTCTTACCTTTAGCCTTTAACGTTCAACTACACTTTCTAACCTTTAATGCGTCATACATTGCTTTACATATTTACTTCCAACTCTTCCAACTATAGCAAGGAGAGATTTGCTCTGTGGTCAGAAATAGTTCTGTGGTCAGATGGGAGTGAGACTAACTGTGAGAAAATATTTATTTTCCATGTCATACAGTGTCAGCACAACTTCCTTATCTGTGGTAGAAAGTAATTATATAGTGGGTAAATCTCCTGTTAATGCATTGCCCTTTCACTATGACATTAAGTTTTCACCCATGAACTAATCCACATTAAACACCACTGTGATTTGTATCTGCTCCATTTACAACTACAATTTCTATGAGAAAAGAGATTGAGGACCAAATCTCATAATTCCTATCATTCTTAAATGAAATCACTCAGAGGGTATCACAGCTAGCCATACTTAACCATCAGCTGCCAAAATTACAGTGAGGTAAAAAATCATACTGGCAAACTGTGGCTAAATGAAACTAATGTATACAAAGTGTTTTAGGAAAGCTATAAAAAATAAATAAATAAAAAATAACAGTTTGTTATTTGATTGTTTGAATTTTGCACAATTTGTTGGATATAGATGTTTTGGACCTTGTCCCCAGAGCTGTCAACGTCATGTAAGATTTTGTCAAGTACTTGTTCCTTCATATTGAAGAAGAAACTCAAGGAATGGAACTCCTTAAGACTGCTTACTCCATTACCATCCATATCCAGCAGCTTAAAAATAAGCTGCAGGTAGCATGCAATGAATTTCTTCTGCACATGGTGCTGCATTGGACAGAAATACAAAAGTACAATATTTAATAGTTAACAATAGTTTATTGTGAATATCTTATAGTGGGGTGCCCACACCTTTTTGGCTTGAGATTTACTTTTTCCAGTGGACAGGTCATCATGATCTACCTTAAAAAAGTTGGGCTCATCCCTTTAAAACTTAAGAGAGATTTTTAAAAATGCCTTTCCATAGCCTATATTGTTATTATTAGCATTGCAAAAGAGCAAAAGACTGAAAAATCACACTAACCTTTTCCTGATGATTTGCACTGCATAGGGTCAGCCAGGTCTGTGCAGACTGGACAGTAGCTGATGATGCCAAGTCTCAAGCAGGCTTCTAAGTGATCATTAGTGAGGGTAGACCAACATTTAGACTTAATTATTTTCATGTGAGAAAAGGCTGATTCACATAAGTAGGTTGATCAAAAAATGTATGTGGCCCATTCTCTGATGTTTGGACCCTTTTCTTCAGCCAGTAGACAAACTGTCCAGCAGCAGCCTTTTACATCATCTGAATGTCTGTTTGCAGGGCTAAAAATTTATCTTCCAGTGCAGGTTAGTCCATGTGGAACAACAATGTGATTTTTGAAGCTAGCACATCAGCTTCAGCTGATCCGCTAAATTGAAAGCACATGAATTTTGCAATCAGCTCAAGCGAACCAAAATCTTGAAAGCACTGTTTGAAGTCTGATAGCATGTTCTGAATTTGTTTAATCTACTACACATTATTCAATTGTGTACAAACTGCTTTTCCAGCTCCAATGACATGTTTTGGAAGTTCAGTACGTCATGACACTGCAACTTGGAGGACAGTAACTTCAGTTTTCATTTGAAAGTGTTCATGTAGCTGATTATCTCCACCACACATCTCTTTGCCTTGCAGCTCTAAATTCATCTAATTCAACATGCTGGTTAGGTCAGTCATTAATGGCAAATCTAAGAGCCACTGTTTGTTTTCCTGCTGGGTGTAGTCTTTATGGTTCAACACACAAAGAAAACCTTTAATACTGGGTTAATGATCCCAAAACCTTTGCAGAAATTCCATGTATGAGCAAAATAACCATCTCTGCAGAGATCTTTCACAATTTTTGTGAAACATCCATTACTTTGGGAATGTTTAACATTTTTGAGCAGAGTGCCTTTTGGTGGAGTATACAGTGATAAGTAAGGAAGGAATTTGACAATAAACCCAGTTGTGAGACCCACCATTGCGGGTGTGCTGTCAGTAGTAATGGACACTTAGCTGTCAGTAGCTTATATACTGGTAGCTGAGTTTTGTCAATAAACTCTTGAATGTATGAAAAATGTCCTCTCTCCTGCTGTGCCCATTCAAAGGTAATACTTCAAGAAGCTCCTGCTTAGATTGAATATCAGCAAATACCATTCTAATAAAAACAACTGCACTCAATAACGTCTGTTGACTCGTCAAATTGGAAGAAAAAGATTATGTCCTTTGTAAGTTCCTGGCTGCGTGTAACTGTGCTTCTGGACAATTGAACAGCTTTAATAGCAGACATTACTTCAGTTTTTTTTAATCCAGAAAGTGCTGCCTCAACTAAGCCTTCTTTGACCATTTCCCCATCCTGAAATGACTTCTTGTGTTTTACTATAGCATGACTCACCCTCACACGGAATGCTTTATGAAGATCGGCTGTTGGGCAATTAATTGTGATTCAGTTCTTTCACCTTTTTTTTCTTTCTGAATTCTGAATTTCTGTGTATCTTTTGGAAAGGCATCTTGACGGTCCCCTCCTTTGGAAGTGCAATGACTACTTGGCAAATCAAGCAGACGCATTTGGAGTTTGGCATTGTAAAAAAAAAGGCTTCCTCCCATTCTGCACAGAAGTGTTACATTTTTCTCAGTCTCAGTGTAAGTTATGTAAAGGAAAAAAATGCAAAAATGGGGCTACACGAACTTGCTACCTATCAGTGAAAACTTTCTTGGTGGGGTGTGGAGTTGCTTTGGTCTACTAGGAAGTAGGAAATACAGTTGAGGTCATGAGTTTACACATGCCTTGCAGAATCTGCAAAATGTTAATAATTGTTAAAAAAAAAAAAAAAAAAGAAGAAGGATCTTAAAAATTGCATATTGTTTTTTTATTTAGTACTGCTCTGAATAAGCTATTTCACAGAGCAGGTGTTTACATATAGTTCACAAGAAAAAATAAGAACTGAATTTACAAATGACCCAGTTCAAAAGTTTACATACGCTTGATTCTTAATACTGTGCGTTGTTTTGTGAAAGTTCATGAGGCCCTTGTTTGTCCTAAGCAGTGAAACTGCACACTTTTCTTCAGAAAAATCCTCCAGGTCCTGCACATCATTTGCTATTCCAGCTTCTTCTGCATTTTTAACCCGTTTCCAACAGTGGCTGTATGATGCTAAGATCTATCTTTTCATTCTGAATACAATTGAGGGACTTGTACACAACTACTTACAAAAGGTGCAAACGTTCACTGATGCTCAAGAAGGCAACACTAAGAGCCAGGGGGATGTAAACTTTTGAACAGGATGATCGGTGTATTGTTATTATTTTGTTTAAAGATCTTATTTTTTCATTTAGTACTGCCCTTTAGAAGCTACATAGGATATTTACATGTTTCCCAGAAGACGAAAAAATAACAATTTACACCGATCAAAATTTTACATCCCCTGGCTCTTAATGTATCATGTTTCCTTCTTGAGCATCAGTGAATGTTTGCACCTTGTGTAATAGCTGTGCATGAATCCCTAAGTGTGAAAAGATGATCTCATATGCAGAAGATGCTGGAAAGCCAAATAATGTGCAGTACCTGAAAGGTTTTTCTTAAGAACAGTGGGCAGTTTAACTGCTCAGGACAAACAAGGGACTAATGAACAACTATCACAAAACATAAAAACAGTCGTTGATCATCCAGGTAACAACACACAGTATGAAGAATCAAGCGTTTATAAACTTTTGAACTGGTTAATTTGTGTAAATTCAGTTATTATAGTGTCTTGTGGACTACACATAAACATCTGCTATATGAAATAGCTTATTCAGGGCAGTACTCAACAATATTCACTTTTTATGATCCCTCTTACTTAAAAAAAAAAAAAATTTTACATTTTGCAGATTCTGCAAGGCGTATATATACTTATGACTCCAACTGCAGGACAGAGGGCACACTTCAGGTCAATCGCTCTGACCCGCCTACCAACAGAATCAGTAAGAAAGTATGTTGAAACTGTATCTCATTTAAATGTTATTTTAAATGAGGCACAATCTACCAAACTGCACTTCAATCGGTGTATTGGGCATCCTTGCCTTATAGTGTTTTTGATCAATTACATGTTCTGTTGAAACTATTGTTTTGGGTTTTTTTTATTAAGTGCAAAGATAATTTAAAAAAAGAGAGAGAGAGAAATAGAAATAGAACAATTATTCTTTCTCCAGTCATAATAAGAAGTAGAATATGGAAGTGATGTTATACTGAAGCATTATTGTAATCATTGTGTGGTGTGTGTGTGTGAAGTCTTTTCATAGTGAGCTTACTGAGTTCATTGTCATACCTCACTACTTGATTGCAGACCAAGATGTTCCCAAATTTTTAGGGGGTTACAGCCCTAAATGGCCATTTCTGTGACTCCAGGCCTTGACCATGCTACATTTTTTTAATTCCAGATTTGTAATTTTGGACTACTGTAACATTTTTATTTTATCATATGTCAGTAACATATGTGTCACATAAGTGACTAAAAACTGAGGGATTACAAAAAGGATGTGTGTTTGAAAGGGTTTATTTCTTTCTACTGTCATATCCAGTTTCACATAATACACAAGGAATAAAACACAATAGGGTATGTTGTTATAGGAAAACAATCTGCGAAGCAGGCTTATACTTTATGCATGACTTTTGCCAAAACATCTCTGTCTATCTGTTTTCTTCACTCTAAGCCTGGATAAGTTGAGTTTACTTAAAAAAATTGAGGAAACTGGTTGCCCTTAAAAAAATTAAGTAATGTTTACTTGATAAACTTGAGTTTCACTTGAGTGAACATAACTTAAAAATTTCAGCCATTCTAACAATTATTTTAAGTTGAATAGACTAAATGCTTTTAAGTTATTTATCTTGTTCTGTCAAATTACTCCACTTAACTTTTTAATTGCATTAAATTATATACAAAACAAGCAAACAACAAAGAACATGTTTTTCTTTTATTTCTACTTAACTTTTCATTTCAAAATAATACAAACAAGTGAAGAAACAAGTTTAAGACAAGTTTGCCTTCAAGTTAAGTTTCTAATAAGAGTGCATCTACTTAAAGAAGTAGAGCTAATAACTTTGACTCTATATCAAATGCTTGAAAGTTGCAAAATATGTGAGCAATTCTACTGAGAACATCTAAGTTTTTTTTTTTACATTAGCACTTAAGCACCTGAACATACTGTACTGAACATACTGTATACTGTATATACTTAAGTCTATACAAATATAACATCAGAACAGTGTTGTTTTTTTATTCACACCTCAGTTCAGAATATTGGCATTATGCAAAAAAATAAAATGACACATTCATATGTCTTGTAGTGGAGGTCCTTTTAAACTGCAACTGAAAGCTGATTTTTAAGGACTGAATTTTGGGTGCCAAGTCGACCTTTCCGAGGTTAAGAAATACCTGCTGAACAAAATGGGAAGTGTTTTTCAAACACTTTGGATAGTCCAAGTGCAGGGCATAAATTAGTCCAAAAAGAAGACAGAAGGCCTGAGGCAGATTGTCCGGTTCCATCACTGAATTCCCTTCCAAGATGATGCACACTCGGGAAGGGTTTAGCTGTGGATTTTCTGGGTCAAAACAGAGGATTCCTACTGGAATTTGCTGATATGATTCCTTGTCAGTATCATCCTAACAAAGAAAGAAACAGATTGACGAGATGATGTTATCATGCCAGTAATTTAATGCTGTTTTGTCAACTAAAATGTACATCCACCTATAAAATCAAAATCACCATATAACATAAATATCCACTGAAATGTATTAAAAAAGACAATACCAGTCTTAATGTGACTTCATCATCTGAATGCATGCCTTCCTGTTACCTGCAACACAATAAAAATAGTTTACCGTTAGAGGGCGTTTACCCGTTTTTGCATTTAATATTTATTCAACTTCAACTCATTCTATTTAAAACAATGGCTGTGTCCAAATAAAGCATGGTTTCTAACGTTACAGTTTCACATAATACACAAGGAATAAAACACAATAGGGTATGTTGTTATAGGAAAACAATCTATCCTGGGGTGGTGTGATATGGCCTGCAAAGCAGGCTTATACTTTATGCATGACTTTTGCCAAAACATCCCTGTCTGTCTGTTTTCTTCACTCTAAGCCTGGATAAGTTGAGTTTACTTAAAAAAATTGAGGAAACTGGTTGCCCTTAAAAAAATTAAGTAATGTTTACTTGATAAACTTGAGTTTCACTTGAGTGAACATAACTTAAAAATTTCAGCCATTCTAACAATTATTTTAAGTTGAATAGACTACATGCTTTTAAGTTATTTATCTTGTTCTGTCAAATTACTCCACTTAACTTTTTAATTCACTTACCAGATTTATTAAGCTGTGGTCGTCCTGTCGCACTGTCCGCTCCTCTGGAAGCACGTTGTGTCGAACTCGAAGGGGTTGAACTGGACCGTGTCCTCCGCAAGCGAGTGAGAAAACCATCTAACGTTAGTTGACAGGTGAAAATAGCACGACCTGTTTAAAGCATGTTTTCTATGCTCGCAATCAGTCCCTCGATGGGGAAAAAAACGAGAACAATAAACAGACGAAAAAAGGGCCGCTGAACTCTCCTCACACGTGTTCACGTGCGATTGTGTCCGCCGCATGGACGAAATGTCCTAAAACTATGTTTTTTCACTACTCACAAACATCCCTTTGATAAAGAGAAAGAGAATAAACCAAATTAACAAATGATGTCATGACAAACTGTCTGCCGAATTCGCCTGTCAGGTGTTCAAGCGGGACCCACGCACGATTAAAAAGAGTGAAACACTACTTGAAACATTGAAATGTTTTTCAGAACTCACAAATAGCCTCTCGGTGGAAAATAAAAACATTTACAATCTAACGGTATACTCACCGAAAACTCTACGAAATCACATGCAACTGCAACCACACGAAAATGGCGTCGCCTAACTGTGCAAAGGCTGACCAGTGTGGAGGTGGTGGGGGGCGTGGTCAGTACAAAAACCTATTAATTTTAATTCATTAAACTTAAAGTTATACACACATTCAAATGTGTCTACAAAAGTAGCAGAATTTACTTAAATTTGTATGGTAATACACTCAATCTTAAATAATTTAAGTATGTTGCAGTTAAATTGTTTAATTACATATAAAATCCAGGCCAGCAGTGTAAGTCGGACTATAAAAGGTTTAACGATTTCAAGTATTCATAACATAGAGTTTGCTAAAGTGCGAAAGGTGTTAAAGGTGACTCACGACTCCTCAGTCACATTGCTACTCACTGCTTAATGCTCCCATTAGGAAACATTATTCGAAAAATTAATTTTTCATTGGTACAGAGATGACACCCAGTTCGGGCTCCCTTTAAAACCCAATGGTCTGTGCTCACTACAGCATCTTGGTGTGTGTACTCAGAAGACCTGGATGGCTAGTCTTTCTTTTCAATTAACTCAAAACAAATCAGATCTCATTCTCTTTGGCCCATCCAAATCTACAAACTTTTTTTTTTTTTTTTTACTTCTGTTGTATCTAAAAATGGACTTGCTTATTTAGTTCATTTAAAATGAAAAACCAAAAAAAAAAAAAAAACAACTTACACAAGATACACAAGTCCTTAAAACGGAACATTCTTAACAAGGCATATATCTCTGGTTTTATTTGATTTTGGGAGACCCAGCAAAATCACGATCTGTCATCATATTATTTTTTCAATGTAAACACATGAGAGTGTGAGAGCAGGGGTTGCCCACAGGAACACGGGAAGTCTTGCTCTGTGCTGTTGAAGTGGAAGTGAGACCAGTGAGCTTGTCAGAAGCAATCGTTCTGTTTGAATGACCTTGGAGTCACATTATTTTCCCTAACCTGCTTGGCCTGGACTTTTCCTGGGTGGGGAAATTCTGCATTTCTGACGTTTATAAGGTTTAAAAAGTTTAAACCTTCAAAAGGTTTGATCTGTACTTGACACAGAAGGAAAGTAGATGCCTGTCTCTGTTCTTTTGGAATTTAGAGAAGAGGTAAGTATGGACATGCTTATCTAAGACCAGTCTCTTGCATCAATGTGATACAGTATGGTGAAGAATCCACTACCAAGAACTGCTTTATTTTTCAGACAAATTATATTTCTCACAAAAGATTATAGCATTCTTCACTAATAGAAATAATTTAAAAAAAAAAAAACCTAAATGCAATAGCCCCCATGATGCATAATCAAAGAAGCTACTAAGTTATATCTTATATAGAACTTAGATATATATGTAGAATTTATAAGTAGTTTGTACTTGTTGTACCTTTTCTAACATGATGATACTAATGATATAAATTTGTGTTGTGTCATGTGTATGAGTTACTCATTAAGATACAATATTCGATATGTTTTATTATACAATATTACCACTGAGTGATGTTTAGGGTGTGACAATATGAAGACAATCAATGGACATTTCAAATATATGTATTTTTATATTTCATCTGAGGACATCTTAAACCAGCAAACCGTTTTTAATATAATAATAATGGGAATAAACTAGATTTTAAAAATACATTTACTTAAAAAAATATAGCTGTTAATTGTAATTTTTAAAACGTGTGTTGAAGACTTTGAATACGGTTCAAGTGTGATGTTAATTATAAATGTGTTCCACAAAACCCGATTAGAGTTAAAACTAGGAAACCTCTCTATGTTTAATAGCTCTTGTTTTGTTCACACAGATGATTTTTCTTGTGATTGGAGTCCTGGTTGTTCTTCCCCATGCTGCAGTAGGATCCATCAAAGTGGCAGAAAGTTATTGGACTCTTAAAGCAAATGGTTTATACGCACTGAACTGCATTTGAATAAAAACAAGACTTTTGAATGAACAATAATACCTAATAATGTTATATATGTTTTTAAATCAATGTTCTAATCCATTAATCAAGTGTTTAAATATGAATGGCCTTAGCAGAATTCGCTTTCTATTTCTTATCATGTTCTTCTTGCCCCCTTACTCTATACTAGAATTGGTGGTGGATGAAGATATGGCCAAATATGGCAGTAAGGTGCTGGTTCCACTAGTGTGTGGTGAGGCTTTTGAGGGACAGAAGATCATATGGAAGCGAGAGAGCAGAGAGGAGCTCCCACTCCAGGGAAACAGAGTTTTTGTGATAGTGGAGGAGAGACAGGGAGGCACATACACCTGTTACAGCACAGAGGGGAACTACCTGAACCATACTCTGGTATTGGTGCAGTGGGGATACAGGAAAATAATTAAAGGCACACCTGAGAAAGGTACAGTACGTAATCACAGATTCATCAGAATTATTGCACTGGAGCAGTGTATTTACTGAAATGTTTTGATTGATCGAGATGATAAGAGATGCCAGTGCATGTGTCAGGTAGGTGTGTTTTGAACAAATGAACAAATAACTGAAGTGTTGATAACAAAAGTAATGAACTCTGTTTCAATTTGCAGGTGAATTAAAAACAGTTGGAGTAATTTAGGCATTCCCAAGAAACAATGCGATTAAAATAAGATTAAATTTAACTCCATTGTTTCTTTTTCCTTTGTTGGCAAGGTTATGTCCACTGTTCAACCAACAACTACAGTGGCTTCTTTCGGTGCTTCTGGACCTGGGATGAAACAAGAGCTGGAAAAGTTGCATTTATTAAAATAACACGGCAAGTTCATGTGGCCACTAATGACATATACACAGTTAGAGTCAGTGCAATATTAATGTTCTCATATTCTGATCACTATTTAGCATTGACCCCAGCCATCTCATTTGGTTTTATAGCAATACAATAGATCTCTGGGTCAGATGTGTTCAGAGTAGAGAAATGTCTCCAGGATTGGGATTAGTTCTCAGTGAAAAATATGGGTATATACTTTTCATAAAGATCAACAGTGTGTCCCATTCATTTATTTCCATTACAGCTCTCACATTGTGGGAAACATTAGCTGCAATCTGGACTCTAGTGCGGGCAGCATCACATGCCAAGATCATGCATACTGTCCCTATGCTGAGGAGATGGATCACATCAATTTGACCATTTATTTCCGAAGCAACTACGTCATTGAGACCTATTATCTGCAGTTTCGAATCTCAGATATAGGTAACAATTTAGAATTTGCTTTGCGAACGAGTGGTCAGTAGTAAGTCAAGTGCTATGTCAACTGTCCTGTATAAGGCAAAGTTCTAAGCACTTCACCACCACAATTGAATTTTGTCATTATACAAATACATACAGTATGTATACAGTACAATAAACTGCTTTTGCCAGTGCATGGTCTCTAGAGCAGTAACATAACCACTGATCTTTAACAAATCATCTGCTAAAGGTTATTTGTAGAAGAGCCTTTTGGTCATAGTCATGTGTGTCTTTGACTGTAGTGAGGCCAGACATGGTTCGTATCAATAAGAAGAACAATATTCTGGAGTTTCAGTACCCAGAGAGCTGGAGCACACCCTTCTCCTACTTTCCCCTTACATTTCAGGTGAAAGAGATTCGCTGCCGGAGGAAAAGGATTTGTGACTGCTTTAACCGCAGACCATCAAAGGTATGGCCACCTGTTCCCCTACCACATCAGGTGAATTGTCAGCAGAAGCACAAATTCCTACATTATAAATTCTTATAATTTTTTTTTTATATGTTTGTGCTCAGGTTGACCTAACACAAGAGCAGCAGTGGCCACTAAAAAAGGGGGTGACAGTGTGTGTAAGAGCACAGGATGACCTGGCTAACTCCTCTTGGGGAGAATGGAGCCAGTACAAGTGAGTAATTTCTTCAAGAAAGTTTTTGGAATGTATTTTTTTTGTTACAAACCTTCATTAATATGTAATACGTTGAGAAAGTCTTGTGTATTATAGTCTTGTAATGAAACTCTCATCATTTTTATATGCAGAAAAGAGAAACAATAACAAGAGAAAAAATAAGAAAGATGGCCTGAAATAAAAAGTAGAAAGTAGGAAAGTAAAATGAATGGAATATATTTTTATATTTAGAATATGCATGCCAAATTACAGGATATTAAACATTCAATGTATACTATTAATTCCACCCATATACACTATATAATGTCTAGTATACTTTTATAATAGCAATAAGTTGGTGATAGAAATCTCTTAGATATCCACATGGAAAATCACAAATTAAAAAATAATGAATGTGTATTTACTTGGATTAATTGCTATTATGTGAAGTGATGCCGTTATTCATTCATTAATCTTCAGTAACTGCATTATCCTGGTAAGGGCTGTGGCAGATCCGCAATCTATCCTAGGAACACTAGGTAGGACACCAGTCTATCACAAGGCACTATGCATATAGACATGCACACTCATTAGCCAAGTTTCCAGCAACTTTTTTTTGTGCTGTTCTGTTATCGACAAAGAGAAAATCCTTTAAAAATATTTTTTGCTGTCTCCTGCCTGTTTCCATCCAATTAGACTTTCACAGATAAAATGGTGTGTGTGATGACATCATCCTTAAAAAATACAAATTGTCTTATAAGTTTTGGTGTATCGCAAAAGAAATCTGCCCCTGAGCTGTTTCCATACATAATTTTGGGTATATCGCAAATTGTGTATCTTTTGTATCCCACATGTCCTCACATCTTTGTAAAATGGAGAGAGTATTGAGATAATTAATCGAAATTGGCCAGCTTATTGTCATTTTAATTTCACAAATAATTGCAATTGATAGGGCTTTCCTTTACAAACTGATTGGGCTCCAAGTAACAGCCCTTATGCGACGAAGCCCATGGGTCTGGGAGAGATCAGGCAATAGGGCGTTCTGGGAGGTAGTGGTGGAGAAACACTTCACAGAAAGTTTCTGGCTGCAACATTTTAGAATGCCACGTCCCACGTTGGAGATGCAGTGCCAATTAATTTGTCCTGATGTTGTGCCCATCGCAGCATGTTGTGAGGACACGTGATGTAAATTCTGTCATGTGAAACTTTTTTGCGTGAATGCCATTTTTCTTGAAAAAACGGTTTCCAAACATTTGAAGCATCGACATAGAATTTATGCGCTAAGGTTAAACGAAAAAAGATTACGCCGACATTTGTGAAATTTTATCAATAATTTGCATTTCCATCAGCTATATTGGTAAATTTCAATGCGCTAAACCTTTTTTCACAAAAAAATCCTTGGGTGAAAACGCAGCTATTCACACTTATGGGCGATTTCGAGTTGGCAGTTCACCTAGTGGTATGTTTTTGGGAGGTGGAAGGAAACCCACATGGATAGAACTTGCGACACTCACATAAAACCTGAGCTCAGATTCAAACTGGTGATCCTGGAATTGTAAGGTGGCAACACTATCCAATGCACCACCGTGTTGCTCCTGATGCTTTCATGATTTTATATATATATATATATAAATCCACGCTTTTCCTATAATGTTCTTATTACGTTATTCATTTGTTAGTTGTTGGCTTAAATGTGTAGGCAGTGAGTTTGAGTGTAAGCCCCCAAAATGATGTATGTCTTTTATTGTACTGCAGACTGCACAAGACAGCTCAAGACACACAGGGTTACTGCTTTAACATGGAGAAATGGATGGGGTCACACTACAGAACTCTAAGCACTGACAAAAAGAAAAATATCTGTTAATAAAGATCAGTTGTTTAGGGTTATGACAAAAACAAACTATCAACAGTCTCACTGTACTGAGCATTTACTATGCCAGTATACAGTATATTTCATTCAGCACGTGTATCAGTGTATGAGCTCTAACTCACAAATGTGAACTGTAACCAATATGGATATTAAGGAAGCCTATACACAGAAGAACTGACTGATAGTATTTGTCAGAAATACTGAATATGCTGATGCACACATGTAAATCAAGTCAGAAGGCAATTTAGCAAAGCAGTCTAAGAAAAAGTTGTTTTACAGAAACCAGAAAATACTACATATGTTGACTACTTAGTGGTTAGAGAGATGGAATCTTATTGTTGGTACTGATTTTGTTGATTAAATTAAATGAATTGTGGGGCTAAAATTTAAAGGCCCAACTCTGGAAATCTCCATCTGAAAACTTATTGTACTCTTATCACAATATTAAAAGAATGTTTGATGTTACATCTTAAGTTTTTTTTTTCTTGTTAAATGTTATTGTCTTTTTTCCAAACTGCATGAAAGGAAAGCATTCTTAACTATAGAAGAGCATATCTCTCCATCTTAATAGAAAATAGCAAAAATAAACCTAGATTCTTATTTAATACAGTGTTATGTCAATGCCAGAATCAGTGCTGAAGTCCATCTCCCACAACACACCACGGCCTACAGATATGGTCTCCAAGGACTACAACACCCAACCTCTCTTTTAATGTCACATTCACAATCACCAGATTACTAATCACACACCTGGACTCAATTACCACTCATATATATAAGCACACTCCATATACAGTCAGGTCCGGAAGTATTTGGACAATGACAGAGTTTTTGTGATTTTGCCTTTATACACCACCACAATGG
>CM075009.1:13449659-13465265 GCA_037576675.1 Pangasius sanitwongsei | reverse complement strand
GATTGTTTTATTTCAAATCCATTGTGGTGGTGTATAAAGGCAAAATCACAAAAACTCTGTCATTGTCCCAATACTTCTGGACCTAACTGTATATACGCACACTCACTCTTTGCAAAGTGTCTGCTCAGCTCTGATGTACCAAGCCTTTGTATTAGTGTTCTCGTTCATGGTTTTTGATCTGGTCTGTTTTCCTGGTTTTGAGATTTTTTGCCTTTGCCCTATATATCCTATTTGTGAATCACCTCACCTACTTCCTGTCCTTGACCATGTTTAAGCCAAATGTTTTTTGGATTTGTTGCTGTTTGCCAACTTCAATAAAAGCATTATCTAAAACTGCAGCCATCTTTGCTGCCTGACAATATACTTCACCTGTAGCCTGGAGGCACAGGGAACGCTTGATTGTCAGCAATTACTAGCAGCACAGACAAGGATATATAACATTAGCAATGTGCATTTAGCTTCCTGCTTACATTGCTTCTCTTACTGTATGTCCCATTTTGGGAAACCTTTCTACCTTGGTATGGTATGTTTTGGGGATATAATTCTTTTTTTTACCATTTGGCTCCTTACATGCAAAATGGATTGGGTATGTTAATAGCAGATGCAACTTTATGCACGTGCATGCTGATGTGCTTTCTGTCATGAGTGTTTTGCATCCGGTACTGAATTCAGGAGGTAGCATTATACTATATTTTTATTGCTATGCTGTGAGATTCAGTGGATTTATTTGTAAGTGCATGTATTACTTAATTACATGTAGCTAACACTATGTTGTAACTAGGTTCTTGTATGGAATGTCACTGAGCTTCAAGACAGCATCGGAGTCAATGTAAACACACAGGTAAAGCTAGATTTCCCAGCTAGATTGACTCTGATGATGAATGTGCATTCATGTTTGGTCAGATATACAAAATGTTGCACTCTTTCTCTGTCACACCTTTACTGTGTGTCTATGTGTGTATGTGTGTGTATGTGTGTGTGTGTAGTTACATGTTTATAGGCACAAAAAGGCACGAGCAAGGTGAACGGCCCTTTCCTTCCAGTGAAAGGTAATCACCCAGTGGGGGTTATTTCTTCCCTTTTGTCCTTATTTTAATCTGGTATTCTCCTTCCTCATTTGGAATTCTTGAACAGCCCATATACTGTACATACCTGGCACTTGTTCTCTGTATGTGCTTTACTAATTGCAGTATATTTTGTATGATGGATTTTTAACTTTATGTATTAATAAATGGATAAAACTTGATTTCCTTTAATATAAACTGGATCCCATTTTGATGTGACAGTGTATGTAGTTTCAAGCTGAGCAATAAAGTTGCCCATCCAAGTCCGAAACACGTCTCTGATATCTTCGTTTGTAATTTACCTGCAACAGGAAGTTATTGATATTTTATATTCCTACTATTTTCTGGAGTGAAATTCTCCAGGTGGTGTAGTCAGTACTTATTTGGTAGTGATAGGATAGTTTGACTATCATTCATCCACCCACCCCATTTAAGCACAAAGAGTTGGTTTTCAATATCATGCTTCAACTTTCTTTTCACTGTCAGATGGGAAATGTCTCCCAGAGAAGATGACATAATGTCCTTGTGCTCTTTGGATAAGGAGCAGGAGGGATGATCAGATCTTGGACTATAAGGAGAACTTGTGAGCTGTATTTCCCTTCAGTTCTAGGAGGAATGATTTCATGTGTGTCTTCACTGGGCATGGATGTTTATAACAAGTAGGTTGTTAGGTTGTGGCACTTGGGTCTCTGATTCAGGGTCCAAATTTGCCAGCCAGGTGCTGTATCAGCATCAGCATCACTGAGCAGTCAGTGCAGGGGACATCCAAACTGGCGATTGCTTCTCTAAGATGTTCAGTGCAGACACAGAGCTGGTGTATGTCCTTTGCTTCCAGTGAAATTAGAATTCCAGTGAAGTTGTACATTGGCTGCACAAGCGCAAGTGCAGATCCTGCAGTCATTCAGGGGCGAACACTCAAATAGACTGGCAGAATGTAGCCAGAGGCCCACTCGTATTCAGATGGCGGAATGTCAAAACTAGTAAATGAACCACCAAGAGAGAATGACCCGGCAGAGAGAATAAGGGGTTACCAGAGGAAATTTGACTCCAGCCACAGTGTGCAGTGTGTTGCTAACATGCAGTCCCTCTGATAGTATTGGAATGGCAAGGCCAATTCTTTTGTTTTTGATGTACATTGAAGACAATGGGTTTGAGATCAAAAAATGAACATGAGAGAATACATCAGAATTTCAGTGTTCACTTCCTGATGTTTACATCTAGATGCGTTAAACAAATTATGGTGCCTTTTATTCGAACCCACCCATTTTTCAAGTGATCAAAAGTATTGGAAAATGTGACTGACAGCTGTTTCTTTTTGCCCAGGAAGTGGAGGTAGTGTCATGGTCTGGGCTTGCATGGCTGCTTCTGGATTGGGCTCAGTAATCTTTATTGAGGATGTAACACATGATGGTAGCAGCAGAATGAATTCAGAAATCTACAGAAACATTCTGTCTGCCAATTTACAGAGAAATGCCTCCAATCTAATTGGGAGGAATTTCATCATGCAGCAAGACAATGACCCAAAACACACTGCCAACACAACAAAGGACTTCATCAGGGGGAAAAATAAGAGGTTTTAGACTGACCAATTCAATCACCAGACCTGAACCCAATTGAGCATGCATTTCACCTACTGAAGAGGCTGGAGGGAGAAATCCCCCAAAACAAACAACAACTGAAAGAATGTGGAAGAAATCACAACTCAACAAGGATATTGTCTCTTACCGCGCTCTCCGGTCGAAATTCTCATCTGATATAACTTTTGCTAAGACTACCTTCTACAAGGAAAAGCTGTAAGCTTCTGCACAAGATCTTTTCTCCACTTCTTAACCTTCTTCACTCCTCCTGCTCTGTCCTCCCTGACTGCTGAAGACTTTGCCACCTTTTATGATGGGAAAAAATCTGCCAGACCTTCACTCCTACCTCAACTCCTTCAGGATTCCCCTTCTCTTTTGCTGGCACATTTTTCTCATCTAGCAACAGAAGAGATCCTGCAAGTCATCTTGTCCTGCAATCCTACCACCTCCCCATTGGATCCAATCCCTTCCACAATGCTCCAGACCATCTCACAAGACCTCCTCCCCTTCATCATGTACCAAGTGCATGCAAAGGATATTCCCAACCTGGAGAAATCCACTCTGGATCCCTCAGACAACAGCATCTACCAAACGGTATCACTTCCCTCTTTTCTAATCTTTGAACGCAGTGTCTACAATCAGTTGTCTCTCTATCTTTCACAGAACATCCTCCAAGATCCTAACCAGTCTGGCTTCAATGCGGCACATTCCAAAGAAACCGCCCTTGTGGCGATCACTGAGAATCTACATGCTACTAGATCAGCCAAGCTGTTATCAGTCCTCATCCTCCTTGACCTTTCAGCAGGACTCTCTTGTCCATCCTCATGAGTCTTGGAATTTGTGGCACAGCATGGCATTGGTTTGCTTCCTACCTGGAGGGTTGGTCATATCTGGTGACATAGAAGGGGTCCGCATCTGCTCCATGCAGACTCTCCACTGGTGTTGCACAAGGCTCAGTACTTGGTTCTCTTCTGTTCTCCCTCTATACTCAATCTCTTGGTGAGGTCATATCCTCACATGGGTTTTCATACCACTGCTATGTGAAGGACACTTTACTTATCCCCTCCTTTCCTCACTCGGACTCTCATGTTTCTGCTCAAATTAGCTGACACTTAATCCCAGCAAAACTGAACTGCTGTTCATTCCAGGTGATTCAACTCTACATCAGGTTCTTGCGATCACCCTGGACAACTCTCAGATGTCACCTTCAGTCACTGCACTCATTGTGATTTCTCCTTTACAACATCAGAAGGATTTGTCCATTTCTATCCAGACAGGCCACTCAGGTGCTTGTTCAGTCCTTTGTCATTTCAAGACTGTACTACTGCAACTCGCTCCTGGCAGGTCTGCCTCTGTGCTCCATTCGCCCTCTGCAACTGAACCAGAATGCAGCTGCATGACTTGTTTTCAACCTTTCTAAGTTCTCCCCCACCACTCCGTTGCTACACTCCACTGGCTTCCTGTAGCTGCCCGCATCAGATTTAAAACACTGATGCTTGACTACAAATTCAAAAACAGACCAGCACACACCTATTTTAAAGCACTTATGACACCCCACACTGCACCACTCTCCCTCCGATCCTCTAGCACTGCTTGACTGGTCCCACCATCTCTCAGAGTACAAGGAAGGCATGCATCATGGCTCTTCTCTGTTCTCGCACCTAGGTGGTTTTGTTTGAGGAGTTGTTAGCCAGGCTATTGTAAGTTTTTTGTTTTTCTTTTCCCTAAAACATTTCTGTTTGTTTTTCACTTTTGTTTGTTTCAGTTTCGTTGGTTGCTATATCACATTAAAAGTGAACAAAGAGCTGACATGATTTCATTCATCATTTGGAAGAATTAGGATGGTTTCATACATTACAAAAACCTGCAATTTTAACAGGGGTGTGCAGACTTTTTATATCCACTGAAGATGGAATTGAGTTAGCCACAATTAGTCAGGAGGTTGCAGGGGCTCTGTGACTGAACATGCATGGTAGTGGAGACTATACAGTATGGTGATGGAGAAACACTCATACACACTAGCAATGAGGAAAACCATCTCAATCTAGTTGCCACAGAGTTCCAAATAACTCCAGAAGGTATGCAATACACTTATTGCAGCCATGTAGAAATGAAAGGAGTTGAGAGAAGTCTATGGGCTGCTATGGAGAATACTTTTGTGACTGTAGTCACAAGCTGTTATGCAGTTTCATTTCAGATGTTTGAGGCTGCACAACAGCAGTATCAGTCACTTTATGATTTTGTTGAAGGCTAGAGCTTATAGGGCAAAACAAGGTGCATTTATGAGTAGGAGGTGCATGATTTTTTTTAAACAAAAGTAGTTTGCTCCAATAGTCTAAATACTATAACTCCAACATTTCTGTACAAACTGGCCTGAAATATGAAAAGAAATATGCTTTTCATTTTAGTAGAGTGGCTCTGTATCTCAAAAAGTATATGCATTGTGCACAGGGCAACATATGTCTGCTGGGTCACAAGAAAATAATCATTTAATCGATTTAAAAAATATTAACTTGTACATTCTTTGCATACAATGGATATAAAAAGTCTACACACCCCAGTTAAAATGGCATGTTTTTGTGAAATAAAAGAATGACAATAAGATAAATCATGTCAGATCTTTTCTTACCTTTAATGTGCAACTGCATAGTGTACAAATAAAGTGAAAAGCAATCAGAAACCGTTATAGGAAAAAAAAAACAAACTTACAATAGCCTAGTTGCATAAGTGTGCACACCCCGGGCCCTAAACGAATACTTTGTTGAAGCACCTTTTGATTTTACTACACCAATCAGTCTTTTTGGGTAAGAGTCTATCAGCTGGCACATCTTGACTTGGCAATATGTTCCCACTCTTTCTTGTAAACATATTCTAGATCCATCAAATTGTGAGGGCATTTCTTGTGCACAGCCCACTTCAGGTCACCCCACAGGTTTTTAGTTGGATTCAGGTCTGGGCTCTGTTTAGGCCATTCAAAAAATGTATCTTCTTTTGGTTAAGCCATTCCTCTGTTGATTTGGATGCATGCTTTGGGTCACCGTCATATCGCAAGGAGAAATTCCTTTTCATATTCAGCTTACTAGCAGACACCTGAATGTTTTGCACTAAAATCAGCTGGTATTTGTAGCTATTCATGATTCTCTCCACCTTGATAAAACCTGAAGTTCTGGCTCAAGAAAAGCAGTTCTATAGAATAATGATGCCACCACCATGCATCACCATGGGTATGGTGTTCTTTTGTAGATATGCTTTTTTTGTGCCAGACATACCTTTTGGAATTATGGAATTATTATACCTTTTGGAATTGGTCTCATCAGACCATAACGCATTTTGAAACATGGTTTGGGGTGATGTAGTTGGGCTTAGATGTTTTTTTGTGAGAAAGGGCTTCCATCTACCCACCCTACCCCACAGGCCAGACATGTGAAGAATAGCAAGATTGTTCTCTCATGTAGTCAGATATACTGCAGAGGTCTCTAGGCAGCCTCCCTAGTAAGTTTTTGTCTTGTCCTTCTGTAAATTTTGGAGGGGTGTTCACTGTGGTGCTCCGTTTTCTCCACTCGTTGATGATGGCCTTCATGGTGTTCCAAGGTAAATCTAATGTTTTGTAAATTTTTTGTGCCCTTCTCTTAATCGATTCCTTTCAACAGTGAGACCCTGTACAGCTCTTTGCAGACCATGGCTTCAGGAGTCAGATAAAACCAAGAAGATGTCAAGAAAATCCTACAGAAACAGCTGGTCTTTTTTGGGGGTCTTTTTTAATCAGAAAAATTTAATTGATGACGGCTGTATGATAATTAATTTTGAACATGAACATGATTGAATGTGAATGGTTCATTCTGAACACAGCCACATCCCCAATTATAAAAAGGTGTGCACACTTAACTAATATATGGATATTATCCAATATTATGGATAAAGTCTGTATCTCTTGAATAAACCATTTACAAGTGTCTAATTTGGGTTTTATTGAGCAAAGAACAAGACTGTAATTAACCCCTATACTTTTTCCTTAAAAAAAAACACTTGGTAACACTTTCCCAAAATATGTAATTTGCATGGTACAGACTGGCTGTTAATGGAACAATGAATTATTTATTAATAGTGAGTAATTATTATTCACTATTCACTGAGGCCCTGGACTACAGAGACTGATATAAAAGATTTCAATACTGGAGCCTATTGTGTAAAACACTGATCAAAAAAATGTATATTTTACACTGTATTAGAGAGCCTCCTAGTGGAAGATAGAGTAAAGGTGGAGTGAGTGGGGCCCAGTGAGCACATTTTTATAATTCCACCTGCACATGGCCCACATGGTCTATGCGCTGCTCTTTAAATAACAGTTGACCAATGTGTATCCATTAAGGGCTGTTTTATACTTCTGCATTGAAGCACCTTTGCATGCCTGCGTTATGAAGAAGAGAGGGGCTTTATGGGTAAATGTGGAGGGCAGATATACACTGATCCACTCATATGCATTTTTTGATCAATTAATAGTTGATACTATCTATGATCAAAGAAGCTGACCTCAGGCAAGTGCTGAAAATAACCCTGGACCTCTGGATCCCAACCTCAATACTAGAAAAACTGAACTGGACCCCAGATGCTACAAACACAAGCAGGTGGCCTGCTTAAACAAACACCCAGACGAAGATCTCAAGCAAACAGTGCTATAGATCTGCACTGCTAATCCAACTAGAAGGACTCCTACTGATGCTAGAAGTAGTGGAAGAAATGAAAGCCATGAAGACAGACATTATTGCTGAAGCTGATAAAAAGGAAATGTCACAGAAGGTGGTAAATGAAGAAGAAGACAATGACCCTCCAAAAAGAAACACAAGACGAAAAGAATGAAGGATAAGAAGAAGATATCAGAACCAGAGCTGAAAACTGAGGGAAATGGCAGATGATGTCATCTGTGACATGACAGATGAAGTGCAGACAGAAGGGAGAATCTGGGAAGGGTGAGATCAAATAGAATCAAATAGAAAAAGAAGAGTGGAGTAAAGAAGAAGGCAAGTAAAAAGGATGATGATGACAGAAATTATGGAGGATAAGTTCACTGGAAATAGAGGACAAGATGAGGTGAGGGAGAAGAAAAGGATGCTTTTGCTCCAGACAGTACAAATGGGGATGAGAGCTGGATGCAAGCTGCTTGGAACACAGGCCAACCTCACCATCACCCAGCAAGAAGGATGATAAAACTGTTGTGGGGAATGAGGCACCTCACACTGCTGTCTCACTGGCTGAAAGAGGATGAAACCACAACTTCGCAACAGGATTACCTGAACCTGACTCCCTATGTTGACGTCTCTGGCTACTGCCCAAAGGGGGAAGAGAATTACTGGTGGAGCAAGCAAAAAGACAGGAACACAATTAACAGAGATCCTCACCCTAACAGCAACACTGAAGTATTCCAAAGGTAAAATGGCCAACATCACTGAATCCAGATATTAGCAGTCCATGACTTTGGACCCTCAGAATGATCATTCAAACAGATTATAGGTTCTACTGTAATTCACAGGGAATTATATGATGTATTCTACACATAATTTAAGACTAATAATAAACACAGCCAATCAATTTGACTGTACCAAGACAGCTAAAATGACCTTTTTTGCTCCCTGCCATTTGAATTAAAATCTTAATTCAATCTTATTTCAAATCTTAGTTCCTGTTTTCAAATCATTTGCCAGATTTTCTTGCCTATGTCGGCATTTAAACTATACTGTGTTTTTCTTTTTTTATCAATAATTTTGAGCTACCATTTTCTTTTGTTGCATTTTTCACTTTCTTCTTCTGCTGCATTTTCATCTATTCAAAGAATGTTTTTGTTTTTTCAGTCTAACAATCTGCCTAAAATAATCTCAGCAAATCTTCTACTAAGGTACATTTGACAATCAACATGGCAAACAATAAGCCTGTTGAGTGCAGGATGTTTAATCATTCTTCCTTCATCATTAGTAATAGCTTTATTTGTGATAAATGTATATAAGTTAGCACTCTGAGAAGATTGCAGCATTAGAGGTGCGCGTCCAGATGCTAGAGAGAGTTAGCAAGAGTGAGAGCAGCATAGTTCCTGTATGGGAGAGTCTGGAGGCCTTAGCCAGAGTTAGCAATCCCCTAACTCCAGCATTAGAGCCCTCACAGCGGGGCAAATGGGTGACGACTCAGTGGTATCATTGCAAAGCTAAAGCTAACACTAAGGCTTGCCCATGGGAGCACCACTACTCTCCTCTTCACATGTCTAACAGGTTTGCTCTCCTCAGTGAAGTACCCACCGAGAAACCTGAAAGAGCTCTGGTTATAGGAGATTCTATCTTAAGGCATATGAAATTAGGTAGGCCTTAGCTAGGCACCAGTAGCTTTAGTTAGGTGTATACCGGGAGCCAGGGCACCAGACATAGCAGGTAATCTTAGGGTCTTAGGCAAGCATAGGGTTTCAAAGGTAGTTTAGCACATAGGACCTAAAGATATACACCTTTTTTAGTCAGAGGTTACTAAGAATAACATTGTAGAGGTGTGTAAATTAGTGAAGGCGATGTCTGATGTGGTAATATGCTCTGGCCCCATCCCAACGTGGCATGGAGATGTAGCTGAGAGTGAGGGAGAGAGAGAGAGAGTGGGAGAGATAGCTGGCGGAGCTTACGAGACATGCACGCACACACCCATACACACACCTGAGGAGCACCACTGATGCCTCCAGTTGCTGCAGCTCTCTTACGCGCAGCAGCTGAAGGACTCCTGTTGCCGGTGGTTGAGTGCGATGTGGAACAGATCATCAAGCTGGTGGTATTGGAGCAATTCACTGGTCGACTCCCGACAGGAAAGGCGGAGTGGGTCCAGTGCTACCGACCCATGTCACTGGACGAAGCCGTTCAGCTGGCAGAGGATCATGTGATGGCAATCACTGGTCCAGGGGTCTCCCTTTTTTGTCGCTCTCTGTCCTACTCCTCCCAGGGTCCCAGCTCCCTGGAACCGAGGTGCAGGAGCCCCAAAACTGGCTCCCTGAACCCTGTTTCCTTCCCGTTTTCCCCCTTCTCCTTCACCTCTGATGTCTCCCCCAGCTCCCACTCTATCTATAAAAGTAGAACTTTCTGTGTCCACCAGGCATTTCCAGGATCAGCGTTCCCTCATGGATGTTCACGAGCATCTGCTGGTGCCAGTCATTATTAAATTCTGGGGGCAAAAGCATAAAGTGGAGGTGGCGGTTAGTCCTCGGCTCTCCCATTCACTAATTCTTGGGACAAATTGGCCAGGGTTTCAGGCATTAGTAAGGGAAAGGTTTGTGGATGGGTCCTGCAGAAGCAAGGCACGATGTGGAATGTGCGCAGCAGTGGCTGGGGAGGCGGTGCCGGGGCCATCGATGACAGCTCTGCATTAGGGGGACACGAAGGGTGGGGAGGGCTTCACTCTTCCACCCTTTGCAGGGATTCCCTGCGGGAATTTTCCCTTGGAGCAGTCATGCGACGAGACCCTGAAGCACACCTTTGACCTAGTGAGAGTAATTGATGGTCAGCAAATTCAGCCCAGTGTTGTGCTATCCCACCCATATTTTTCAGTTATTAAGGATAGACTATATTGAGTGATGCAGGACACTCAAACTAAGGAAGAAACAAACCAGTTGTTGGTACCAAAGAGCTGTAGGGAACTTCTGCTCCACACAGCTCACCATAATCCCATGGCTGGGCATTTTGGGCAGGACAAACCCTAATTGTCTAAAGGCTCATTTTTATTGGCCGGGCATTTGTGGCGATGTTCACAGGTGGTGTGCAGGAATGTCAGTTGGAGAATCTGCTGGTCACTATAAAGAGCCAATGTGCAAATTACCCTTATTCGACATCCCCTTTGAAAGAATTGGCATGGACCTTATCAGCCCATTAGAAAGGTGCATGCGAGGATATCGCTTTGTGTTAGTCTTGGTGGATCATGCAACACAATATCTGGAAGCAGTACCTCTGTGCAACATCTCAGAACGCAGTGTTGCAGAGGCACTTTTCTCCCTAGTCGAGGTCCTGAAAGAGATCCTGACTTACCAAGGCACTATGTTTATGTCAGGGGCGCGACGCGAGCTTTACTAATTATTAGGGATTAAATTGATTTGCAACAGTGGTTACCATCTGCAAACAGATGGCCTAGTCAAACGGTTTAATCAGAGGCTAAACAACATAATTCATAAATTTGTTCACAAGGATGTGGGATATTAGGATAAGTGGCTTGAGCCCCTGTTATTTGCAGTATAAGAAGTCCCCCAAACCTCCACAGGGTTTTCCCCATTAGAATTATTGTACGGGTGCAAGCCTCATGGCATCTTAGAAGAAAATTGGGAGGAGCTTTGAACAGTTAAAAACGACATTTAGTATGTTCTGGACCTGAGAGCAAAACTCTTACGTCACAGACTGTATGACGGGTACTCGACTACAGAAAATTGCACTGTGAGATAAGGTACTCGTTTTACTACCCATGTCGAGCTCCAAATTACTCGCGAAGTGACAAACACCATTTGTGGTCACACAGCTCAACCTCAACTGTAGTATGAGGGTGCCAGCATCATGTTTTGCTGCACTTCAGAAGCAAGGGTTTCTGAGCAAGGGGGCCCAAAAACCTGACAGAATTACTCCAATTCTGGAGTAAGGAGGAATGAGCAAAAATTCTGGCAAACTATTGTAATAATCTTGTGGAAGGCTACACCAAGCATTTCATTCAAGTTCAAGCAATTAAAAGGCAATACATGTTAAACAGATACAACTTATCTTAGTTATTATTTTGAAATTACCTCTCATGGAAATATACCCTAACTGACTTAAAACAGGAAATGTATGGTAACATGAAATGTGTAGAGTTGTGAAAAATTTAGTTTGAATGTCTTTAGACTAGATGTATATAAACTTTTGGCCTCAGCTATAGGTGGATCTGTTAAAATGGCCAATGAGTGTAGGTACAAATCAGTACCTAAATAATTTTGGTAAATTTACAGTAGCCTGTCTTTCCACTCAGAGGAGATTATACTGTAGGTTACACAACAATAGTAGCTTGTTTCTGTTTTTCACTGTACTGTCCATGTAAAAGTTATAATATTTCACAATATACAGCAATTCATATTAACATACTTATTATGCATAGTAGTCATTCTGTGTGAATATTATCACACTAGAATGTATTGGGTGCATTTGTGTGCTGAGGTGAAATAACATTGCTATAATATTATATGACTTAACAAAAACCCATTAATCTGATTTTTATAGTCTGCTAATAAGGAACTCATTCCTTCTCTCTACAGTTCAGAATCACCAATATTTTAAGTTAATTATTTGACCAAACATTGGTATAGAATTTTAAAACATACATGGGGCAAGGTAAAATTCTTGTGTTAAGGTGTCAAGGTGGTTGTGGTTACTGGACCTGAATTTCTCAATGTTTGATGCACAGTACCAGTCTTTGGACACAGTCAAAATGATGTTATATTTTAGATTCTTCAAAAGTACTCTTCAAAGTTGTTGACAGCTTTGTACACTCTTGGCATTCTCACGAACAGTGTCATGCCATGCCATGGAAAAACATGTCTCTGACTCCCGGACCATCAGTACTGGTTCCCCCCAAGGCTGTGTTCTTTCTCCTCTATTCTTCTCCCTGTACACCAACATCTGCACCTCCAGTCACCAGTCCATCAAACTATTGAAGTTTGCAGATGACACCACCCTCATTGGGCTCATCTCTGAAGGGGATGAGTCTGCCTACAGGTGAGAGATTGACCATCTGGTGACCTGGTTCAGTCAGAACAAACTGGAGCTCAATGCTATTAAAACAGTGGAGATGGTGGTAGACTTCAGGAAGAACCCAGACCCACCCGCCCCCATCATCCTGTGTGACTCCCCAGTCGATACTATGGACTCATTCTGCTTCCTGGGAACCATCATCACCCAGGACCTCAAGAACATCAACGCTCTGATCAAAAAGGCGCACCAGCGGATGTACTTCCTGCGACAGCTAAAGAAGTTCAACCTACCAAAGTCAATGATGGTACACTTCTACACCTCCATTATCGAGTCCATACTCACCTCCTCCATCACCATTTGGTACGCTGATGCCACTGCCAAGGACAAAAGCAGACTGTAGGGTGTCATTTGCTCTACTGAGAAGGTATTTGGCTGCAATCTGAAACCTCTTCAGGACCTGTACGCTTCCAGGACCCTGAAGCGGGCCGTTAAGATTGTGGCTGACCCCTCTCACCCTGGACACAAACTTTTCAAGGCACTCCCCTCCGGCAGAAGGCTGCGGTCCATCAAGACTAAAATCTCACGCCACAAAAACAATTTCACTCCACCAGCAACTGGCTTCATCAACAATACCCAGGACCCACCATGGTCTCTTATCCACCTCCATGGACATTACACATTACATTAACGAAAAACCTTTCTGTTTCATGTGTTACATTAACGCACACAACTCATACTGCATCTTCTTACTTCAAACTGTGAGCAGTTGCACTGGCTCACTGTTGCACATCCTGCACTAATGTACAGTTAATGTCTCTATTTTTTTTTTTTAATTTATTTTCCTAAATTTTTATATTTCTGTATTTATGCTCATAGTTGTTTACCTTACTAATACTCTTTTTATTTCTTGTATTTTACTGTTACTGTACTAAGCACCAGTAAACCAAGACAAATTCCTTGTACATGTAAACCCACGGTACTTGGCAATACAAGTGATTCTGACTCTGATTCTGATTCTGGCAGTCTTAAAGAAGTTCCTTTTGCTGAGCACTTGGCTGCTTTGGGGCATTTAAGAAGATTTTCCACAAAAAAAAAAAAAAAATCATATATCAATTTCATGATTTATATTTTCCTTAGAAATCAATTACAGTGTCTTTAAGATTAAAATATGCAAGAGATATAACCTTTATCTGTTATTACCTACACCCATATGCACTAGCCAGCTCTTATAATGTCCCGTATTTTCCATCGAGTTCCTCATTCTCCTGACTGCCCTTTCTTCTCACCTATAACATTAATTCATTCATTCATTCATTCATTCATTCACTCTCTCGCTCTCTCACACACCTCACCCCCCCCCCCCCCCGGCTGTAATCCTCTTTCGCGGTAGCGCGCATGCTCAGTAGCGCCCCTAATTCCTTTACTCCTCTCTTTAATGGCTGCGGGATGAAGCGAGTAGAGTCGAGGTCTTCGTGTCTTTTTTCGCTATGGATGCCGCTTTCCTGAGTCCGCTCCGCGCTGTCTTGCCCTTCAGGCATGGCTGACATTCGACCGGAGAAACGTCGCGAATCGTAGCCTAGAGGAGTTGCGCTGGTTATTGGCTCTGTAAGTGGACTTATGTTTTCGGTTCTGCAGAAACGGTTGATTCAGCAGGGACTAGCAGGGCTCCCATGTTTGGCTTTGTTACACGACTGGGTTATTAGAGTTCATATGAGCATCTCCACAGAAGACGCATTATAACGTTATCAGACCAGCACAAGTCTGAACGTTATTAGACCATTCTGCTGCAATGCTGGTTGTGCTAAATATGACTTAGGACATACTGATAATAGAGTAGTACTCTGTATTACTCTCATTTAGCTCTTCATTGCTCACGCTAGGTTTAAGCGCTAAACGTCAGCACACACAGCACACGAGTTAGTCTTTCTCCGCGCTTAGCCCATGGCACTCTGATTTTATTATTATTATTTTTATTTTTTTTTACAAGGATTGCCGATATGCACACGCTGGTTATTTAAAATACTGCAACAGGCGTATTCTGCTTCAGATTCCCACCTAATTGGACGGTCGCATCTCATGAATTTTTAATGAGTGCGCGGTTACTGGAGTTCATTGGCATTTTCTGACTATGGCGCCCAAGGCAGCAGGTACGGAGCAATAACACTCCGGGAAATCCCCAGCGACAGAGTTTTAACAGTGTGGCATTAACACATAATGTTGATTTAACATCTACAGAGTGTATATGATCCTGAATGGACACAAATGATCACTGCATGTGGTAACGAGACTCATCACACCTAGTGATTAACACAGCATTGTCTACGTTATTGTCTACAGTGTTGGTGCATTGTGTGAACTACACTTCTGTAATACTGAGCAAAGTATAAAGCCCAGCTATAGAAACCATGCAAAAACACAGAAGGGTAGTGGTCACTCAGTGGTTGAAACGCTCTACTACTGATGGGGAGGTTGAGATCTTCAAATTCCAGCAAATCCCCACTGCCGCGGCCTTGAGCTGGGCCTTTCCAGCGATAGTGCTATGGCCCTGAGCTCAGGCTCCTTCTAAGCTCGAGTATATTCTCTTTATTGTGTGTAGAAATTAACTGGCCTTTTTACATATTTAAATATATTTGGTATGTATTCTTAATTTTGTATCTTTCATCAGAGGCTAAACAACATGATTCATAAGTTCGTTCACAAGGATGTTGGATATTAGGATAAGTGGTTCGAGCCCCTGTTATTTGTATTAAAAAAAAAAAAATCTTACATCAGGGCTTCCAAACCCCCAAAATGGACATTATGAATTTTCTGCATCCCCAAAGGCTTGACCACACTACATTTTTTTTTTTAAAAATTCCAAATTTATAATATATGACTGCTCTATTATTTAAACATTTATGGTCAGTAACATATGTATATTGTAAGTGACTAAAAACCAAAGGCACTGATGTACCAGTTTAGTGGGAAGTGTTGCACTGTTACAGGAAAATAATTCACGCCTGGGTGGTGTGATACGGCCAGACATGAAGCAGAGGAGCCTGGTTTATAGTAGGCACATGACTTTGTGTGCGCATACAGAAGCAGAGGCGACGTGAGAGGCATTGCTCACATCCTCGCTGCATCAAATGTACATCCACAAGATTTAAATGTGACATTCGATAAATGACATGCCAGATTAAGATGGTTTGGACATGTTCAGAGGAGGGAGAGTGAGTATACTGGTAGGAGAATGTTGGACATGGAGCT
>CM075009.1:13427352-13439819 GCA_037576675.1 Pangasius sanitwongsei | reverse complement strand
AGAGAGCGGGTGTGGTCACTATACCACGGAGCGAGTTTCTTATCTTTAATTGTTTTTCTTCTAAGTGGCGCTACATTGTCTAAGGTACAGCGAAATGTCGACTCTAAAAATTCAGTCGCCTGTTCGAGTTCTGATCACAATTCTGGTTTTTGCTTTGATACTATGGGGTATGGTGTGTAGATTGATCTGGAAAAAAATAATAATTTAAAGCATTTTAGCATAAGGCTGCAACATAAAATGTGAATGCAGTGTAACTGTATCCAGGTGGACTAGCTTCATTTAATGCTACATACTCTTGGTTTAATCCATGTTTCTGTTAAACACAGTTCATTTAAACTCCTGATCTGTAAAGGTTTAATTTACAATAAGCACTTTAGATGCAAGAGATCTAATATTCAACAGTTCTAGGTTTTAGTTGTCATTTTAATTAGGTTACTATAACTTTCTGAGCATTTCTACCATTTCTTTTTTATAGCTTGGGGAATAGACACAGTTTCAAATTGGTGGAGCCTGAGTGACTACTCATGGGAGCTAGTAGACGGTTGGTTTAGCCTGCTTGTGTGCTCCCTGGCCTTGGCTCTGGATTGTCACAGATTCGCTAAGCCTGTTCTGAGACTGAGTTATGCTGCAAGAAATTTACACACCTATATTGTTACTGTTAGTACCCTTTGACTGAAGAAGGCCTTTATCATTATCTGATACATAAATAACTTTGAAGATCTTTGAAAATCTATCTTTGAAAATGATGTCATATTTTCTGAAGTCTCTCAGGCTCTCAATCCTCTCAAGCCTCTCGGAAAAAAAAATGGCGGATGAACTCTCAGCCAACTTTGCCAACAAATGTAAATAGCTTATCGTTGTTGTAGCTCTCAGGTTAGCGATTTTTAACTTTGACATTCTAAGTACGGTTTGTTTGAGCCTAATGACTGAAGTATTTAATGATTTTCACTTCCTAGCCTACGATCCTGCTTGAAGTACCATGACAGAAACGACTGTGATTAAGCTAACAAATTTATATGACGTATGAATGTCAAAGATATCGGTCTTGCCTCTTGGTGATAAATGCCAGTGGTGACGTTTTACAACGTGAGTACATAGTCATGTCGCTGGAAATTGAGTCATCAGTGTCCCAATGTGTAGTGAGCCAGGGTCCTTACAAGTGCCCGATCTTGTGTACACAGTATACTGATTCACGCCTTAGGGAGCTAGGGAGCTGATTGAGACGCACCCAAAGAGAACCCAATTAAACAAATGACTCAAAAACATTATAATTTTTATGTTGGTTTATTGAGCAAAGTTATCCAATGTTATCCAATGTTAAATACTGTTGGATACTAGTAACTTCAACCAAACATTTCTGGTAACTGGTAGTCAATCCTGTGTTTGTCTGATTGTGGGCTCATGAACAGTGACATTACTCAACACTAGAGTGGCCTGTAGGTCCTTAGATATTACGCTGGTATTCTTTGTGACTTCCTGTATATTATTCACCATGCCCTTGGAGTGATATTTGCTGGAAGAGTAACAGTGGTGCTGAATTTCCTCCATTTGTACATCATATGCCTCGCAATGGCTTGGTGGAGACAAAACTCTTTTTGAAGTGGTTTTGTAACCTTTTCCAGCCTGGTGAGCATCAGTACATCTTTTCTGAGGTCTTCAGCAATCTCTTTTGAGTGAGGCGTGGCACACTTCCATAAACCTGTGTGGTAAAGACCAGACTTTAATAGTGAAGACCCAAGTTTATGTTCTTAAAACATGGGAGGGCCTGCTAAAGTCATGCCTGATTGCCATTCCTTTGATTGAAACACCTCCAACAAAGATATTTAATGTTGGATAATTTTGCTCAATAAATAAATGTAAAAACTATAATGTTTTTGCGTCATCTGTTTAAGTGGGTTCTCTTTATTTAGTTTTAGGTGATTTCAGATTTAGATAAGGATTTCAGACCACATTTCAGGTCAAATTTATGCAGAAATACAGAAAATTGTATAGGGTTCACAAACTTTCTAGCGGCACTGTAGCTGATCCTTGTTACAACTTGCTGAGTCACAGATATTGTTCTAACACCGCCATTCCTCAGCTGTATACAGAATGTGGAGAGAAGTGCAATAAATACCAACATAATGAAACATGAATAGCTTATTTTAAAAATGTTAAATAAAAACGTAAACCAGCTCTGTTAATGTATTCAGTATTTAAACATATTTAAATACTCGCCTATCCATGACCTTTCTTTTTATTGCACTTTTAAATACATTTTAAATATGCTGTCCATGCTCGATTGTTTTCATTTTAGAAGGATTGTTTACATTTTATTGTTAAGTGCGCATAAATAATTGATTTAATTTGTTGGAAAAGACACTTGGGTTTCAATGGTCTCTGTTCTTTTTCTCTGAGGTTTCCTTGTAGAGCCAGAAGTTCTGCTTTTATAGAGCTAGTCACACTTCTTGATTAACTCATCTGAATGTTGGTTTATCTTGAAATCTGTTGTGCATTTTTGTTGTTACCTGAGGTTGTTTGTTTTTTTGGGTTTTTTTTTATAGAAGTTGGTGAGGACCACACAATTGTAATTTAGACCCTGATAAAATTACAGAATGGAAGGAGGGTGTACTTTCTTTTTCCCATGACTGTAGCTGACCTGCTATATCATCAACATGTCCTGTGCCTTACATGCGTGAATGTCTTCAGGGAGACGCATGAAGATGTGGTATCCCATCCTGTCTGTTCTGATGAGTGAATTGACTGAAAGGGAGCCTGCTCATATTGTCTTAATAATTCTCATCATCACTAGCTCAGGGAACTCCAGACGTGAGGATACATTGCCCTCCACTGTTTATTACTACTTGCTGCTGCTGAGTGCTTTAGAGCCGATTTCCATTTTCTATCGAGTGTTATGTTTTTAGTTAGGTGTTCTTATGAAACTTCGGGGTAATCTAATCCTGTCCCTCCCTCTCTTCACTGTATGTATGGGGCTGTTCCACGGTAACGTCCCTCACGTTATGTATGCTGTTTGTGTTTAGTGGGACAGCCAGGTGTGCAATGGCGGTGAAGGAGCGCGTCGAGGCTGTGCTGAATGTGGGCCTGCGGGTTCCCAGCATCATGCTGCTGGAGGTGCTATACCGCTGGGACGTGAGCTCCTTCTTCCAGAAGATCCAGAGGAGCAGTATGAACAACAACCCCCTCTTCCAGTACAAGTACCTAGCTCTCTACCTGCACTATGTAGGTGAGTCCAATTTCATGTATTTATAAAATCTTATCTGGCATAATAATAATAATGTAGCATTGTCGATTAAATGCAGCTAAAATACTTTAAATAATATTTACGTTGTGTAGTAAAAAAAAAAAACAGACAGCGAGAGACTGTCACAAACAGCTGTTTAGAAGTGCTTGGCATGTTTCATCCTTGGTGTTGTATGTGTGTGTGTGTGTGTGTGTATTCTACTATTTCACAACTTTAAGAATGCATTAGACAAAAGAAGAATGAGCTGAAATCATTCTCATGTCTGGATCGGAAAGCGATGGTAGTGATGGACTTTAACAGGAAACATGGCAAGCACATCAGACACGACACCGTTGCCAAACTTATCATCAAATTCGAAAGACTGGAAGTGTTGCGGACCAGCCGACAAGTGGACGTCCACGAACATCAACTGACAAAGGCACAGCTGACGTGATGCTGGCATACATAGTCCCCTACGTGACTTTTGGGACACCCTGTAGAATACACCGTTCTCCTAATCCTATCCAAAAATATCTGAAGAGTCATTTTTTTTTTAAACAAACAAAAATAGAGTGTTCTAAATGACTAAGATGAACAGGCTGGGACTCGGTCTCCTGTTACCACACACTGTGTTAAATGAAGCTGATGTCGCTCAGGGTATGTGGATAATGGATGTGAGATGCAGACAGAGAGAACTGAACAGGAAATGAGGGGGGAAAAACGTAAATAGGATGGCAGGATTCCAGCTTTATATAAGGGGGTAATGCTTCAAATCAGGTCATGGTATTATTTTTGGTGTGACGTGTTCAGTTTCGGGCTCTCTACCTCTTTTTCTCTCACAGCCTGTATGTCTCTTTCTCTTTCCTTGTCTCTCTTCCTGTCTCTCTCTCTCTCCTTCTCTCTGTATGTCTGTCTCTCTTGCTCCCAGTATATTTTGTGGGGGGTTTTTTTTATGCTGAGTTGTGCTGAACGTGATGTAGTTAGCTCTCCCAGCCTCATGTCCTGAGACTGCAGAGCATCAGCTGCCACAGGCACAGAATAACTATTCTTCCTTTTATAGGGATGCTTTTCTTTTGTCCTAACTGAATGGGTAATCTGTTTTGGGTTGCTTTCTTTCAAGTTATTAATATGTAACAATTTAGTTTAGCATAATCGTTATTTAAATTAGAATGTGCAATTTAAATAAATAAGCTATTCACACACACACACACACACACACTATAATGCATTTATAGAACTGCAGTAACAAATGCCACTTATACAATTTGAAGCAGTTGAGTTTCACATTCGTCGGTCACCTCATGAGTGAAGTTACACAAACTCATGGGCCTTTGTGGGATACAAATGTTTTGCAGAGCTAACCGGATTTTCATGAACATCACATCTCTTGTGTAAATGCTCCTGGCAATGATTTACAAATACATTTGCTTGTATCCCGCTTGATAAATGAGGGCCATTGTGTATGTGCATACATTAGTGTGTGGTACTAGAAAGATCGTTCCTGTGAACTTTGTGAATGACTGTTTGCAAATTTCTGGCAGCGTGCATATGGCAACAATAACCTCCAAAGGGCTATCTAGGTTAACAGGCACATATTAAATGCAAGCCCTTAGGCTTCAGTGATCCATCTACAATACAAAACTAATTTTACAGTCAAAGTCTTCAGTGATTTTTAACCTCACAGAGTAAAAGCATACCAGATGCATTCAGTCAGCATACGAATACCAGCCTCTAATATTGTGCAGTATTTGCCTTTCAGTTGTGAGAGCAAACCAATGGGATATTACTCACACCCTTAGCGTATAATAAAAGTAGTAAAAGTGGTCCTTTCTCTAAGACCGCAAAGACCAAGGAGCCAAAATCGTCGAAATGCGACTAATAGAAATGGTCTTCTCAGATAGCCGTGAGAACCACTGCAGCAGTATTTATACATTTAAGGATGTTACTGTAAGTGCAACTTTGGTCAAAATCGAGGTTACGTTGATATTATTTAGACAGACCAGCGGTGCTGCTTTATGGAATTCCTCTAATGATGCATTTGTATTGGGAGGATAAATTGCATTTGATGGAGGTGGAATGAAATCACAGGCAGTGAGAAGAACAAATATAGAGACATAAATAACATCTTTAGTCAGAGAATCCACTGGCACTTTCTTGCTTCTGCTGCTTGTGTTTAATGTTGATGATCTCTTGTGAAGGCAGGTTGCTCATATTTCAGGGTTCTCCTTTAGTACTTAGTTTTCTTGAAGCTATATTATTGTTTGTTTTTGCATTTTTTTTTTTTTTTTTGCAGCAGAAGTTACTTTGTGCATTTGTATGCTATATAGGGAATAAAATGAGCCAGAAGAGTTTGATGATAAAGTATCAATTTGTAGTTTTGTCATCTAGCAGGATTCTCTGACAACAGATGATGTGTGTGTGTATGCGCACAAGTGTACATAGTGACATTGTGAGCAGAAGGTGGGGTTAGACGAGGGGGTGAGCGGTTAGCAACGTTAGACAGATAAAGCTCTCCAGTGTTACATAATATGACAGATAAGGCAGGCATGACAATGGAGTAATTAAATTAAAATCTCTTGCCTTGCAGCACTCACACACATACTCTCATTCATATTTGCACTCACGCAACAAATGGTTTCATACTCATACTTGCTGACACACACACACATGAACATGCACACTTATTTACACGTGCGCTCTTTGTATACAGTGCATTGCATAAGTAATCACCCCTTGAACTTTTCCACATTTTGTAACGTTTCAACCTGGAGCTGAAATGGATTTAATTGGGACTATATATCATGAATCTACACAAATTAGCGCAGATATTGACGGGGATTGGAAATTCAGGTTTGCAAAATTATTTACAAAAAAAAATTTCAAAGTTTTAGTCATTGCATAGATATTCTTGATTGCTTCTCTGATCAAACGCCCTCCTTACCCAGTCAGTGACTTTTGGTGGACAGCCTTCTCTAGGCAGAGTCATGGTATGCCTTTTTTTTTTTTTTTTTTTTTTCTCTCTCTTTCTTCCATGTTTTAATAATGAGTTTAATGTTGCTCTGTGGGATGTCCAACATTCTTTTCTAGAACTTTGTGCCAGAATTGTTTTAATAGCTCCTTGTTCTCCATAATGCTGTTTGTTTAGGTATGTTCCCTAACAAACTCTGGAACTTTCCAGGAAGAGCTGTATTTATATATATATATATATATATATATATATATATATACACACACGTAAAACTGTAGTTGCACGCAAGTGGACTCTGATCATGTGACTTGTGGTAAAATGCTTATGCAATCATTTGCGAAGACACTAAACTTCTACATTTTTTAAAATTATATATTCATTAGGGGTTACACAAGTACAAATGTTACTTGTCTGGTAGTAATTTATAAAAGTAGTCAATTAGTTCTCTTTTCCATAGTTAAAATGCAAACTGTTTCAGGACTAGGGTTGGGCGATCGGGCAAAAAATACCATATCACAATTTTTTTCTTTTAAATTTGATTTTTTTGTAAATAATTTTGCAAACTTGAATTTTCAATGCACTTCAGTATTATGTGCTCATTTGTATAGATTCAGTCCATTTCAGTTCCAGGTTGTAACGCTACAAAATGTGGAAAAGTTCGAGGGGTGATTACTTATGCAAGGCACTGTATACAAAGAGTGCACGGGTAAGTAAGTGTACATGTCATGTTGCCATGTTTTCTGGACCTTTATTTTATGGATCTTTTGCCAGATTAAATTCTGGTTCATCAAACAACTTGAGATGCCATGTCTGAGCATTTTCAGTGACAAATGTGTTTATTGTGATGCACACAATCTCTCTGTAAAACCTGATTGTGGAGACATTTTAATTGTTTATGATAGTTCATCGTATCGCCCACCCCTATTCAGGACACTACTATTTGTAGGCTCTTTTGTTTGTGTACAAAGTTAAATTTTCCCCACCAGTGCATTAGGCTATATTATTAACAAGGAAAGTAAATGAATTGGTGTAATAATTGTGCAAATTAATAAATCTTTATAGCATACTACACAATTTAATAACATACCAATTCTGAAAATGCACTCATGGACACACTGGCTTATCTGAAATTACTGACTCTGAGCATTCAGTGCAGCATGGAAATTCCTTACAGCAGGGATTAAATAACAGTCTCCCCACTTCATGCAAAGTGACATCAGAATGTTGATGGTTCATGAAAGCAAAAAGACAATGAACACATAGCCTCAGGTGACAACAAAAAACACAACCAATTTCAATATGTAGTTCGTTTTCCCCCAAAAAACCTGTAAAAAAAACAGTAAACCAACATTCGAAACCAGATGGGGAAAAATAAGTACACCCTCCCTACTTCCACAATCGTTAAGAGAGTAATTAGCAGCAAGGTGTTACTAATGAAATGCACAAGATTAGTTAATCATGAAGAAGTGTGACTACAGAAGTGTGACATTTTGGTGTTCTGGAGCACACAGGTGTATATCTGCATCATGCCAAGAAGAAAGGACAGCAGCGGTGACCTCAGAGAAGCAGTTGTTGCTGCTCATCAGTCTGGGAAGAGTTATAAGGCCATCTCCAAACAATTTGAAATTCACCATTCTACAGTGAGAAGGATTGTTTACAAATGGAGAGACTTTAAGACCATTGCCGATCTTCCTGAGAGTGGGTGTCCTAGCAAATTCAGTCCAATTCAGACCTGGGAAGCTTGTCATTGAGACAACGATGAACTCCATTTTATAGCAGACGAATCTTGAGACAAATGTGATGCCATCTGTCCAGCAGCTTAAGCTAAGCCAAAGCATCTGACAATCTGAACGACTAAAGAAGGAAAAAAAACAAAAAAGGTATTGGAATGGCCATGTCAAAGTCCAGACCTCAACCCCTTTAAGATGCTATGGTGGGATCTTAAGAGAGCTGTGCTTAAATGAATGCCCTCAGACATCAGTGAACTGAAGTATTCCCCATGACTTTATATACACAGCTGTACACACAATCTGTATCTCAAAAAAGTTGTCAAAAACTGGGAAGTGGAACTCATGAAAAGTTTGAATATGTTTGCATTAACCCCATGACACATGGGCCAAGCTTTTCTGTGTACCATAAAGCAAGCGTGAATACTAGCTGTGTAACTATCAAAGGGTGACCGATAGGGATTAATATTAAAGCTGTTGGTTGCCTATTTGTCATGTCCACATTTGAATGGGGACTCATTTGGATGTGTGTAACAAATGCATTGGTGCTGGTCCCTGTTCATCTGTTTTTGATTATCATCTTACTTTCAGTTTTTATTCCCTGGTCTGCTTATGACCATCTATCATGACCTCTATAATGACCACCTTTGCTTCCACAGTCATTTTGAATATGCTGCCCTCCCCAGCCAGTGTTGCTATGCTACCTCTCCACTGGAAGAAAGCTCCTTTGTGAGCTTGTATATAGGGATTTGTATGCTTACACAGTTTTCTAACATAGCTCTCTCTCAGGCTATATTCTGAGTCTGGTTTTGCTGACCCTGCCTCGTCAGCGTCTTGTTCAGCTCTACCTGTACGTCCTCACTGCTCTACTGCTTTTTGCTGGACACCAGATTTCAAGGTAAGCTTCCAGGACAAGCATGTATGATTACTAAATATAATGACAATTTTAAACCATTTAACCCCCACCCATGGATAAGGGCCAGTTATGCTCCCTGGACTCATTGCCACAGATGGCTTTGGCATCATTGGGATTTGAACTGAACAATAGAGTGACGATTTAGACCATTGCCCTACTCAGGAGCCCCATAGACCCTTATAGTCTAATAGAGTGCCACAAGGTTGTGACCATGGAAACTTGGATTTGCAAAATACAAATTTTAGCCACACGTGGCATGTAAATGAAGAGGAGATGTTGCTGCCAGGGATTGTACTGCATAGTTTATTAGAGCACTGAACAAAAGCATTGGAAATGCCCAGAGCTAGAACTAAATATAGTGAATTGCAGTATATAGGGTGCCTTGCATAAGTATTCACCTCCTTGACCTTTTCCACATTTTGTACTGTTACAGCCTGAACTGAAATGGACGTAATAGAGATTGTAGATCATGAATCGACATAAAAATAGCCCATAATATTAAAGTGTGTTGATGGGGGTTGTTAATTTAGTTGCAAAATTATTTACTTGGGCAAGGCACTGTACAAGAAATTACTGCACTGGATTTCAAAGATCAGGTCTAACCCTAGGGACAATATACTGGAACTTTTAACTTTTTTTCTCTGCTCTACCACAACTCATCCATCTGATAATTATAAAGCTGGGTGGAATGCTGGTGCCCTGTGATAGTCTGGCATCCCATTCATGGTGTATTCCTGCCTCGCACCTCCATATCCACAGCAGCACTGACCTGAACAAAGTGGTTACGGAATATGAATGAATGATTGAAGGCTTTCTTGAGCTGAGCCTAGTGTTAAACAATACAGCATTATGCACTTATTTTGAGAACCAGCAGATTATTTTTAATAGAAACTCTGAGAATGTTTAAGGCTAATGAAGCAAGAAGAACAGAGAGCAGAGGGTTTTTTGTGTGTGTGTGTGCAGTGTCACTTTAGATATCTGTTTAGTGTTGGATTAAGAGAGAGCTTTTTATCCACATCTTTTTGTAATGTGTTTCCCAAGTTACAGACAAATTGTAACTTAGCCATCTGCCTCTGTTTACTGAATTATCTGCTGCTCCATACAGAACTAAACCTAGCTTGGTGTGAGTGTGTCTTACAAGACTGGAGCAACATTGCTTTCAGTCCGAGAGTCTGACTCAAAGTTGAAGCAAGCTTCAGCTCGCACTTTTTTTAAGAGAAGCTTGTGCAGTACAAGAAATGTAGTCAACAAAAAATTTGTGGTTAGTCATATGACTACAGAAGAAGTGATGCTTGATGGTGTTTTTTTTTTTTGCTGGCCGAGGCATACAGTATGTTTTCAGTTCCTGGACTACACATGTTCAGTGCTGTGTATTTTCAGTTTCAGGCACTAAGTGCGTCCTATGCTGTGTGTTCTTGGTTTCAGGGACTATGTACGTGGCGAGCTGGAGTCTGGGTATGAGGGCCCACTCTACTTGGAGCCTCTGTCTATGAATCGCTTCACCACGGCCCTGATCTGTAAGAAACTTTAAAAATCTTTTGGCTCACACATCCCAGCTTCTCAGTGTGTCTCATTCCATCATGATCTCACTGTTTCAAACCTCATGAGTATTTTTTTTATTTTATTTTTTTTGACCGAAGTTAAGCTGAAGATTTAGCTGAGCTCATTCTCTGTTCCTTCTTAAGCAGGGCTTGCACCCAAAACTTCCCTCGTTCTTGTTTTTGATTTGTATTCCAAGCTTTCAACACTTTCACTCATGCTGACCTCCCTCTCTCCCTCTCTCTCTCTCTCTCTCTCTCTCTCTCTCTCTCTCTCTCTCTCTCTCTCTCTCTCTGCTTCTCTCTTTCTCGCCATTGTGCCTTCCGTCAGGCACTTCAGCAGTCATCTTAAGGTTTTCGATGCCTAACGGCTTAAGCTCACTTCCCTTAAATACTTTAGTCTCTAGTCTCTAAATATACTTATTTAGTAAGGCTGCATTTTATACAGCTCAAACCATACCATAATTGTTATTGGTAATTTAATGACAATTTGATGACTTCATCATTCCTTTGCTTTATTCTGACTGTTGCATTTGTGCAGGCCAGCTGGTGGTGTGTACTCTGTGCTCATGCGTCATGCAGACCAAGCGGATCTGGCTCTTTTCGGCCCACTTGCTCCCCCTGGTGGCCAGATTGTGCCTCGTGCCTCTGGAGACCATTGTGTTTGTAAATCGCTTTGCCATGATTTTCACTGGACTAGAGGTCATCTACTTCCTAGCCTCTAACCTGCTAGTGCCTTTCAACCTCGCCAAGACTGCATACAGGGAGCTGGCACAGGTCAGGGAGCACAAATACACTCACTTCAAACGTAACCTACTGGGACATCAGGCGAACTCCAATCACCGCGCAATAAATCTCTAGTATTAAATTAAAACGAACAACACTGAATGAAATCATAGTATTAATCTGTGGCCTAAATGTAGTTAAAGTAGGCATTATCTTAGCAGAATATTAATTGTGAATAAATCTTTAGAACAGTACAGAATTTCTTTGAATGAACATGATTAACACATGATTCAAACTCACTAGAAACTCACTTAAACTGGCTGTGTAGCAGTAACGTCCATATCCTTTTCTGTTTTAATACTATTTCAGTTTTAGAATTTTCAATATTTATGGAAATCAGCTCTTCTCCTGTTTGGAGGTCCACTTAATCCAAGTGAGAGAGAGACATAGTGTGACAGGGATTAATCTCCATTTTGTTTCATATTTACAAAAAAAAGGTCAAAGTTATATAATCTCTGTAATATAAATAATGATTTTTAATTTGTAACGTAAATGATTGTGTTTCTCACAGAAACTGGATCAAGCTAATTAAAATTGGTCATGTTGACCCTAAACAGAAAATAAATGGTGATATGTAGTAGGGCTGTCATGAATACTTGATTTATAATTGACTGCTCGATTTCTAAAAATCCTCAGTGAAAGTTTTACGCAATCAAATATTTGGCAAATGACGCTGGTTAGAGAAACCAAGAGTTGAATGTTTAAACTCAGATTTTTTTTTCCAGAGCGTATTTCATCCATTTCTGTCACCAGCTGTTTTAAAAGTTTTTAACGGACTACACTTTCAGAAAGCAATTTCAGAGCACAAGCTCATCTGTAGAAGATGGAAATGTCCGGGATGCAACAAAGGAAAATTTTGTTTACACTGTTGTTTAGCGTTTAAGCGAAAGCTGAACTTCGAACATTGTTACTCTGGTTGAAACAGTATTAATCTGAATTTGATTAAGCACGTGGAAAAATATCGCATCGTTTCATCAAACCGTTTCCGTCCCGCCTCCCCGACCAACCAAGCAGCTTTTCCCGACACACAGCACCGAAGATACGCACAGCATATTAGCTTGTGGGAGGACTGCATGCTAGTGTGTCTGTGTCTCTGCGTCTCTGCGTGCCATGATTACCCATGCTCCCTCTCTGCGTTTTGACACAAATATGCATTCACGCAGAAGTATAAATTGGAATTAACAGCTACTTAAGTAGTATTTTTATTAAGGAAAGCCATGTATTATAAAAAATATATATATATATATATATATATATATATATATATATATATATATATATAGGTTATGTATTATGAAAAATGAAGTATTTT
>CM075009.1:13408522-13418991 GCA_037576675.1 Pangasius sanitwongsei | reverse complement strand
AGACCCAGCGTGAGGAAAGAAAGAGCCGCAAACAGCAGAAAACACAGTCTGCTACTGCTTATGCCATAGTCCCAACCACTGATTACATTTGCAGCAAGTGTGGTAGGAGTTGCAGCTCTCGTATTGGCTTATTCAGCCATAATCGGCGCTGCAGTGCCACACCTAAGTAAATACTCTGGTGCAGATTCCATTGTCTCTAGAGACAGAAGGATGCCAACAACATAAAGAGGAGTGGCCTTGCGGGAAAAGTTCTCAATGTACGACCAGTAGTAAGAGAGAAATCCTAATAACTTTCTCACCTCGCCAACTGTCTTAGGGGTCCTCTCCTTCAGTGCTTGGACTGGAGCGATGTCATCCGTGTCCATCGTGTACCCATCTTTGGTCACCAGCCTCCCTAGGAATCGAACCTGGTTTCAGAACACTTCACATTTTCGAAGCGTTAGCTTAACACCATATTTCTGGTAACACTGCAACACCTTTCTAAGGTCCTGAAGATGATTATCAAATGTTTTTGAATGGACTAGGTTGTCATCTAAATAAGGTTGACATACCTTGTCACGCAGTTCTCTCAGGTACTCCTCCATGCTCCTTTGAAATTCGGCAGGTGCATTTGACAATCTGAACAGGACCCTCACCCATTCATCCCCACGGTGTTATGAACGCAGTGAGTTCTACAAACCACTGGTGATAGACTTTGCCTTGATCGAGGACTGAAAACCAGTTGCTGCCCACCAAGCTGTCAAGCATGTCTCGTATACGGGGAATGGGGTGTCTATCTGAAATGGATTTCTTATTTAACTCCTGGTAGCAGAGGCGGAGAGTTCCATCTTTCTTACGTACATAGACTACCGGCGAAGAGTATGGTGACTTTGATCTAGTAATCTGTCCCTTATTCAACAAATCCTCCAGGTATTCTTTAACCTCTTTGTGCAGTGGCTTCGGGACAGACATGTATGTGTGCTTCACAGGTGTGGTATCATGGAGGTGGATTTTTAGCTGGAGAGATGGGATACATCCCACATCACTGTCATTGTGGGCAAAGGCACCACTTTCCTCTCTTAAAAGCTGTTTTACTTTCTGTTGCTGTTCGGATGTTAGGTGGTCAATGCAAACCGGAGGGTCCCATAAGCATTTCCCTTGGGTTGTTAATGTCTCAGCATTTTCCGTAGATTGAGTAACTTTACTGTCTTTGAGGGGCGGGCTTTGAGTGGTGTGTGTGGTATTCTCGCATACACTCTCTCGCTGGGATGTTGTTGGTCTCACCTCCACTGGGTAGATGGCCTTTACTCACTGGATATGGCCCAGAACTGCATGTGGAGACAGGTCAATGTCATGGACAGTATTGGTAATACAAGTCCCTCTCTGGAGGTGGACAATGTTATTGTTCAGAAGATACTCAATACCACCCTATCATCACCAGATACTAATACAGGTACCTCCAATTCCAGCAGTGTGGCTTTGTCTGTCCCTAGCTTGAATGTCACTTCGACCCAGTTTTCAAATGGGATGACTGTTTGATTTACTGCTCGACCGGTGAGACTTCCAGGACCTAGAATCTCTTCGAGGCTATGTAGCATGGTGTGTGGGAGATGTTCTTTTCTCCACTTTTCGTTCATGAGACAGACTTGTGAGCCAGTATCCCAGAGTGCCTTGCCACACCATTGAAGAAACAGTTCACCAGACATTTCTCTCCAATCAAATTCAGCAACTGTGCATTGTGTTTGGTGGATAGCTGATTAGTACTTACTGATCTGATGAGCTGTAGGTAGGTCTCCTTCTGCATCACATCGGATTGTGACTTCCGGAACTGACTGCTGATGTTGGGGAAACACAGGGGGACTTGACACATCAGGAACTTTCAAACTCAAGCGTTGGATTTCATTTTTCAGCATACTTGTGGATAACTCGAAATGATGCTGCAGTTCTGCGTACTGTTTCTTTAAATACGTGAGCTCCGCTGAACTCCTGTCTTTGTCGTCACCGCCATCTTGTACCACGTGGTCGTTGCATCGCGTCATCTCACTGGCTAACTCTAACAAGTCTTTCACATGTCATCCTCTTCTGTTTCTATAACATTCTTTACTGCTTCACTTATTAGTCTGATCAGCGAGTGTCCCTCTGCCGACAATTTTGCATACCTACACACCTCGTGCAGTTGATCAAGCCGCAGCCGGAGCAATGCCTTGCTCAGCCGATCTTGCAGTTGTTCTACGTCCATGATCAACGTCGCTGTAACTCACTTAAAACGGCACTGCTGATCCCATCCTCGTCGCCAGTATTTTGTAACACACTTGAAGAAGGCAACAAGCGTGAATGATGTTTGGGTTCTTTTGTTTATTCAGCCAGCAGTCTTACAGATCTCGCCACAGCTCCGTGCAGCACAACATTGCATGAACTACTACTAACTTTTCTCTTTTCTCTTTCAGGTCTGCTCTGGGGATTTCCATCTGGCTACCGCCACCCACTGGACACCCATCGCCTAGCTGTGAGTATGCAAAAAATGTGTGCATGTACTGAATATTTTAACATACATAAAACAATTAATCACTAGTGAACAGACATTACAAAGAAAAATTTATATATTTGGGGGGCCTAGCTTTTTATACAAAAATTAACCTATCAATATACATATTGTAGATTTCTCCACACTTGTTCTTTTTGAAGGGGCTGTAAGAACAAATAAAGATCACATTGTTTTAATGGTTGCTTGTGCTCCTGAAGATTATTTAAAGTATACCCAGTGACAGGAAAAATAGAGAAGTCATCATGTGATCAGTCAATCAATCAGATTGTCGATCAGATTAATCGGTGTGTTGTTTCAATAGCATCTTTTTTATAAATAAAATGGACTAGTCTAGATCTTACCCAGCCAACATAAGCAGTTAAATCTGGTCAGCAATGACCTGCCTGACCAACATTGACCAGCTAAATCCAGCCTGACCAACATTGACCAGCTAGGACCAGTCTGACCAACAGTGACCATCTAGGACCAGCCTGATCAGCTAAAAATAAGTGGTCAAAACACCTCTAAAACCAGCCTGCTAAACCAGATATGACCAGGCTGGGAGACCAGCTAAGACCAGCCAACCAGCTTAGGCAAAATGTGTATCTTCTTACTCCAGAGTGGACAGAGAACCAAGTACAACTGTATATATTTTTACATTTTCTCCCGTTAAAGCCCCAGAAACGCAGATCATTAGTGCTTTATACTAAAGGTTTCAGTAAGGGAACATCTGAAAATTGAATGACATGGGCAATTGTGTAAGATTCTACCAAGAGTCATCTTGGTCATTATAGTCATCTACTTCACAGGATATCTAATGTATTGCAGTGTTGTGTTACAGTATGGATTCAGTACAGTGGGATGTAAGACTCACAAGTTCAATATTACACAAATGTCTTACAGAAGAAGTACAGAAATAAAATCATAATATATATAAAAAATAATTACTAGAAATCCAGAAATTGAGATTTCCACATTCTGAAGGTTGTAGTAGCGAGGCATAAGACTTACTAGAAGTACAATATTACATTATACTACATTACATTACTGTATGAGTACAATAGTAAATGTTTTTTTTAAATGAATGATTACCCTGTACCCTGTGCAATGACAATAAAGAATCTATCTATCTATCTATCTATCTATCTATCTATCTATCTATCTATCTATCTATCTATCTATCTATCTATCTATCTAAAGTGTTTTAATGTTTAGAGTTTACATTTCTGTGCTAATCTCAGTTGGCAGCTGGTTTTAATTGCTTATGTTATTATGACTCTTTTCTGTAGCACTTTGAGATTTTCTTTAAAATGTAAAGTGCTTTATAAATAAAATGTATTATTATTATTATTATTAATCACGACACGGTGAACCAGGAGTGGACGAAAAACCCTGAGTTAGCCCAATTTTCAGGGAAAATTCCTACTCTGCCTGTATATAGCGCGACAGTGGATTCACCACCAGGGTCACCCTGTGTCAGGATTTTTACAAAGGATTTGTACGGAAAACATGGAAACATACAGAAATACTGAGTATAAAAGCAATATGTGTCCAGTCTCTCAACTAAACGTTGACTTATTGTTAAGGCTAGTCCAAGCTGGCCATCCATGTGGCCATATGGTAGACCACAGAACGTTCTTATAAGACATAACTGTGTAATGATGCAAGAAAGTGTGTTGTGTCATATGTTCCGTGCACAGGAAATCTCGGCATTGTGCAACTGTTATTGCTCTGCAAAGGCAACAAATCTGTATTGTCATTTGTACTGTCCTCCATGCCGGGGCTTTGTCTAAGTTGTAGACAGCGTTCTGAACAGACTCAAGCCGTGTCCTTTGTAGAGATAACAGGTTGGTGTGATGGAGAAGACAACGAACAGGATCAGGATCCAATGTCCACTCATATCGCTCTCGGGAGAGAAGATATGAATACTAGATCCAAGGTCCCGCTGCGCAACGATTCTTCAGCGGGCATCCGCCGCTGGGTGAGGACAGGCATCGCGGTTGTGGTGGTTGAACTGCAACTCTTCAGATGCCAGACAGTGGAAGTGATGAGCCAGAAAGTTATACTGCAGACCTTGCCTGCTTAACCAGGGGTCTTACGGCACTGTGACCATGACCACGTCTCGCCACCCCCATCTGGGCCTGCACAAAACAGAGAACACCAACGACCAAGATAAACGAGACATACAACAGAGACAGAGAACACTAGAGAATAACAAATATATATAAATGCATCTCCAGGTGCATTTCCTCTAACAGTCCAACAGGAATAATTGTATGTACAACACTGAAAGGTCCTTCAAGTTAAAGGTCCACCTCAACAGGAAACGGCAGACTGTCTGCCCGCTCACCATCATCATCCACAGGGAGTAGCATATACTGTCCAAACAGCGCATGCACAGTTTTGTTTATGAGAGCGTGCAAGCATGGGATTCCACAACAGACGATGATTCCAATAACAAGGAGAACTATCAGGAGTATGGTCCCAAGGCGCATTAACCCTGCCAGCCAGTCCGTGGATGGTGTGGTTAATGAATCGCTACTGATTATACCAGATGTAGTTAATCCATACTAGATTGCGGTGGACCTGGAGAGCAGGGACTATGACGGCCCAAGCTGTAGATGACCCTAGCCATTGGGCATAATGCCCCTCTGGGACTCCCACAGGTTCCCCTGCACAATTAATGTAGACCTTTGGGTCAGGACCCCAGTTTGGAAGTACCGAGTCATTGGAGATGGTCAGATACTTGTTCCTATACTGTCCCCAGAGTCTTGTCAGGAGTCTCTCCCCGATGTCTACCACACTGCGGGATTTACGGGCCCTACTGTTCTGCGTTGGATGAAGGTACTCATACAGGCTAGTTTCGTTCACGGCCAGTATCGTGAGGTGCCCTTCTAGAAGGACTGGGGCGCATAGACCATGCCATAAGCGTGGAAGAACCTGCAGGACCTCGGATCCCCCGCAGTACCAGAAGATGTCTGCAAGGGGAAGGGTTCCCAACCTTAGGCTTGGTATGTCGAGACGTACTACAGAGTCTGGCTCACACCCATATTCTGAGATATTGCATGAGGGTCTAATGTTAACAATAGGGTAAGCTGCTTCTATAGTTTCCAAACATGAGCGTTTGCGTATCATCCCCACTTATTCAGAACCCCGTGCACGTATGCAGAGTGGGAAGGTCTGTCCAGGGTATGTGTGAACTTGCAAGTGCATGCAGAGCTCAGTTTTCGCATCCAGTCTGCACCATGGGTTATAGCAGCGGAGCCGAGCAGGCAGATGGCCGGACACAAATGCGTCGTATTATATATTCCAAGCGGAGTGGAGTTGGTGTTTATACTGTAGTACCATAACTGGAAAGTCTCCATACACTGTGGCGAGCGTGGCTAGGCAGCAATGATCACACTACTGCCTTCCTCATCGGGGTCAGTGCTCCCGGGGCACTTAATCCGAATTTCTACTGTTAATGTAAAATTGCCTGGAGAGTTCGATCCAGGGAATAGATTTCAGCGTCTGTGTGTAGGAGGACCAGAGTAGGAATGAGAATATATAACGAGCAGCTTGTTTCTATTACGGGGCACCACCTGCCTATCATAGGCAGCCTTCACCAAACATCTTGCGCACGATACGTGGGAAAGCAGAGTGGCTTTAGCTTCCTCTTTAGTAATGTCCAGCTTCGGTGCAATATCAGGATCTGGGCTACCATACACCTGTTTTCGCCCCATGTAGGCCCTTCCCTGGCCTACCTGGCGTTTCTGTCGTCCATGGAGGGTGGCGCTGGCATTTGATACACGGGGAAGACTCTTATTACTTAATTTATTTACACTGGTGGGGGAGATGGAATTTGACTCTACTGGGCCCATGGTACTCCCTTTAATTAGCATTCGAATAAAAGCTAGCCACATTAACCATAGAAGGACCACCATTACCCATTCCAGGCACGCTGGGCGAAATCGCCTGGAGTTTAGGATTTAGATGATACCAGTGCTCCTTACCTTCAACCTTGACTGCGGTAGGAGTTGCTAGTACCACCTTAAAGGGCCCTTCCCTCCGTGGCTGTTTCCAGTGTTTCTTCTTGAACACTTTGATGTACACATAGTCACTAGGCTCGACCTGTCGAAGGGGTTGTTCAATACGTGTGCCGTGTGTAGCTTCACCAACCTGCGAACACAATGTTCTGTGTATTTGCGTTAAATGTTTGACATAACTAGACATCTCACTCTCCAGTTGTTGCAATGAGGGGGCTTTGTATGGCCCTTGAGAAGGGCCAGTTCTAGACATTTGGAGGCCCTAGGCAAAATTTATATTGGAGGCCCCCTAGCCTCCTTCCATCCACATTTCAGAATAAATAAAAAGCACTTGAAACAAATAAAATTTCTAACCTTTTTATTTATACAAAACCTGTTATCATTACTTGTATATATTTACTTAAATGTGCATAAAAAAATATGAAAGGTCATCTGGACCAGCTCTTCTTCTCCTTTTTGTTCAGTAATTTATTTACAGTAACACACTAACCCACTATTTGGGATAACAAACATTTTTGCCTACTCTATACAGCAAAATGGGGGGTGAGATGTCATCCGACTGAAGATGTCATCCGACTGAAGTAATATAGGCTACATTGTCATATTATCTATTGCATTTATAAACCCTAAATATGCACTATAACCAAATCAACAGTGGAAGTGAAGAAGACAAACTACTAAGCAGAAAGAATAGTTAACTTCATCAATTGTATTTGTATGCTTAAATTGTATTTATTCAGTACATACAACAGCACAATTTATTTGAAAACTAAGAAAAAGTATGAAGTAGGTTATTATGATAATGTAAACATCACCGGACTTTATACAGATAGTTGAGGTACTTTTTTTGAAATAATAAACAATGGTCTAGCCTAGCTACGATTGCGGTTTTTATTAACCTTTTACATTTTCTTTAGTATTTTGAAAATCGGCTCCTGCTGATTCACTGTACAGTCGATCAGCTCGGATTCAAAGCGTCATGTCGCTCGCGCTGTTTTGAACTCAGAATAAACCGGCTGATCCATGTTCAAATCGCACTGACACGAATCGGCAGAATAAGGCTCAGTTTATTTTAATATACATTTACAATCAAAAATGATGACAGCTCACATACCTGCATCACGAGCTGCGCTTTCTTTGTTTCTTTTGAGTATAGGTTTGTTACGGTTATGGAGGTCCCGCCTCCAAGCCCGAGGCCCTAGGCAATTGCCTGCTCTGCCTATAGCTAGCGCCGGCCCTGCCCTCAAGAGAAGGCAACTGGCATTGGATGACCTGTTAACATTTCATGTGGTGTCAGGTTTGTGTTGCGATTGGTCTGTGAATGCATTTTCATTAGTGCTAAAGGCAGCGCCTGAACCCAATTCAGCTTCGTGCTGGCACAAATTTTTGCTATCTTTTCTTTCAATACACCATTGGCTCGTTCAACCATTTCCTGGGACTGTGGGTGGTATACACAACCCATTCCTTTGCTTGATGCACAGCGTCTCAGAGATTGCCTTAATCATTTCATTTACAAAATGTGTGCCATTGTCTGAGCTCAGTTGGTCGGGGATGCCGAATCGCGGGACTACCTCTCTGCACAGAAACTTAGCTACCGTCTTAGCGTCACACTTGGCTGTTACTATTGTCTCTACCCATCTGCTGAAATGGTCTATCACTACTAGAATGTACCTCTTTCCCTCCTTCTTGTCCAATATGTCCACAAAGTCCATCATCAAGTGCCTAAATGGTCCTCGCGGTACCGGTATGTGGCTAATGGGTGCTGTAAAATGTTTCCTCCCATTCCGTTGCACGCACAGTTTGCAAGACCTTAGGAAGTTGTCCACCGTACTGGCCAGGTACGGTGACCACCAATCCCGTCTCACTGTTCTTATGGTCTCACGACGATTACAATAATCAACACCATGTGCCTCCTTGACGAGCATAGGTAATAACCCTAGTGGAGCTACCCACATACCATCCACGCTTCTCCATATCCCTGTGTTGGGGTCCTGTACTGCACCTCGTTTCTTCCACAGTTCTCTCTCTTCTCCGCTTGCTACTTCTTGGTACTCTCTAATGTCATTCTCTGAGACATGTGCTCCTGCCTCCTCTAATTCTCCTGCCTGCATCATCACTTTTACACACTCTTCTCCTACGGCTGCTTTCTTGGCTGCCTCATCTGCCGCCCCATTGCCCCTGCTAACCCATTCGTCATCTGTCTTATGTGCTTTACATTTTACTATGGCTAGCGTTTTTGGCAGCATCATTGCACCGAGCAAATCTGAAATTGCTGGCCCGTGTGCAATGGAAGAACCATCAGCCCTCTGGAAGCCTCTCCGTGCCCAAATTGGTCCAAACACATGGCAAACCCCATACGCATACGCTGAGTCAGTATAAATGGTGCAGGATTTTCCTGCCCCTAATTTACATGCTGCGCAGAGCATGGTTGTGGTACACAAGTGCTTGATGCTACCTCGAACGATTCCGTGTCTTTGTTGTATTGAATCACTGCACGTGTTGAGCGTCTACTAGAGGCTGGTCCTCTAGATCTGGTCTAGCCTTCAGGAATTTTTCAGCTTCTTCAGTGCACTCGTGTGGGGTTCCTTCAATGGGTAACACTATTCTGTTAGCAGGATTTATCGTGGGGCATCTTTTAATCGTCAGTTCAGGTGCTGACAGGATCATGTCATATCCTGTTCAGCGGGCATTAGTTATCACAAACTTCTGACTCGTCAATAACGCATGCAATGCATGAGAGGTGTAGAGGGTTACCGGGTGCCCCATTGTGATTGTGGACTCCTTTGATAGGCGAATGCTGCTGCTGCTAACCCTTGATAACATGGTGGCATGCCCTTCTCCATGCTATCGAGTGCCGTGCTAAAGTATGCAATTGGTTTTCTTCCCATGCCTTGTTGTTGCTGTGCCAATACAGCTGACGCAAACCCACGCCTCTCCGATACACAGAGATAGAACGGCTTACCATAATCTGGACAGGTTTCGTGTAGTGCCTTCGAGCTAGGTTGCGAGCTAGGTCGTGGGCCAACACCTGATTAAATATTGAAGGGCTTTCACAGTACCCCTGGGGTAACCTGGTATAAGTGTATTGTTGTCCACAGTACGTGAAGGCAAACAGGAACTGGGAATCTGGATGCAAGGGCACACTGAAAAAAGCTGAACATAAATCAATCACTGTGTACCACTTTGTTCCTTCAGGTATATTTGACAGTAATGTGTGTGGGTCTGGCACTACAGGGTTTTCTGCCACCACTACACGATTTACTGGCCTTAAATCGTGGACCAGCCTCCACTTGTCTGAATTTTCCTGACTGGAAAAATGGAGGTATTGCAAGGGCTTTTAGTTGGGACCTTTGCTTCAATTAACCCATCAATCATCGGTTTTATTCCCTCTACTGCCTGTTTTGACAATAAATATTGTCTTTGATAGGGCAACTGCATGTTAGGTTTAAGCTGAATCTTTACCAATCCTGACGATCTCACCAATCCTACATCTGTGGGGTGTTTTGTCCATAACTGGTCTGGAACCTACCTCAGTATTTGTTCTACTTCCTGCTTAGTGAGCTCTTCCCCTTCTGTCCGCTGAGACCATTGCCCTGTCACTTCTACTCAAATTCTGCCACTAGCCTGACGACTAATTAACAGTGTTCTTGCCTCTGTAATGTCTGTAGTTGACTGTTCTATCCTAAGATATTTTTTGTCAGCTGACACTCTCATACCTTCACCTACAGATGTCCAACTAGTTACTTGACCTGCCTCCCTGACCATTGGCCCTAAATCTTTTGATTCAAACCTTGCCCGACCATCAGGGAGACATGTGGAGCAGCATTTTCAACCTGGTACTACTGAGCAATTTGACTGAGCAGCTGTACTGTCGCTGCTACCCCTTGGGGTCCCACAACTATGTTTACTGTCTTAATGCTGTGCTGAGTTCCCTCCACTTG
>CM075009.1:13381756-13408422 GCA_037576675.1 Pangasius sanitwongsei | reverse complement strand
TACCATATTGTTTATTTAGGTTTAAGTTTGCACCCCCCAGTTGTTTTATATATATATATATATATATATATATATATATATATATATATATATATATATATATATATATATAATAAAAATCTCTGTATATGCCACTGCATTTGCACTAACGTAACACAAAAGCAATGCTCCAAAGTTGTCTTGTCAGGTACCAAATATTTTGGTGTATATGCGCATTGAAACAAGTTCTAGATATGAAATATAGTTAGTACATAGTGTAAATGTCTTTGTAAAACCGTTTTAATATGCGAACGTGCAGTGTTAAGGAGCACCAGGTTGTGTGAAGTGGCTGAGGCTTGCATGAGCACTTAAATGACCTTGTGTGGTCAAAGTGGGAAAAGCTAAAAAGGCCACGGATATGAACTGGTGACAGTAGATGACCAAACTCCCTTTCATCAGTATTATTTGGCATTTATTGCATTTGTGAGCATGAATACATTGAACAATGTATGAGCAAACTAAGCAATGCCACTCTTATTTATTATTTCGCAACGTAAATAATTTCTACAAAATGACACGTGGCTTAGAGGGAAAGGAATTTTTACATTTATTAAAGGGGGTGGGATTTTTTTAAAAGAATGATTCAGACATATTTTGCCACTTTAACTGAGAATGAAGAGCCTGATCCTTGCATCATTCTGATTTTGTTCTCTATGTTGCTATTTTACTACATGAATATGTGAAATGATGTCCTGAGCGAGCTGACTACTGTTTGGATTGCAACCGAGCTCAGTAAAATAATGCCTGAGGTTTGACAATGAATGTGAGAATAAATCGAAACCTACTGTATGAAACCCTTTTTTCTTGGTCAGCCATCATTATGCATCTTGGGCATTTTGAAATTGCAGCAAGACCTTGTGGATAAGTATAAGCCACGCGTGATGAAATGAGCAGATAGACACGCCTGCAGACAAGGAGGTACGTTCTGTACTTGAATGGTGCAGTAATGGTGAACTACTCGATTATCCAAAAATCCTCGACGGAAACGTCACAGTAAAATATTTGGCAGATGACACCGGAAACGAACAGATTGAATATGTTTAAACTGAGATTTTTACAGAACTTCTTTTCATCCGTTAACTTCGCAAGCTGTTTTAAAGTTTTTAGTGGACTACACTTTCAGAAAGCAGTTTCAGAGCACAAGCTCATCTGTAAAAGATGGAATATTCTGAATGCGATAAGGGAAAATTTTACTGTTTACACTTCAGATGCACTTCGGAGGGTGTTTCTCTGATTGAAACAATATTCATCTGAATTTGATTAAACATGCAGGGGGGGAAAAAAAAGGTCACACTGTTTCATCAAACGGTCTCTGTGAGCTATGTCTACCCATGATCCCCCGCAAATATGTTAACGCGGAAGTATAAATTAGCCTTAGTGAGCAAGAACATAACACTTAAGAAAATGAATTCATTACGGTTTTAGAACGCATTAGGGTGCAATTAACAAACTTTTGCAATTTGTTTCAAAATATATTTGTTTTCAGTTTTACAGTTTGTATCTCCCTGGATACATTACCCGAAAAACCAGGATATGGAGCCGGATTACAGAAAAGGTGAATTCAGTGTGAAACGAGTGAGGTAAAAAGAAAATCGTTTGACCTGAAAATGGAGAAAAATATATATATCTAAGGTACTCAGGTGATCATGGTCACCAAGAACATCACACAGGGAAACTGTTGTTTGTTTTAGTACAAAGCGACGCACACTAACGCATGCTGCAGATTGAGACATACCAAAACAGTCACTTATCGGTGGCTCTAATGATGTGTTGCACGGCATTAAAAGAAAGATGCCTTGGCAAACGGAACCGAATCATACGGTGAGCAGTCGCAGCCCGTCCTCCTTTTAGGTTAGGTCGGTTCAACTTTATTGTCGTTGTCAGAGTACGAGTGCAGAGACAACGAAATGCAGTTTTTATACAGCAGCATTTCTTCTTAATTGTGACTAGTTTTATTTGTCTTAATTTATCTTGCTTTGCTTTCATTTTTTTTAATGTTCAATAATCTTTTAATTAATGTGATTAGTAGAAGATGACTGTCACAAAATTTTCATTATATGTGTGTGTGTGTGTGTGTGTGTGTGTGTGAAATATGCTGTCATGTTTAAATAGCTTAGGTATTTCAAATACACACCGATCAGCTATGAATTTAAAACCACTGACAGGTGAAGTGAGCGCCTACAATGGGCACGAGAGCACCAGAACTGGACCATGGAGCAATGGAAGAAGGTGGTCTGGTCTGATGAATAGTTTTCTTTTACATCATGTGGACGGCCCTGTGCGTGTGCGTCACTTACCTGGGGAAGAGATGGCACCAGGATGCACTATGGCAAGAAGGTAAGTAGTCGGAGGCAGTGTGATGCACTGGGCAATGTTCTGCTGGGGAGCTTTGGGTCCTGGCATTCACATGGATGTTATTTTGACACGTACCACCTACCTAAACATTGTTGCAGATCAAGTACACCTCTTCATGGCAACGGTATTCCCTAATAGCAGTGGCCTCTTTCAGCAGGATAATGCACTCTGCCACACTGCAAAAGTTGTTCAGGAATGGTTTGAGGAACATGACAAAGAGTTCAAGGTGTTGACTTGGCCTCCAAATTCCCCAGATCTCAATCCGACCAAGCATCTGTGGGATGTGCTGAACAAACACATCTGATCCATGGAGTCTAATCCCCACCTCACAACTTACAGGACATAAAGGATCTGCTGCTAACGTCTTGGTGCCAGATACCACAGCACACCTTCAGAGGTCTTGTGGAGTCCATGCCTCAACGGGTCAGAGCTGTTTTGGTGGCACAAGGGCACCTACACAATATTAGTCAGGTGGTTTTAATGTTATGGCTGATCGGTGTATATACAAATTTTAATGAAACACATAAATAGCTTATTATGTATTTCATTAAATTTGTATATATATTTGAAATGCATAAGCTATTTAAACTTGACAGCGTAATTTGTACATAAAAGTGCAGTAATCCATGTAAATGGTATGATTTGAAGCCGATAAGACGAGGTTTACATTAGTCTTGTAATGCGTAAATTTACACACACTCAGGAGCACGAGTAGGATACAAACGTTTTTCCGACTTGACATGATTTTCATGCATACCGAATTTGGTGTATAAATGCTCCTACGAATGATTTACAAATAAATCCATTCCTATCCAGCTTTGAATAATCACTGTTTCCCAAACTTTACAATTGGTGTTTGTAATTAATAGCTTTAATCTCATCTTTAGACTAATATAAATTAATTGTACTGTTTTTTTTAATACAGGGCTCAAAAGCTTCTACATTCCCATTTGTGGTAATTTCTTTTTTTTTTTTCTTTTTTTTTTTTCTTTTTTTTTTTAAAATATATATATAAAAAATAAACCCTATTCCCGGAAATGATTATCCAAACTCTGAACATCCATTATTTTTTAATGTAAACATATATAATATTCTCCTTAAGAACATTATTTTTTATAAAAAATAATTTCTTTAAAATATTGGAAACCTTTAAAAAAAAAAAAAAAAAAAAAAAAAAAAAGTCAACATTTACTGCCAAATTAGTGACTTTGTCGCCGTATGCCTCCATGTTGTTTTTGACGAAGATGGTGTGGTGTTGCCAGGATGCTGATATCAAGTCACATGATCCGGGAACATGAGCCAGCCCACTCTTCAATGTTTCCCCACTGAAATTAAGCTGACCGAATCACTGCTCCTTCCCAGAGCCTGACAAATTTTGTATCTCCCAGGATACATTTAAGGGTTAACAGCTACTTTAATTTTTTTTTTTTACTAGATATTTTCTTACTCTTTCCCAAGTAGATATTTGGATTAGATTTTCATTTTGAATGTTATGTTTTAGCCATGGGTACAGAAACCGTGCAAAATGTCAAATGACAATGGTTCCTCTTAAAACGCATAAATTCTAGTTTATGCTTTTTAAACTTCTGCCAGTTTTTTGTCCAGGAGTACTGCTGGAAGGCTTGATCAACCATAGATGAAAATCAGACGACGTTTATTTTATCTGGCCGACATGGCCAACTGGTGTTGGGGTCTGTGGACTACTGGAAGTTTGAGTGCCTCCCAAGGGATATGGGCCCCTATAATCACCACCTTTCACCCCATTAGCCCTGCTGAAATCTTCAAGATGTAGACTATCTACACATGAAGGAAAGATGTCTATCACATTCTAAAGACACATGGCTTACCTTTTTGTCGAGACTGACTGCATTCTGAGATGCTTTTCCGCTCATGGTGGTTGTAAAGAGCGGTTAACGGAGTTACCGTATTCCTCCTGTCAGCTCAAACCAGTCTGGCCATTCTCCTCTGACATCTCAACAGTGTCTGCCTGCAGAACTGGCTCTCCGTGGATGTTTTTTGTTTGTTTTTTTTCTTGCACCATTCTGTGTAAACTCGAGCGTGAAAATTCCCGGGGAGAACAAAAAAGCCTCAAATTTAAACTCAAATAGCCTAGGCACCAACAGCCATGCCACAGTCAAAGTTACTAAGATGTGAATGAGTGTTTGATGTGAATATCACCTGCATGCTTTTTTCTGAATTGCACTGCTGCCACATAACTGGCTGATTGGATAATGGCATGAATGAGCAAGTGTACATGTGTTCCAAATCCAGTGGCTGATGAGTGTACAATAAAAAATGTGAACTCTGTTAGTCATGACAAATTTATAACCTCATGGAAAAAACTAGCCAAAGCATACGTCGTTTTTCCTGTGTTCTTTCTATCCAGCAGTTCCACTGCAAGGGCAAAGTAACAGGTTTTGACGTTCACTTATCAGGCTAGAAACTAAATGCTGCTTAAACTTAAACTGTCCCAGTTCATCATATACCAATTTATATTTAGGGAATGTAGATTTTGGTCACGAATGCTTAATGTGAAAAACCGCTACAAACCCAGCTTCAAAGGCCATATTAACTGAATTAATGTTGTGCTTCCAACATGGGCCACAAGATGGCAGTGTGGGCGCTGTAATTATCGCTGAGCTGTTTTTTTGCTTCTTCAATTTGTATGTACGCTGTTTTTTTTTTTTGTTTTTTTTTTTGTTTTTTTTAATCTCTCGCAGTTTTTTTGACCGTTAAATATTCTTAGAAATGAGCAAAAGGTTTTTTTTTTTTTTTTTTTTTTTTTTTTACATAATCAACAAAGGACATTTTAAGAGGAGGTGGAGAATGGTCAAATAAATCAGTAAACAGAGGGCACGAAATGTTATTTAAACAAACAAACACATTCATTTCTTTGATTCAGGCCATTCACGTTGACAGGTCTTTCTCAGGGTGACAGGGTTTTCACTGGAGGATGAGTGTGTAGCGGCTCTTCAGTCTAAAGCTGAAGTTAAAAAGAAGAGCTTGGCGTCACTCGCTGATAAACGGTCTGTGTATTAGTTAAAGCGAGACTATTGTACGGCACATTTATATTTTCTACATGGAGTATGGCGTGTGGATTGACTAGTACACAGAATAACCCGAGCCTGAAGGATCAAGCAGCCTGTTAATATCAGTGCTTCAGCGCATTTCACCATTTCACACCACCTCGAGAAGCACACGATACGGTGTAAATAGGTAAAGAAATCAATACGTAAATAAATAAGAAAAGACCCGAAGAAGAAGACCAGCTTTATGTTTGTATGTATGTGTGCGCGCGCGTCTCTCTCTCTCTCTCTCTCTCTCTCTCTCTCACACACGCGCGCGCGGAACGGGGGGGGGGGGGAGGGGGGTGCTGGGGTGAGGGGTCTTTTCTGCAGTACATTAGGTGTGTGTAATTAGCACTCGCGGCTAATATTATATACACGGCAGGCTAAATGAGCTTTGGGCCTGAGAGAATAGTAGCTTATTGGCCTAAGCAGAGCCAAATACTGCCAAAGCTTTATAGGCTGTTGGTTTATAAAATCAGAATCAGGTTTATTGGTCAGGAAAGATTAACTGACGAGGAATATGAATTGGTGGTTGATGTCGAAGTCAAAAGTCAACGTCTGCTTTATTGTCAATTCTGCCACATGTTCAGCACAGACAGAGAACTGAAATCACGTTACTCTCAGACCCTAGGTGCATACAGATAACACACACACACACAAAAACAAAAACAAAAAAATGGATGTAAAAAATACAAATGATACATATAACGTGTACATACACACTGACACAAACGACGACAACAACATAAACACTCAAACAAAATACCAAGAGCAAAATGAAAGAAATAATTAATATATATATTTATATCTATCTATATATCTATCTATCTATATACATACATACATATATATATATACATATATATACATATGCAGGTACATACAATTTTATATATATATATATATAAACTGACGGGGAATATGAATTGGCGGTTGATATCACAGACACAAACAACAACACAAACACTCAAACAAAATATTAAGAGCAAAATGAAAGGAATAATTTATATATATATATGTGTGTGTGTGTGTGTTTGTGCGTGTGTATACATATTCTTATATATACATATAACTGACGAAGAATATGTATATATAAGAATATGTATGTATATGTAATATGTGTGTGTGTGTGTGTGTGTGCACTTTTTGAATCTAGAATATCTTGTAATCGAAGCATGTGCAGAAATTGTATGTACCTGCATCCTGAACAGGTCAAAGAATACAGAACAGAGGTCTATATTCAAACCTCAAAAATCAATTGATTTTCAGCAGCTGAGCACAAAAAAAAAAAGTGTTAGTTTTGAAATGTTTGGATTTCCACTTGTACATGCTAATTTTTAATCCAGTAAGAAAAAGTCAGGGCGTTTAATGGAATTGTTCGACACAGCAAACATTTAAAACAGCACCAGCTGTGCCACTTCGTGTGTGAGAGATGATGTGCTTCGTCGTGCGCGTTTCTTTTCTAACAAACATTTACACACAGCCTCTGGTCTGCGTTTATCGATGTTGTATCGCAGTGTTTGACGAACGTGCACATTATTTCCAGCGTTAATGAAACCTCAGTGGTGGTGATTAGGGGGGTCGGTGTGGCACAGTGTCATCATATGTATTGTTTAGTGTGATTTATCCTGCCGGGCGAGTGACGTCACACTCCTTCAGCCCAAGCCGCCGCACGCGCCCCACACTTTTTTTTTTTTTTTTTTTTTTTTTTTTTTGAGCTCTATGAAATTTAATAGAACTTGACTCGGTAAATCCCGCCTCATTAGAGTGAGGTCATGTCATGATCGGCTTATTCCAGTCTGTAGGAAACAAGCAAAAGAAAGAAAACGCACATTTACCACACACCCGTTCCAGTGCAGTTAACTGGCACAGCTGGTGTGATGTGAAATAGTTCACATTCCCAGAATTCATATTTCCAGAATTCGGTACCAAACACCATTCATGGCCTGCTTCTATAAGCTATGAATTAGCAGGAAAATGAACTTGTTGACTATAAACTAATTAACCAGTATCCTGCTAGGTGGCTATAGCCTAGAGTATTTATTGTAATTCTTGAAAGAAGGCTAGTCATTATAGTCAGCCTGGGCTTGAGCGCCCTGACCTCTGCCATGTATTACAATAAAGCTGTGGTAGTTTGGTACGCTGGCTTTAGCACATTAATACACCAGAGATGTGGATGCTGCACAAAGAGAAACTGAGCAGAACCTGTTGATCTGATTACAGAGGAAAGTGCAATACACCAGCACCCAATGTGCATTTCCTTCTGTGCAGTATACAGCAAAACTGAGGTCCAGCGAACATGAGTTATTCTAGTGACAGTGGTAGGTATGGTTGATGGAGTGATGGAGTGTGTTTGCTGGGTATGGGTGTATGCTGTGAGGACAGGGGTTTAATACAGTGTCTGTTTTTGCACTTTTCCCATGAACTATACTACAGCAAACGCTTACAGTTTCCATGCAAGTAAAAGCAGTTCATTTCACGCTGCGGATGTTCCTTCAGTAATTTCCATGGGAATTTAATGCAGATTCTGAGGAGCTCTGAATGTAGGAATTTATAGCCTGTAATCATAGCGTGTTGCAACTTGTTGTGGTGGTGGTTGTTGTTGTTGTTGTTTCCCATCTAGACCTGATGCTGCAAGTATTAATAAAATCATTTCACAGTTTCAGCAGTCGTGCGTTTCGCGACACGGCCACAACATACACAGAAAAAAAGGGTTAAATTCGCTGAACAGATAATTCAGCACATTTTAACTAACAGGTTTGTGGTTTTGCATTGAAACAGCCACTGGATGCTGTAATCCACATTCAAATGAATACTGTATGAGTTTATTCAGCTTGACGCATGGCGAGAAGTAAAGGCTCGCTTGTGCTAGAATCTCAGCCGCGCTTTCGGGTCCTCTCTTCCATCTCTGCCTTTTAGCCCATGCTAACTGATGAACTAACTTCTTGCGGGTTTTGTCTCCAGCTCCGCGCACGCCGCACACACCGCACTGTGTGTGTGTGTGTGTGTGTGTGTGTGAGAAGAGTGGGCTGTGCGATGCGAGCTGACTTGAGACTCGGCGCTTGGATGGAGAGCTGATGGTAGTGTGGGCTCGTCTGTGTGCGTGCGTGTGCGTGCGTGTGTGTGTGCGGTGAGGCGCGGGGCGGGGGGCTGAGAGTACACAGTCACTCCCTCTTCCCTTTGAGTTCCCAGAGCACAGTCAAGTCGGATTCCTTTGGGAGAAAGAGCTCTCTCTCTCTCTCTCTCTCTCTCTCTCTCTCACACACACACACACACACACACACACACATGCACGCACGCACGCACATCACTTTTTGGAACAGCGGGAGCGAACTAAGGATCCGCCGCCACGAGGGTCCACCTCTTCTTCTTCCTCGTTTCACCTGGCTCATTCATTTTCTTTAAGCAACGTAGAGGCTGAAAAAAGAACACGAAAAACAAATAAAGAGGAAGAAGAAGAAGAAGAAGAAGAAGAAGAAGAAGAAGTCGACTCTGGATAATGACATTTCCGCACAGGCTCTTGTTGTGATCGTCTCGTTTCTTGAAGTGACACTGGACTTTTTTTTTTTTTTTTTTTTGCACTCTCTGGGCTGCACGGAGCTCCCAGTCCACGTGTTGTGGATGTTGACAGCTCTCTCCTTCTCGGTTTCTCTCTATTCGTTTTCCGTTTGCACAGAGGAAGCGACAGAGCCGAGCGCAGAGACACCTGCGCGCCCGTAGATCTCTAGTCGGCTTTTTTTTTTTTTTTTCCCCCCCTGTTTTTATTTCCATCTCTTTTTCTACGGATCGACAGAGAAAGAACAGAGGACTGTAAGATCGACAGGGGAAAGAGAAAGTCCGCGTTCATGTTTGGGATTCAGGAGAGCATCCAGAGGAGCGGGAGTAGCATGAAGGAGGAGCCGATCGGCGGCATGAACGCGGTGCGCTCGTGGATGCAGGGCGCCGGCCTGCTGGACGCCACCACCGCCGCGCAGAGGTAAGCGCCAGGCTTCCCCATTCCCACCAAAGCGCCGGGTGCACTTACTGAACCTCTTCATCCTGAAGCCGGCCAGAGTCTTCCTCTCGCTCCTGCAGTAAAGAATCAGGGCTAAAGAAAAGATCCGGCTTGATTGCAGGACCGCGCTGAACCACGCGTCCGTTTCGGGCTGGAAACACACAAATGTGCCAGTAGCATATTAGATGTAGATTAAAATACAAGCATCTTCCAGGGCAAATGAATTCACACAACTGTTGATTTATGTTACTGACATTTCAGCGACTATCCGAAATCCTCTCTTCCAATCCTGCACTTTGCAGCACAAGCTTTAAAATATTAAAGCTTCTATTTATAATAAACGCATCCTCCTCTCTGAAGCACGAGCCTTTAACCTCTCATTTATTTATTAATTATGAAGCTAAATAAAAAAAAAAAGCGCATAAATAAAGCTGATTTTAATGATATAGCCTAAAACGCAACAAGAGAATTATTTATTATTTATCAGCAACTTTCAAGTAGTTAAAGTAAATAACTTTAAGTAAGTGAATATCTGTTTACTGACAAAAAATTGCGAGTTGTGCATTCTGGCAATTCGAGCATTTTGTAAAAGCTTGTGGATGACTGGTTCCAGAAGATACACTTTATCTAAAAAAAACAAAAAACAAAAAAAAACAACAAAAACGCATACATAGAATTTCATAAATAGATTTATTTATTGATTGATTGCAAAATTGAGCACAGTGTACATTTTAGAGAGCCATGTGTTGCAGTTTCCCTGTAGGCTGTGTATGCCCTCATGCCTCTCTCTCTCCCTCTTTCTCTCTCTCTCTCTCCCTCTCTCTCTCTGTCTGTCTCTATGTCCTTGTCTCTGCCCGTGTAGTGGTGTAGGTCTGGCCCGAGCTCACTTTGAGAAGCAGCCTCCCTCGAACCTGCGCAAATCCAACTTCTTCCACTTTGTGCTGGCTCTGTATGACAGACAGGGGCAGCCCGTGGAGATTGAGCGCACTTCTTTCGTTGGATTTGTCGAAAAAGAAAAGGCAAGTGCTACTTTCACCAAACACAAAATACACTCCCTGGCGCTTTTGCGTCATTTTCCAACAAATAAAAATAGAACAATCAATTATTTAAAATCCTTCCCTTATTTATTCTCCCCTCCGTGTACACCACAAAGGCATGAACCGTGTGCACTTTGCGCCAGAATACAGCTGAAACGCTGAAGTGTTAATAAAGGAGTTAAAGGTGCAAGAGCAGAGACAGCCCCAGCTCCTCCAGGACTAACATGCAGGGCAGGATACACGGCTGTAAACGCGCCTTTCCTCCGCCTCACGCTGCTATGCTGCTTTCTCTTAAATTATTTATTCTGAAGCTTTATTCGCCTCTCTGCCATCCGACTCAGTTTGTCATTATTGATTTATTAGCCAAACTCAGATTTAGTTTTATATAAAAAGCTGCTTTCAAAACATCTTAACAGAGGTCTGTAGATTTAACCGAGTTTCAGTGAATTAGAGGGTCTAGGGCAGTGTTTTTTTTTTTAAAAAAAAAATTATTTTTTACATTTATTTATTTTTTTTTTAAAATCCGCTTTGCAATATTTTTAAATGATGGATATCCCGGGAATACATTTGTATCAGATAATAATAATAATAATAATAATAATAATAATAATAAAAAGAGGTTATGCGTTGAATTGAGCTTCGTGTTTATTTCATTATGCTGTAATATGATCATATATATTCTCTTGAGTTAAAACGACACTGCTGGTGTTGGTGTTAGTTTCACACATTCTGCACTGTGTGTGTAGGTTTGCTCTGAGTGAGTCTCTGAGTACCGCAGCTGAGGAACTGGCAGCGAATAATGCACACCACGCTGTAATGGTGATCGAGTCCAATTCACATGTTTCCTTGGCTTGACAGTTGAAACTGATTTAGTTTGAGTGTTTTTTTTTTCCACTCGGAACTTCAGTTTACATTTATTGCACATGGGATCAGTCCTGGGTCCGGCTGCAGGAATGATAAAAACTCGGCTGCTTTTGCTAATAGATATGTATATATCTATATTAATTTTTATTATTATTATTATTTTTTTTTTTTTATTTATGTGTAGGAACCGACTGGTGAAAAGACAAACAATGGGATTCATTATAAATTGCAGCTTCTCTACAGTAACGGTAAGCACACAACAAGCATGTAACATTACTTCTTCTTCTTATTATCATTATTAATAAATAATAATAATAATAATTTGTTTAATTTTAGAGAACGTGTTATAGTTTAATTTTTCAGAGCACGTCTTTAGAGTGTCAGTAGCATTATGAATGACAGATTATTTAACAGCATCCCATGAAACGCACAAAATCACAGATTTATTTTTCACAAAACAGCATCAGGATCCTACACGTTTGCCATCTTTTAAATGTCCGCGCGAACTGGCCCTGAATTAGAAAAGTTCATGGTCTAGTCGTGTTTGCTGTTTTCAGATGCGTTTTCGTTGCTTTCACACTCTCAGCTGTAAGCCGGTGAAGAATAGCTCTGTTTCCACTTTATAAAACACTGTCCATGTAGAGTCGCCCTTTTCCTTTCCTGTCATCCTAAAAATCAGAAATAAAAGCTGCTTTAAATACACATTTTATAGCTCATTTAATCTGTGATTTTGTGCTGAATCCACAATCAAATTTCATTGATGTTTCAGTTTGTTGTTAGAACTTTGTTGTAAGTTTCAGGCCTACTTTTTTTTTTCTTTTTTTTTTTAAATTCAAAACAACAATTTAGGTACATATCCATTCAGCTCAGCAGATATGTTTTAATTGGCATAGTCTACTGATATAATTTAGGTGACTCTAAAAAGTCACGCTCTGTATCTCTGTGCTCTTTTCTTTTCCCCCCTTGTAATTGTATCTGTTATTAGTAGTGCATAGAAATCTGGCTGTGTGTTTGTGTTTGATTTTGCTCAGTAGACCTCTTTCTTTTGCACACAGGCATAAGGACAGAACAAGACTTCTATGTCCGATTGATTGACTCCATGACAAAACAGGTAAGGCATTATATTAAGAAAACGGTTTCAGAGTAACTGTTAGAGCTGATGAAGGATCAGGAAATATCAGAGGAGTGTGTGCGTGTGTGTCTGTGTGTGTGTGTGTGTGTGTGTGTGTGTGTGTTTCTAGGGATATGATACGTTTGCACCGCAGTGAGTTTAGGGGTTGTGTTGTTTAGTGTGCCTTAGGGGAATGTGGAAGTACTCATGTCTAAATATGACATCCTTTCTCAGGGAAAGCATTTAAGATGACTGATGTTTTAAGGGTGTGTGTTCACACTAGGGCAGACATCTCTGACACATGGCTGCTGAATGTCCTGCTGAAACTTTACCTTGCAGTCTGTGTGCAGGATGCTCACACGTGCTGCCTTTTTGTATCTTTTTGCATGTACTCAGGAAGTGGCTGTCGTTTTCGAAAGCGTTTTTTTTTTTTTTTTTTTTTTTTTGCGTTTCACTTTTTGTATGTATTCTTAGTCACTGTATTATTTACTGTGGAATGCTCTTAGCTAAGAGCGGACGGTCTTTGAATTGCACAAATTGCGCCTTTTGCCCTATGAGCAAGATCTCTCTGTGTGTGTGTGTGAAAGTGTGTGTCCTGCTGGAAATCAGAACAGCAAGGAAAGCGAGGTCCGAAAGCATTGAAATGTCTTGTAAGATGGTACATGTTCCACAGAGTATTTAGGCAAGAGCATTATTATTATTTATTATTATTATTTTTCCATTGGATCTCTGCAAGATTCTCAGCAATATATCACCTGTCGTTATATTAGTTTCCAGCATTCCATTTATCCCATTACAGATTCCAATGGCTATAAATGTGGATTATTTGTAATGTTTGCTTTTAACTTCACATTTTAAAAAAAGAACGACATTAAATTGCACTAATTTATGACAATTGTAATTTATCAGAAATATAGAAATACCTTCTCTGGTTTGTACCTGGTGTGAATATAATAAAGATTTATCTTTATTTACCTTTAAACTGATAATATTGTTGCACCTCGATTTCCTATATCGCTGGTCAAATTGTCCTGTTCATATGAACATAAAGAAAAAGCAATAGAATGCAGGTTACATGACAGAGTAATATCGAACAATGCTCCACCTACCATAAGTTGTGGCTTCTGGAAGTAAAGGAGGCAATCCTGTCACCTTGTGTATGTGTTGGTGGAGTTGGTGGAGTTGAAGTGTGTGAAGCGATCGGGTAATTAGCAGGTGCTGCTCTCCCTGACACACCTAAAGACCGACAGTCTGAACATTTAGCACATCATGTGCAGTCAATATGTGAGCACTGTGTGTGTGTGTGTGTGTGTGTGTGTCACAGCTGACAATGACCAACTGCCCTGTAGTTCACTGCACCGTCATATTGAACTCAGCTACAAATCTTAGTGACATGAACCTGAAATAAAAATAAATTTTTTTTTAAAAATGTTAGTTCATGTGCCTGGTCATATCGTTCATGATTCGTTAGTATCACCTTCAAGTTAAAATGACAGGGTTTTTATTTTTTTTTTTAATAATCTAACATCAAAATGCTATTTTGTCTGCCTCTAAACATCTGATTTTGACGATCACAGCATGCAATTGCAATCAAATAAAACATTCTATTTGGTAATATTAACCAGTACGACCAAGTCCTCCATGATTGCCGGTAGATTAGTGTGCAGGTCTGATCACTGTGATCACCCTGTTCACTTTGGAATGCCCACTTCACAGTCCACTCAGATCTGTATTAATAAAAAAATTAAAAAAAAATAAAAATCCAGCCACAGATATTTTCCAACCTGAATGTCATGTTGCAAAAAAAAAAAAAAAAAAATGCAACATGAATTCTGTTTCATATGCACTAAATTAAATTTGTAGTTCTTTTTTTTTTTTTTTTTTTAAGTTCTGTAATGCTGATAACTTTGTCCAGGTTTGTTCTTGTCCATGGTTAGACTGGCTGTGTGTGTGTGTGTGTGTGTTATGTGCACGTGAGGCAGATTTATATGTAGGTGAAAAGCAGGGGCGTTATGCTGGAGGAGTAAATACAGAGGCTGGAAGACTGGCCCACCGCTCACTTCAGGGCAGCCCCTCAATAAAAAGCCGTTTATCTCACCTCTGCTGTCCCACTTGAGCACATATTTCACTGCGTGATTTACGGGCCGTTTCAGTGGACCACCGCAATACCTGTTAATGATGTGGTGGTCACTGCGAGAGAGAGAGAGAGAGAGAGAGAGAGAGAGAGAGAGAGATTGTGAGTAATCTGGCATCCAAGTAGTCATGCTGATATAATATAGTAGCCGTTCTCTCTGAATTGTGGAGGCTCAAGGCCCTTGGGTTTTGTCAAGATAAAGACACTTTCACTCCATTTCACAGGATCTGTTTCTCCAAGCTGAGCCTGACGTACACATTTACATACAGAGGAAATATACTAAATAAAATCACAGCGTGATCTGTTATCTTGATAAGGCCTTAGGCCATCGTGAAAGGACTAATCGGTGAGTAATAAAGGTTATTTATTTATTTAGAAAAACAACTATTACCTACCACCAACCACTGAAACCACCTTTTTTCACTGCCAAGATTTAAGGGTAAAGGTTAGTAATAAATAGTAAACTTTGTTGTCAGAATTATTGCCAATAAAATGAATTACAACTTGGATGTTTATAGGCAAACTTTAGGTCAAGAACCTATGTTCTGTATAATTCTGATCATTCCCATTTTCTATTCATTCTCACTCTTTGGTTTAACGTGTGTGTGTGTGGTTTTTCTTTTCCCTTCGTCCATCACATAAAGAGCTGCAATTTGGCTTATGATGGAACTTGAATCTGTCTCTAAGCTCATTTCTCTGGGCTCTCCTCTAACCACGTTGTGGTAAGACTCAGGCGTAGCGATGTGTTTAAAACATCTCATTAAAAGCCCATAACTCGGTACAGACTGGCTACAGAACCAGTGGGCTCTTGCAGGCTGGCTTCGTCCCAGCAGCGCGGCGCTCTTACAGAGCAGGTTTATGGAGTTGTTCGACATGCACTTCTCATTAGCACTGGGTGAGAGCTGCCTCATGAGAATCACTCGCTGGCAATGGCGCGAGCGTGTGGACTGCATGTGGAAGCGTGACATGACAGAGGAAAAATAATGATAGTACGGCAACTTGGGCACAGTAAAGCTATTCTGTCTAACACACTATACCACATCATAGACCTGCTCCCAAACACACACTCGGCGAGCTGGTGGGGAAACAGGAGAGAAACAGAGGAGGGTGTCAGGCTGACAAGCCATGTTTGTGATCAATGCCGAAGTCTGAGACATATCTGCTAAAGACAGTGGAAAAGGGTCTCCCCATTTTCTCTTTCTCTTTGCATCTCTCTCTCTGCTTCACAACAGCTGAGCCACAGAACAAAGGCGAATCACCCACGCACATGCAGTCACACACCGCGCCTGACATGTTTGCCAGTGACGCTAACAAAGAGAGAATTGGGTTTTCATGTATTTCTACTGAATTGTTTACATGCCTCAGATATAGTTGTCACTTCAAGGCGGTAGAGGCGGGCTGTGAATGAGACATGAAGCAAGGCTTGCGCAAAATGAAATATGTATTAAAAGCTGCGTCAGGGCCCGATGAAAGCTTCACAGAAGCGTTGGCGACAAGCATGCATGTTTCATGCTTTCCCGGCCTTCCTTAAGGAGCTCTTTGTTCACACAGCTCTGGGCCGGAGCTTGTAGGTACACCCCAACTCCCCTGTTGCTCGTGTGTGTGTGTGTGTGTGTGTGTGTGCCTGTGTGTGTGTGTGTTTTCAGAGCTCAGCCAGAGCTCCAAGTGAAAACGTGTATGGGGAGGAAAATCTAAAGTGCTCTGAGTATGCCGAAGTTTCTCCGAAATGTATTCGTCCTCTTTTCCTCAAATGGACAAGGCTCAACCTTGTGTTTCCATTCATTAGCGATATAAAGGGCGATGCCATTAGATTCAGATACCAGAAACAGTTCCACAAAGTGCACAAATCTGTGATGGTGTCAGACAGGACATGAACTGAACCCCCCCAAAAGACTTAATACGTCTAACATGCAATTATTTAGACATTCACATTTAAGAATTAAATTAATTAACGCTACTTCACTGCAAGGTGAAAAATTCTGTGTGAAAGGGGGTGGTATTGCTGTTCCTTTAGCCTTTTGGGAAAAGTATACAAGGGGGAAAAAAATCAATTCAATAAATGATTAAATAAATAACCTTGATGCAGCTAAGCATTAGCATGTCGCTGCAACATTTTTTTACAAGGCTTGACTTAGCTTTTCTCAGACTCAGCTTTTCAGCGAAGTGTTAGAGACGATGTCTCACCTGGGAAGGTACACCTTCAGAAGGTTACACAGTCATTGTTTTGGTGGCCTGGGCTAGACATGTGAGGAAAAATTGACAAACTATTTTTGGTGTTATTCCCAGCACTATGCAGTAGGTAGTCGTATGTTAGATGCAAGTCTGTTAGCTGCAGCTTGTGTGATAAATGGAAGACCTTACTTTGTTAAATGAATGTGTGGCACGGTAGAGGACGTGTCTGTATCTGTATCTGTACGGCCTGCCCTACGTTCTCTCTCTCTCTCAATGCCTCTGTGTCTCTGGGAGAGCCTGAGGGCCAGAGCTTTGGGCTCAGACAGTGATGCATGCTACCACACTTTTAGAGGACCTTGACCCTTATTTCCACAATGCAGAAACCAAACGAACGCATGCTCCTGATCGGCAACGTCCTCCAGCCGCAACCGTAGTACATATTAAATACAAAGAAAACGGTTCAAGAAATTAGCAGCCTGTTTCATTTGTGTTTTCAAACATAGCATTTGTGACTAATTGAAAAAGGCTTGTGCAGTTGTGACAGGATCCGTTTCTCATTAACGGCTGTTGCTCGCGTATGCGTGTGTGCGCGCGTGTGTGTGTGTGTTTGTATGTATGTTTGGGCTAGGGTAAGTGATTCATGGCTGTGAAGGACATGTTGTGTGGAAATGGAAGGGTGGAAACAAAGCTGAGGTTTTTTTGGATGAAGTGTTGACTTGGCCAGATGGCTTGCTATGCTCCAGTCTGGCAGCCCAACTGCTCACCACACACACACACACACACACACACACACACACACTTACATACACAAGCAGATATGCATCCATACTCTTTCACTCAGCAATTTCATTCTTGGTGAAATTAGACAAATTCAAGCAACAATCTGTCTCACACACACACACACACACACACACACACACAGACTCACACATGAGCAGGGTGTGGTGCTCCAACAATTTTGGGCTGAAACATCTTCTATGTTTATAATTCAATATTATCCAACGATATTCCAGCATATTTCCCTGTGGTGTTGAAACTCTGGCCAGATGCCTCTGTAGGGTGCCCTCTATTACACAGCACTCTGTGAAGTCCAGCCATCAAACCAGCAAGCAAGTTGACTTTCAGAGCCTTATTTTAATTACCAGTCTTACCAGGAAGGCATGATAAAATGATAACATTGCCAGTAGTTTGTTTCTCAAATACGCTCTCATGAAAATGAACTCAGTTAATTCTCAGTACCAAGCAATGTGTTCATGTGTACGCAGGGCTTGTTTTGAGGAGAGGCAATGCCATCCCCAGGCTACAAAAAGTAAAACTGCCATCCCTTTATCATCATGAGCTTTGGATTGTTACAGTTATATTACCTAGATGTCTCTTTTAATGTACACACCATAACCAACAAGTTACTGTGGATGCACTGTGAGTCTTTCATGTCAAAACAAAAAGTTAGAATCAAGGCAGAGGGCATTATATACAAATGCAGGCTTTTCTTCTGTAATGCAGCAGAGTGTATAACAGTTTTAGCCTTCAGAAAAGGCAAATAAAACAGTACGAGAACACCTATTAAAAACAAGCACAATAACCAGTGTTACAACCTGAAAATATAAATGTCACATTAAGTACATTAGTGGCCTAACTAACTGGCTTCCCTGCAAACCCCTTTGTTTGGACAAACCTTTTCTCCTGAATTTTTTTTTTTAAAAGTGTTTGTGATATATACACTGATTCATACTGATTAAAAGTTTAAGATGTTTTATACTCAGAATGAAATTTGAAGGCAGATGCTTAGCATGACTCGACATCATTTCGGCCTGCTGCGTGCTGAAGCAATTTTCCACAGCCGTGGTAAAGTGGGCATTAATTGGCCCACTGAGAATCTGGCAAGGCCAGAAACGGACCTCCCTCTATACTGTTCCAAAACTCGGGCCTTCCCACAATGCATTGTGCCACTGTGATGGATTGATTAGTTGTAATAAAGGGAGGCCTCTGTAATTCTGTGCACACAGCAGGCAGAACAACATGTCCCAAGCCAGGGATGCTGGAATGCTACAGTTCATTCCCATGACACATGCGGTCATTTGGTGAAAGCTTTCTGCCAGATGGAATAAGGTTCACATTAAGCTTCATAGAAGAGTGTGTGTGGGTGTGAGAGAGCGAAAGAGTGTGGAGATATGTGGTTTTTGTGCTCGGTGTGATGTTTCATGTAATGTTTTGTTTCAGGGAAATGGTGCCAGTATAAGCGCAATTCTTCCCATTGTTCAGTCTCTTAACCCCAGACATTAGTCATAACCTTTCTGCATATTTACAAGCGCTGTATCCATACCAAAGGTGGGAAAAGTGACTTGTCTGCATTCACTGAACAATGTTTTCTTTCACTCCCCACAGGCTATTATTTATGAAGGTCAAGACAAGAATCCGGAGATGTGCCGAGTGCTGTTGACACACGAGATCATGTGCAGGTAAGACACCATAATGCACACAATTCTCTCTCTTACAGTCACCATTACACACCTTAAACCTGGGTGCTCGCTCTTGGTTCACAGCTGGTTATTGCGCTCTGCTGATCTGTACACGTGGCACGGCCACAGATCTCTGAATTGATCCCTTAATGTTAGTCTCTACGGCTGGGGCTGTGTTTCCCTCGTAGCATTAGCTAATTTAAAGAAATACTCCAGCATAACATTACCCTTTAATCTTTCTCTATCTGCTGCTTTTCGAACGTATCGGTGATTACCATGAACATTAATCAACACATTTCCCTTTACTGAAAAAGGGACAGAAAAACTTATTTACTCCAACATCACTTATAATGGAAAACTAGGGGCAGTTCTTTGAGCGATTTTTTAATGCAAAACAGGAAAAGGTATTTGAAAATTAAGCACTATAGTATTGTAACCTTTGCTTTCAGAGATGGGACTACAAAAGAAATGCATTAGTGTGAGTCTGATTGCGCACGGATAAGCATACGTGTGTTAATTATGCTTACACTATAGACGTGAAGGACAGAGATTAAGTTAAAAATGCTGTAGGTTTTTCAGCTTCTTTTTATTTATTTATTTATTTATTTATTTATTTATTTATTTATCGAGCTCAGTAACTCTGCACTTTATTTATCCGTGTGGGCCTACAAGTGGAATCTGCTTTCCTGAGCGAGACTGCTGGCGTGCATATTTTACTTTCATCTACACTATGATGCAGACATATTCCAGGCATTTATCGCTGTCCAGAACAGGCCCAGATAAGGTCACAACAGCCCGTGTCTTATCAGGAAGATCTGCCCCCCCCCCCCCCCCACCCAAACAGTGTTTAAAATTTTCTTCTTCAGAACAGATACAGCTCTATCCGTGAAGATGCCAAAATGCCAGACAGAGCTTCTAATCTCAGAGGCTGTGATTTTAACCTATCATGCCGTGATGGCATGCCTTTTTAACCTGTTGTTGGAGAAAAAAAACATACCCCTGAGAACGTACATGTTCAGTGCCCTCTCTGGGATGGGGAATGAGTAGAGGAGGGTTGAGCAATGAAGGGAGGATGCACCTTAATACAGGCAAGATTATAGATGCTGTGTTTGTCCACACCTCTCTCTCTCTTTCCGTCTCTCTCTATCCAGGTCATCCACTTTCTGCTCTGGGAGGGGAGAGAGGCAGAGGAAGGCGTGCACCTTTAATTAAAATCAAAAGATGAATTCGTTGCACTTAAAACTGGGTTGTAGAGATGGGCTCTCATCTATTTTTGGCTGATGCGGGGAGCATTTGCACAGTTTTTAATCCTAAAAATACCCTACTCATGCTTGGTTAATTAGGACAAGGAAAAACTCATTACTCAATGAGAATCTTCATGTTATTCCTCTGTTAATGAATGCAGGTTACTTTGAGTTTTGACAGTGAAGTATGTGAGGGAGCAGGAGCCCTCTCTCTCCTTTCTCTCTTCCTCTCGCTGATGCTTTCTCTCGTTCGCTCGCTCAACTTCTAATTTAAATACCTTTATTGGCATGAGCTGAACAACACATCTGTTGTCAAAGCATTAAGAGGACAAAGGAAACAATAATAAGGGAAAAGGAAATAATTAAATAAATAAATAATATATATTATTTGCGTGTGTGTGTGTGTGTGTGTATAATGCGTATATAAAAGGTGAGATAATTGAATAAAAAACAACTGATTAATGTATTATTTGGTATTTCTCCTAAACATATGTGCACTATATCCTTATTTTCTGTCATTTGAATATCACGTAATGGGATGTCTAGTTTCAATGTTTCAACGTAAAAATCTTTTCTGAGGCCTTTGTATTTGGCACAGGACAAAGAAAATGGTGTTCAGTTTCTATCCGTGCTGTACTGCAGTAATTAGGTTTTCCATTGTTTTCTATGGCACACTTCCTCTATCTCTAAACACTGTGTCCGTATATTTATAATTTGTGTCATTCTCTGGGTTCTTTACGTTAGTCAGGTCCTAGTTTATTAATGGAAGAAAATTCATTTTGTCCAATTACTTAGATATTGAAAGGCTATAAGGGGATGCGTTTTGTTCATGACATGTTTGTTTCATTCCTGGGTTTAAGTAGTTATTGCTCTGTGATCGTAACATTGAGGATCAGATAGTAATAAGTGGGAGTGAAATTTCACAGCCTTTTTTCAGTACGAGGAGGGACAGGCACTCAGCTTGCTAAATGTATAGTATTTTGATGAACTTTTAAAGCAGCTTTTCGTCTCTAGGGTTTGTGTCTGAAAATGATTCTTTTCGGTGGATTGTGCAGCTTGCTACCATATAAAAAGCATGAGTTTAGTTGCACTGTGGAAAATCTGTAGCCAAATTTTAATTGGTTTAAAAGTGTTATAAGTGATTTTAATAGTGTACTTTGCTTGCTTTGTCCACGAACAACCTGTTTTTTTAAAAAAAAAAACTCCTTCCATTAAGAGGAATATTTACACAGACTAATATTGCCATACACTACTTCAAACACACACTGCACTCTCTTTGATTAGTTACCTTCTGAGACGTGCGACCCTATTGGAACAGGCACAAGCCTGTAAGGTCCAGCAAGCGTGTGTTAGAAGCACACACCAAAACCTCCTCATTTGTTTCTGCTGGGTCTCACTCTGAGTCTCTCATAATAAGCCAAAAAAGAAGACACAAAATGTATAAACAGGCTCCTCTGTTCTCTCTTTCTCTCTCTTTCTCTCTCTCTCTCTCTCTCTCACTCTCGCTCTCTCTCTCTCCCCCGTCTGTTACTGAGCTCCTCTGCTGAGCCTGCACTGCAATAGAGGCACAATTACCAGTCTGTGATTAGGCTGTTCTTCATTAATCAGGGCTGTTAATTGCCGCACAGGTTTGCCATTAGCCATATGGCATGGTGCGCGCGGGACAGAGGCTCGTTGCCTTTTCCCATCCAACACCACTGACAGGCAAAACAAGAAACAATTGCTCAAAAGCAACAGCGCCGTCTTTATGACAGAGCTCCGGCTTCTCGAACACACTGATTCATGAGGGTTTGTTTTGGTCAAGTTTTGCAGCGTTTTGGTTTGGACTGCTACCCAATCAGAGAGGAGATCCATAGTAGCAAGTAATGGATCTGAGTGCATGTCTTGGGATGGTTCGGTCCTAATGGCATCAACGAGGGCCACATCCTGGTAATTATGTGCTGCAATTTGGATTTAACTTCTTTAAATGTGGCGGCAGGAGGAAACACTCAAGATTAAAGATACGGCGTGGTGGGTCCGCTGGGACAGAGCAGAGAAGAAAAAAGCCCCAAACAAAGCTGCAGCATAGCCTGGATTAATTAGCATAGTTTTTGTGTAGGGGAGGGTGAATGTGGGGTGGGGGGCTGATTATGTCCTCCCATGGGCGCTGGCTGATGATTGGATTATTGGGATACAGAAAGTCGCATCATTCTGTACCCCTCTCCCCTCCCTCTTCCTCTCCTTTCCCAGCATGCTTTACTCCGGCGATCCACGGGGACCTGAGTGTGACCCACTTCTGAAAGAACAGCACTAAAGACATGAGTACACTCAGAAGAGAGGAGGGGGAAGCAAGAAAGAGGGATATGGAAGGAGGAAAAAGAGAAGGCAAGGGAACATGAGACTAAGAAAAGTGAAAAACGAAACACTAGCTCACACTAGAGCCATCTACTGATGATTCATAACCGCCCAGAGAGCCTGAGACATTCTGAGCCATGATTAGAGCACACCCTCGCGGCCTCTGTGTCTCTTCCCTGTTGTTCCTGAGCCTCTCTCCTAACTCACTAATGCATGTCTACTTGAGATGGCTCTGACTGCCGGTGTGTGTAAATGAGGGAGATTCAGGGTGTCTGAGAAACGAGTTGAGGTCAAGCCGGGACTGCGTTATCGCACTCATCAGGCCTGTATCCCCTAACTCACAAAGCTGCTGCTATCACATGACTCCTTTCTCTCCAGCCCCCTCTGCCATCTGTGCAGGGAAACGTGAGCCCAGTGCTCCACCTGCTGCACCACAACAACCCCCACCTACAGGGAACAGAGAGCCCCGACCTTCCTCATCTCTCCTCCTTCTCCTCCTCTCGTCTCTCATCTCACTCTCATCAGCTTCCTCATTGTTTTTTGGATTTACAAAAGAAGCCATCATTTTCAATACTTTTGAGAACTGCAGTTTGTCTAGTCTTTACTCTGTAATTCTGTGTACTGTATATTACGTGCTTTTCAGGCGCACACACAAGTAATATAGTGAAAATGTCATATCACAATACTTTACAGTGTACATTTTCAGACTAGTGAAACAATGTTTTAGATAATGCTAAAATAATGTCGCAGTTAGATCATGCTAAAAAGCAGTTGGAAGTCATTGTAGTTTGATGGAACATGACTTTGGGGGGAAAAATGTTTAATGTGATTGATACTGCACACAGTGTATCCAGGGACTAGGCCAATCACAATTATTTTCTCTTATGAGGCTTATCTGAAACCATCAGGAGTCATTGTTATGATCCCACAAGTATGCTCTTCTATAAGGGGATGTAGTCAGTACTCATTGGCCTCATTCTCAGTTAGTTTCTTACCGCAATAAAAAAAGACTGCATCGCCGTATTTTAATACTTTAAAATATTTTTTGCTGTTGCAGTTGTTTCTTGTCCAGTAACCTGCCTGTGTATTTTAAATGGAGCTTTATTTAAAATTAAATGTAAGTCAAAAAAGCAAACAAAAATATACTTGTCCATTATTATATGTTCATTATTACTCTATTTTATACTAAAGTCAACAGTTGCAATGATGCACAAAGTCAATAGAAAAGATAAAATCGTTAATCCCTTCGTGTTTGACAATTAAGCATCAGAACCTGTGAAATCTCAGAGAAGACTGACCTACTGTAGATCAAATCGTACAGAATCAATATTTTATTGTCCCATCATCCAGTTCTAATATATAACTATTGGTTGTTCCTCTTACATTACCTCAATCACAGATTCATCATTAGCAGTAATGAGCAGATAGGGAGGCAGTAAATTGTGAAGTGTGTGTGTGTGTGTGTGTGTGTGTGTGTGTGTGTTGTGCTGAAGGAGAGTATTGCCCTGTAATTGCTACCTCTAACTGCTTCGGGTCAACTCAAACATATGTACAAGAGCATGTGTGTTAACTCTCTCTTTCTTTCTTTCTTCCTCTGTCTCCCACTCCCACACACCCCCACTTCCCCTGCTGTTCCCTGTGTGTTTCTGTTTAGCCGCTGCTGTGACAAGAAGAGTTGTGGCAACCGTAACGAGACGCCCTCTGATCCCGTCATCATAGACAGGTAAGAGGTGGATTAACACACTTTGGCTGTGCTTCTGTGTGTGTGTGTGTGTGTGTGTACATAAGCATATGCGTGAAATGTAATAAACAATTGCCCATTTATTAGTAGTGCTATGTGTGTGTGTACGTGTGTGTATGTGTGTGTGAGGGAGAGGGAGAGGGCGAGATAGAGAGAAAGTGAATATGGGCATGTGTTTTGGATGCTCTAAGATAAAAGCTCCATCTGCCTATGGAGGTGATGAGCTGATGACCTCTTTGGTGGATCGCCACTTCAGAAGGAATTGAAAAGCGCTGAACTATCTGTCATATTTATTTCAATGAACCATTATTACAGTTTATGAGCAAGAGAGACACTCACTCCAGCACTTACACACCCACAATCATTAGTAGTGTAGTGTGAGAGCTCGCTCTCTGCCTCCATGGCTTTTTAGAGAAAACATCCGTCCAATCAAAGCGTGCAGTTCAAAGCACTCAGCATCACTTGTGAAGACCAAAACAGCATCATTTGATTTGTGCGAGGGAAAGAAGCATTTGTTACAGAAGAGTTTCTGCACAAACGAAACCAGTAGCAGGAACATGTTGAGCCTTTGCTGTAGCCCACTGGGTTCAGTGGTGTGTGTCTCCTGTTCAAATTCTTCTTAACCCACTCAGCCCTATATTAAGGCCTTGAAACCTGTGTGTGAATTGAACACAGACAGTGTTATCACAGAATCAACCAGACTGACACTCGGCTTTACACTGATTCCCTTACCAGAGTCGATCACCTATACACCTGGTTTTCAAATTTCTGAATAATACACTCTGATGGGCTGTGGTATGACCTACTAGAGTCAAAGTACTCAGAACCAGTTTTAAATCAATGCTCTGTACATCACCAACAAAAAAACGGTGGATGAAAACTGATCTGTATTTTAAAAAAATGGCAGCATGAGCGATACACCAGCATGAGAAATAGTTTTTGGGAACTATATATGGTAGTTTGATATTGGAAGGAAACGATCCACATCGACTCTTTCGTAGGAAACAAATGCCAACACTGGCTAGAAATTGGTCAACACCGGAAGACGATGTTCACTTTTCACTTCCGTTATAGACGGAATTTTCTTCCACCGAGGACTCCTGTAGGGTTTTTTTTGAAAGTTGTGGAGTGAAGGAAAGCCTGTAACGGAGGAGAGTTTAGAGTTGAAGTCGAGGGCAGATGTCTACACAAGAGTTTGTCATTTGTGTCCATGTGTTTGTGTGTTAATGAGCCATGGTGCTATCAGATGAACACAGCTGTCGTAGTTTCACTTGGGCTCTGTCTGTGTGGAGTGCTGTTTGTGAAAAAAAAAAAAAAAAGGTACTACCTGGATGCTGGGTGTGTGTATCGAGCTCATTTCTGCTCCACTGGGCCAGAACGCTTCACAGTTCACAGAGACAGCTGCACCCTCACTATGCCACATGGCCTCACCTCCACCCACCGCGTGCACACACACACAAACACACGCACACACTTCTCTCCCTGCCCATCACTGCCCACTTTTCTTGACTATTGTCCTCCATTCAGTCATTTGTTGCAATGCATCCAATAGTTTTTTTAAAAATTTTTTTTATTGCATTGGTACGAGAGTGAAGGTGCTATAAGTGGATTCCCAGCTGTGCTCTGACCCAGCATGGGCACCCCTGGGCTAATTGATGGCAAAAGAGAAAAAGAATTAAGCAACAGTTACCCCTCCATCACTCAGTACCTACAGGACAGGAAAATAGGTCATGTAAAAAGAGAGAGAGAATGAAGCGGTTTAAAGAGTTCGATTTGAATTTTTCGGCAATGCTGCTAAGGCTGGGGTTCGAGTTAATACATACCAAACGCAAACGCATCCAAAATATGAATTCAAGCCTCTGTTTCCCCCCCGATGTTCTTTAGTTGAATAAATAAGAGCTCATTAGTGTGCTCTTGTTTCAAACAGCTGATTAGGTTTTACAGCAGTAATTAGCCAAGCTAGCGCTAATTCCTCTGGAAGAGTAATGAGAATCATTTCCTAATTAGCTTCCTCTCATAAGCAACCGCAATAGGCTGCTACAACAAAACTGGAGGAATGTCGGAAGAATACCGTCAACTTACAATACCTTGTTTAGATTGTTGAACGAACAAAT
>CM075009.1:13354256-13374256 GCA_037576675.1 Pangasius sanitwongsei | reverse complement strand
GAAGCCAGTATAAAAATGTAATTATGTGTGGCCAATGTATTTGCACAGAAGAAATATCAGATATTTTGATGTATATTGTCTAAAAACCTGCACGCACCAATGACTCCAACCAAGGCACTACAGAATAGATGAATAGATGTCCTGTACAGTGGAATAATGCAGTATATTTACTTCCACTACTCTACTGGGATGTGAATTCCTCCCTAACAATGCCGATGATGTCAGCGTTGCAGACTCACAGAAGAGAAGCTTTGCACGTCTCCATTATTAATGTGCACGCCAGGCTAAAAATGCAAACCATGTCTGATTTAACACTCAGGCGCATCAGAGTCGCTTGCGTCTGCTGTGTGAAGTGGTGTCAGAGTCCAGTAATACTACGGGCATGCCCTTGTGTCATTATTCAACATGCTGCATTACAGATACACACATATGTGCACGCCTGTGCTCGTACCAAAACACAATCACACACAGATGTTCTGAGAGGCCAGAGACGAGGAGAGCCGTGGCCCCTGGAAAAGCAGATCAATGACTCAGGTTACAGGCCAGTGAACGCTGTGGAAGGAAAATGTGTCTGAAGCGCAGAGAGTTCTGGGGATGAAAAATATATGGACATATTGCTTCACTGCTGACTGAGTTTCAAGTAAAGACCGGATCTTCTCCTCTAGCCGAACCATGAGAGGTTTTTCCTTTGTCACCGTTATTGACTAAATCGTTCTATTTGTGACTCAGATGGACACACACACACTTGCGTTACTATCTATTCAATATATATGCCTCATCCTAGGTAATATAAAATTAAGGTGATAAAAGATGCATTTTTGTAAAAGATAGATAGATAGATTATAATGCTTTTTTCTTTCAGAAACCTAAGCCTCCTTCCCATCTTCCTGCTTCATCTTATCTTCTGTATCAATGTTTTTTCTCTCACAGAAGGGGACTGTGGGAGCTACACTGACCCAAATGAATTATGTCTCAGTTCTCTAGAGGTTGGCCATGAGCTATTTAGGACACTCTACTAAGGAGAGAAACAAAGCAAGAGAAAGGGGCACATAAATGTCCTACAGTAGGATGTTTCACGTTGTGTGTGTGTGTGTGTGTGTGTGAGTGTGTGGGCGCGCATATGTGTTAGTGAACGTGTGTGCATGCTATGAGGACATTTCCCATCATGCTCTGCTCAGGAAGAGGAGCCCTGCCTCCCACTGAGACTTGCATTGTTATTGTACCTTCCCCCTCCACCCAGTCCTGTCTGCAACCCTAACAACACACACATTTGTTTTACTATCCTTGTGAGGAACTTCCATTGACATAATTATTCATGCAGCCAATTAATGCTTTGCTTCACCTAGTAGCAACTCTAGTGCTAACCTTAACCCCAATAACCAAAAGGAAACTGTGTATGAACGGTGTATATATATATATATATATGTGTGTGTGTGTGTGTGTGTGTGTGTGTGTGTATACTAAGTAGCAAGCATCACCTAATCTCACTCTTACAGTAAGATGTTCTTTAGGCAGAATGAGAAGAAAAACCCTGAACAGCTGCTCATATTATCACCTGATTCTGACAAGTGTGAGTTTGATCTCTGAGGTGGATAGCAAATTGAATGTTTACAGTGATACTGGAGTAATGGCATGGAAAACAAACACATTAAGCATACATGAACGAAGCACTTTTGTCAGATATGATGAGCACATTTACTTTACGCCAATGATGCCAAAGCTTTGCCTCTTCTTCTGGACCCGGGCATTTGTGTTAGAGAAAACAAGGTAATTCAGGATTTCTTTCTCCTCACTGTGGGGTAAAATGGAAGGGTGCAATTTTCTAATTCAGTCAAATAAAGCTCTCCTTTTGTCACCTGACAGGCACCCAGCTTACAGAGGTCAGAGGTTGTGAGGCTGCTTTCAGGAGAGCACAAATCGATTAGCCGTCAAGCTGCTGGCGCTTGGTCCGTTTCACAGGGAGACGCTGGGCCCCAATTTCCATAATTGCTCACAGTCTTAAGTGCTGTTACCTTTAGTAAACCAGGAAGAGTTGGGGGGGGTGGGGGGTGGGGGGGGGGGAGAGAGAGAAATGATCAGGCAAATAAAGTGAATGAATAATGAACATGCATGGATGTTCCCGAACAGAATCTATTGATCTCTAAGTGAGTAGGAATAACTTTGCTGGAATTAAAAAATTCGACCTCCCTGCCATATGGAGATTCTCCTTGTCCCTTCCTTTCAATAGCCCTTTATCCGAAAAGATAAAGGTTACTAAATCCCACGTGATGAGAGCTTGATCTTATTGACTTGGTTACAACCGCAGCATTGCCATGGTTGAAGGATACAAGATATACCTACTTCTCTTGCTCTACCTCGATGCCAGGCATCGATGATGAGACATTATCATCTACAGCAATATTCTGCAGTGCTTTAATGGCCTGCAATGGATCCTTCTGATTGGTCAGGTGTTTGATTGATTGATTGATAGATAGTCGTCTCACAGAATTATTTCAATGTGGGCTATGGACAGTGGTCAGGGCCTTGGTCTCTCATTTCTAAGCTGTAATGAACAGACCAGCTCATCTGTTTATGGTTTAGGCTGACTCCAGCCAGGAAGAGAGGTCGAAGGTCACGCTGAAGGCAGTGAAAGCTGCGTTGTGGTGGCCATCACTGGTATGTTGAGTATGTGGAGAGGAAGAACAAGAGTGTTGAGCAGATGGAAGGGTAAGGGGTGGTCCTGCCTATAGGATTAAGCTTTCCTTTCACCTGAAATCTACAATGCTTAGTGTGAGCCCAAGCCCCATGCTTTCCCCTTTTTCCCAATACCCAGAGCAGATCTGGTTCTATTACTAAGAGACTCTCCACTTTGACTGATGACTGTTAGCTCACAGTGGCTCACTTAAGCCATAAAGGGCCTGTGATAGCTGCACACCAGCCTTTTATCGACCCTACACTCGCATGTATTAATAAGCGCCTGCCTTCACGCCCGTATTCCCTCTCATCCCCTTATCTGAGCTTCCTTTCTTGTGACAGATGAGCATGTCTGGAGGGAAGCGTGGTCAGACAATGGCCAGTGGGTGTATGTGTGTATAGATGTATGTGCTTGTGTGTGTAATGAAGCCTCCAGAACGGTGTAGCTCTGATCCGAGCTGATTTAGTGCCACGCTCCGTGCTGTTAATGGGCTCACACAGAGAGGGAGATGTGACGGCAGGGGCAGGCCATATTTAAGGGCCTCTGACTGCTCATTACTGACCATCACCGATCACTCACGCGCACACCATCAGAGGCCTTACTTCTTCTTTAAGACTGTGCTGGGATTTCAGAGGCAAACAAATTATACACAAGATTTACATTTGCATGGCCATTTTCACAAATGAGGCTAGTAATGAGGGCTGCGAATGAGAGGAAGAAATGTCATGATGGAGGGTGCGAGGGAGGGAGAGGGAGTGGACAGGCTAATGCCATTCATGGCACAACATGGCCTTTTTTATTGAGGCTCATGTTCCCTGACCTCTCCGTTACTACATCTTCAAATTACGAATTCCATTACGATGAAATGATTGCAGCATCACCCAAATCCATGCAGCCTGCTTGTGTGTGCGCGTATGAATACCGTGATTATACACGAGGTTGTAGGTGAGAAAAGCACTCTTAGTAGCAACAATCCTGAAGAAAAATAAAAAGCAAACGAATGCAAATATATAACCAACTGGTAGTACAAGTGGAGCAGCACAGGCCATTTTCTTGAGGAAATACTAAATTGCCTGTCCAAATTATAATATATCCCATTTCCGGAATAAAAAAAAAATCATCAGTATTAGTGATAGATTCAGATCCAGACGGAGTCCAGCCCAGAACTCAAAGAGCACAATCTGCATTGGTGGATCTTGTGCTTTATACATTACTAGGCCATGGCAGAGAGAGCAGAGCAGATATAGCAGCAGCATGTGTCCTGTAATATTGAGGTCAAAGTCACAGAGTTTTGAAAGAAGAGAACTATTAAAAATGTATGGAGGATACCGTAGCCTTTTTTGCCCCTTTTTTTTATTTTCTTGTTGTCCAATAGTAATGAGTTTGGTTATAGTGCCATAGTTATGTTGAATTTACTATCAGAATTTGGGTTTTGAATTGTAAATGAGAGCTCATAAATAAGTGGCCTTATTTCCTATCTAATGCATCATAATTTAGGTGGCCATGAGTAGTGGGATGTTAATTAGCAAAATAGCTCTGAAAGGACACAGGATTTATGTGGCTTTTGCTTAGAGTTTTTCTGAGCCTAAAAACAGGGGGGGGGCGGGGGGGGGGGTGTGAGAAAATGCGGGTATGCATGGCGCTCAGCCTGGGTAAATAAATTCATAAACGGCACGCGTGATATATTTCCCTGCTGAGATCCTCACGGACAAATGCAGGAAATTTTTGTGACCTGAATTTTCTGGGAAAATAACATAAATTTGACAGCACTGGTGTTGATAGTGCAGTGGAGCTCTTCTTTCTCTCTTTTTTTTTCTTTCTCTCTCTTTCTGCTCCTCTCTCTTGTTAGAGAGACCGTGATGGAGGTGGTGGAGAAGATGTGTTTATTAGATTATCGTGAATAAGATGAAATTGGAGGCCACAAAGAGAAGAGAATCTGACTTTCTCGCTGACCTGGTAGTCTGGGAATCTCATTCCACGTGCGTTTCAAATGAAGCCAAAATAGAGACTTTGCTTTGTCCGACACCTCCGATTTGTGTGGCTTTTCACTTGACATGATTTTCCTCTTAAGTTCAGAGCCGGGGAACTCCACAGACAAGGAATGTATTATAAGCGAGTGCCTTGACGCCACTTCTCTTTGCTCCTCTTCTCTCCCTCTGTCACCTTTCAAAGGAGTAAGATTGTCAGCTGCCCGGGCTAATACCTAAACATTGTGATGTGTGGTAGAGTGGGAGATAATGTGCGTGCAAACGTTTTCTTCTCCGTGATCAAAAATGTACAAGATAAATTATAAGGTTCATTTGAATTACTATCTATATCGACTGGTCTCATTTCCATCTTGAGCTGAGGTTTTACTGTACTGTTATTAGAAAAAATAGGGATGGTTAAAAAAAAAAAAAAGTGTATAAGCATTCATTAGCCATCTACGTTCTTGCCCCCTCATCCCACACCATCTGCTCCACCCAACACCCCAAAAACCAACAGTCACCTCATCAGCACTGTCATCACCTACAGGAAGACAGGAGAGGGATCCAAAAACACACAGCCTCTGACAGAGCCCCACTGTCGACAGAAAGATGCAGCAAGCAAAAGCCGCGTGTGTGTGTGTGTGTGTTAGTGTGTGTATGTATGTGTATGTTCAGATTATTTTTGCTTTGCTGTAGCCTCTACAGCCCCAGACCTCAGCCGAAGGACAATGAATAAGGAAAGTCTCTGGCTTATTAAAACATATGAGATTAGCCAAAAACATAGCCAAAAGCTGCTTAGGTGAACAAACACAGCTTCTCAGACCAACGTCGAGAGCTGCATGTATAATTTAGTTCCTGCAAGGAAAAAACACATTCCATATAATACAAGTCTCATTATAGACTTTCTGGTCTAAGGTCTGTTCTGAAAGCCTGTTATGCATGTGAAGTTGCAGAGAGCGACTGCATTTGTATAAGGAGTGTGTTTATAAGTTGTGGTGTGTAGCACATTGAGACTCCCTGATGTTGTTCTGTGCTGCTGGAGTATGGGAACGGGTAGGCTGTTTCCACGGGAACCCATCCATCTCAGCCATCAACAGGCCCCGCGTCATGTAGCAGGGCCCCATAACCAGACGGAAAGAAAAAAAAAAAGAGAAAGGATGTAATTTACAATCCTGCTATTTATTTCTAATACATTTATTTCCTATTTCCTGCTATTTATTTCTAATTATTTTATTATTATCATCATCATCATTATTATTATTATTAAAAGCGTACACTATAGATATAAATAAAATACATTTTTAGTATTTTAGTTTTATATCATTTTTCAAGTAGCTTGAGAAAGAAATGAAATGATGAATAAAATATGGCAATTAATTATGTATAATGATTTGTCCTCAAAGTATGGAATGAATGGAATCATGTACAAAGCTGTATTTTTAAAATCTTAATTTTTTTTATGACAAATCATTTAAAGTCTGTCATATTCGAGTCATTTATATGTCTAAATGGGTTTTATATGACTCCACCACATGATTCCACACTTTTGAGCGGTGGTGTGTCTACATAGCAACCCAGTGTGAGTGGAAAAAAAAAAAACAGACCCGTTAAAAAAATTATAATTTCAGGCCATGTTCTGGTAAAAACAAACAAACAAACAAAAAACCCTTAAGTTCATGTATGTGCTCTTGTGGCATGCGCTTCTGTGACAGACGCATTAGTAAGTGTAGAATGAATTAATAAGTGCAATATGGAGTGTAGATATTTAAAGCAATTTCTCCTCCCTTATGCTTAAGAAAGATAAAGTGAAGTGGATGGAGGATGGAGGAAGAGACTGAGACATCCAGCAGCCTGTCTCATGCCTCATTACAGCTTAAACAAGTGAGTCACTGTGTGAGGAGGAGAAGAGCCAGAGAGCAGGCTTCCTCTTACTCATCCATCCATCCATCCATCCATCCATCCATCTACCAGTCTACAGTAACTCAACTGATCCCTGCTCAAAGAGAGAATATTGTTTCCTGGCAAGCCATGTAACTGAAGAAGAAGGCACGGTGCAAGTAAAGTGTGAGATTAAAGTAGTTGTTGGTTAAAAGATTAAAACACTGAAAACAGCAACGTCAGACACATCAGCCTGACAGTTAACACGCAGCATTTAGCAGCGTTTTTTCTTTCGTTTTGCAATTCTCCATTTATTTTTTTTCTCTTCCCCTTTGCACTTCTGTCATATTTCCTCACTATACCACATTCTACATTGCGAACAGCTCGGAGGTTGAGGTGCCCAGCCACTGGTCTCAGGGTGCGTAGATTTCTGCTGTTGCTTTTTAGACTTTGTCCTGGAAATGTCTACAATCACTGAGGAGAATGAACTCCACTCTCCGTCTCCGCACTGACAATAGTAGGAAGGCCTGTGTTTTGTGTGTGTTTGCAGGCCACTTATTACTGCGAATGTCTTTTGTTCCGGATTACCGAGTTACGTGAGTTTTTCAACTACATGTTGAATAGGATAACTATTGCGCACTAGTGTAGGAAGTCTGGAACTCAGTATCACTCCGTCTTCTCCCTCACTTCAGCTGGCACACATCGATCCTACTTTCCCCAGCATACACTGAGTCACACACTCGCGTGGTATTTTCGAATGGCTCGTCAGGCTCAGAGCTGCGCATTTCACCTGAGTGTGGCGTGACAGGTGATGTCAGAAACAGTCAAGGTGGGAAACATGGGGTGAACTGCACTTAACAGAGATGCTGATGGATGGCAAGGTTCATATCACTCATCTACAGGACATTGCAAAGAGAGTAAGAGTGAGAGTAAAGCGGAGAGAGTTTACACTGGGCAGGATAGATCGACGAAGTAATGTAAAACCCATATACTTTTTTTTTTTTTTTTTTTTTGCTCATTTATTCCTATTTGCTCTTCCAGCAAAAAGTCTGAACTCGAATCTAGGGGTATGATTCTCAGTTTGGGTGTGACAGGTCCCGGGTTCATATCCCAGCCACCAGACCCAAAACAAAAGACTCAAGCTGAAATATTAACAAGTAGTTTAATCTTTTATTCTCTTCAGGGACAATCACAGCCACCCCGAAAACATTGATTTACGAAAGAGAAAGCCTAACGTACCTGTTAAAGACAAAGAAAAGAAAAACACAATAAAGTAACCTAACTCCCTAACATAAACAACTAATAAACCCTCAGAAAAAAAAAAAAAAAAAACCCTACAGCTTCCTGGCTAAAGTTTCATATACTATAGACAAATATATATCACAAAAAATTTCTGTAGTTTCTGGCTTGTGAATGGGTAAACACTCTAAGCTCACACGTGAGAATAAAAACGCACAACCGCAAGCAACGGCGTTTCACGTGGGTCTGGTCTGGTAATGATATGACGAGGAGGAGGAGCCCGAAGCATGTCGGCGTTTCCCCTTATATCTCTTTCATCATGTCCACCGATCCAGTCAATGGAGAGAGGGAGGAAGAGGGAGATCACACCAACTGTACGGCCTGATACAGGAAAACAAGACGGCAGTGTGAACACACCACACGGGCGCATTGCGCTTGAAAGAAAGAAAAGAAATAAAGGAAACCAAAACCGGTAACAGTACGACACTGTACCCCCATCAAACCACGAATTATATTACGTCCCACGATGTAGCAAAGTGCTTTTAGGTGTCCCACTGACCAGGCAAGAACTATACACACACAAATACCTAGTCAAAGTTAAACAGCAGAGAGTGAAGGCAAGGCAGTCCTGTAGTTCAGATTTCACTTTCCTTTGTTCTCCTTCCCCCTTTTATTTACCATATTTGCTTCAGTTTATCTGGCAGTGACAATTAGCACTTTTCATTTAAAGCACACACACACACACACACACACAAATAGCGGAACAAAGCATAGCTACAAGCCGATTAAGCCTGAGTAATTACTTAAAAGAGAAGCCGTCAATATGTATGCGATTACAGTATAGAATGTGATCAAAAAGCAGCATGAACACATAGCCGCTGAACACACTCTGTTTTCTTAATCATTAACAAACAAGGCCTAAGAACTTCATTTCTTTCATTTCAGCTCCTTTGAGAGTGACTGGCTGTCTTGATGAATGGAAATGGAGTGGGAGTCATTAATCTGAAGTTATCTTGTAGTTTTTCCATTTTAAATACCTCAGTTTGTTTGTTTGCTCGTATGCTTGGCTGAATTTCCATGCCGAAATGGGAGCTGTTTTAGACTCTAGTTATAATTATATAGTTATAATTATACTGTAATTATAATACAGTTTATTACAGTTCATTTAAGTGGAAATAATGTCTTTTAGAATGTGAACTTGGCTGAATGGAGTGCCCAGTATTATCAGAAACAATTTTTCTCCTTGTTCATTTTCCTCAGCCTCCGATAATGCACTAGTTAAAGATAGATATTCTGACCTTTAATTTTTTTTAGGCTTTAAGTCCATCATTTCAGCTCATTACCCCCAGTATGTATCGATGTGTACTGTTTTTACGTGCGTTTATGTGCCTCCGCACTTAGTAACGTTACTGCTGCAGCCCAGCCCTAGAGAACAACATTCCAGCACTGTTTCCTATTTGCTTCCCATTAGTGCTGGCGCATAGCCCGCTGACCTTGTGCAGATGCTCTCAAAACTCAGCCAGAAGTGATATTCCATCAAAACACACAACCGAGAAGCTTGAAACTGTCCATGGTTACAACATTACACACCTTTTACATTAGATCACTGTGGATCGTTTAGCATGACCAGACGTTAATAAGCAGAAAGGTGCTAGATAGATCCAATCATCGTTTGAAGCTAAAGAGATAGACGACAAAAAAAAAAAGATGGAGGCAAAAAAAAAGGGCAGATAACAAAGTTTTCTTGGGTGTCGGGGGCCAGTCTTTCCCTTTTTCCTGTCACAAGTATGGACTTGCAGTGTAGCCCACTGTTCCTTTTTGCTAGGGCGGCTGCAGTCATAAGAGGAAGTGGATGGAGCTCCATGTGATGTGTATTGTGCGTTGTTTCAGTACTAATTTTAGGACAGTTGAATAATAGAAATAGAGAGCTCTATTTTTGTGTCGCCACCAACATACTTTAGTGGTATAACACCAGCGTATTGCTAATTTGGTTACACGTAAGCAGTTTTTTTCCTCTTTTAGGCCAGTTGCTCTTTCGTGGCTGGCACGTTAGGGGGGTGTGGCATTTGAAATCCACCAGCTCATTTTCAAGGCCACATTAGTCCAAATCAATACAATACCATGGATATTTTTTGCCATACCCACACACTCCAACTGACAATCTTATATTTTATACCTTTGTGTTATTATCAGCAAAAGGAGGCCCAGAGACAAAAACATTTTCGGTGAACTTTCTCTGTTTGACTGGATGTGATTTAGTTTCCAGGTTGGTATGAGAAGTTCTGAGGAATCAAAGATGGGTAATAATTGGGAATCACAGAGAGAAGGGGAGAATAGTTTGTGGAGTATCTGTATGTGTGTGTTTTCCTGCTACTTGCAGTCATGACCCGGTGATCTCGGAGCTTTTCATCCCTTGATTTCCACTCAGATCCCTTTCACACTCACCCCGCAGTTCGCACTAATAATGGTGCATATACACACATACACTACTACACTTGCTCTCAACGGACATGCAGTGATTTTAAAAACCCATCCCTCACACACACACACACACCCACACCCACACACACCCCCACACACAACCCCCTACCCCACCCCCCTAGCCATCAGGGACACAGGTCACTGCTTTATGTAAGGGAAGAATACATGGTGTGGTGTGCTTTATTTATTTTGGCTGCTTGGTCAGAATGGCAGCAGTGAAGCTGCATTTTAATGATCCATTATACAAGCATTCTGCCCTAGAACCTGCTCATCTTACTCAGGTCGGGGGTTGTGACCCTTACATGCCGTGTTTAGCAGCAGGCTGAGGCAAAAGCTGGTGTAGGAGGAAGGCAGATTGACACACACCTCGCGGGCATGGCTGCTTTAGAAGCAGCGGCACTAAGAAATTCACGCCCAGTGTAGGAAAGGTTGACTTTTGATCTCAGACACAGTAGAGCAATACCATAATGTAACCTACTGTATTTGTTGGTCTTAAAACAATTATGACATACTTCTTAATTTTAGCTGTTATTCTGAATATCGAATAATTAGGTAAATAATATGCTGAGAGATATTGTATATATCTGCCTCGGACCACATCCAGTTCTTCCGTAGTCACACAGATTGGATGATACGCTTAAAGAAGCTGTGACTGTAATATATAACTTGAACAAAACCTCATTGTGTAGCTGATTGCTGTGGACACTGTGGACAACCAACTGCTTGTTTCGAAACATGTATATGACGATTTGGGATTATTTTTGGACTATATTTTTGGGTGAGACTTCCATCAATTGTTAGCTACAACAGTGCTATAGCTCCAGCGCAAAAAAAAAAAAAAAAAAGAAAGAAAGAAAGTAAAAACAGATGCCAAATGTATCTTTCTTGTATCTTGTTCAGGGCAAGAAAAAAATGTCTCATATCTCTTCAAGTTTCTGTAATTGTCGTGTAAAAGTGCTTCAATTGTGTGTGTGTGTGTGTGTGTGTGCATGCCAAATTACAGCCTCTGATTGATTTGATTTTCTGCAGGTTTGTGGCTTCTCACAATGACCATGTGCTCTGTACTTTCCTGGAGCTGTGTGCGTACGCTGGCTCAGGTCAATAGTGTGAAGTTCCAAAGCCTGCTGCTGCATAGCCCTATAAAGTGTCCACTTTACTTGTGTGCAAGTATATACATGTGGCCTTCATTCATCCCCATTCCTATTCAGTTCTTTATACCTCCATTCCAGTTATGTATATTCCACCCACATCCTTAATTAGGAGGTGTGGTCCGGTATTTGTGCATGCATGCACGCGCGCGCGTGTGTTTGTCAGCACATTGTTGTGCCCACATGATAATTGAATGTGCGCTCAGACCACATCCGAGCCAGCGTTCCAGCTCACACCTTAATTAGTTTAGCTTTGTGTCTGGCTGCTGTGCCATCAGTGGCCAATCGATAGCACTCCGGAGAACAGAGGGCTCCTATTGGAAACAGATACGCCAGCTGTGTGGCCGTCGCTGCTTTTCTCTCTCAGTAGGGGACGTTAAATAGGGCCAGCTCTATGACTCTGACTTAATTGTTCTGATAAATGTGGCCTGGTGTGTGCGCATTCATGTGCCGGTGTGTACACTGTTCAGTCTTCTCAGTGTTGTGCTCTCTCAAAAAAATGACTTGAGCAATGCAGCTCTATTGGAATTCAATGGCTGCTTTGTTTAAAACTCATATCCCATGCTTCACCTTTATGCGTTTTGCTTTGTGAGCAGCATTCACATTCTGCTGTGCACTCCCTCTCTCTGCTCTTAACTTAGTTCAGTATGCGCTTGAACATCAGTAAATTACGTTACCCCCTTGCCCCCCATCCCCCACCAAAACCATTTAAAGAAAATTTGTTGAAACAATTGTAGCTACTTCTTTAGCTTTGAGGAGTCACTTATTAAATAGAAAAAAAGTATCATTAGAATAAAACAATTATGCACTTACACAATCATACTAAAAAAAAAAAACTCCTCCATATAGACACACACACACACACACACAGTACTCCCATCACAACAAACGATCATACATCACATTTGCCCAATTTTATGGCTGCATATTATTTGCTGCTGTTAAAAGCTAGCGAGGAGGAGATAATTGCGAGAACTGGCAGTATTAGTTAAGTGTGTGTAATGGTGGGCTCTGGGAACGCTAAATGGTGGTTGTAATATTTAGTTCCTGTGCTCATTACCTCCTGATCTGCCTCCAGTGACCCTGCAGCAGCAGGCCTGCCCGCTGCCGCTCTCTCTAATGAGCAATGGAAATTACCGCTTCAAGAAATGAAACACAATTTATTTAGGGGGAGTCGTGGTGCACAATGACATTACAGCAAACAACTCTGAAAAATTGACCCAATAACGCAGGCTTGCAGTTATGTTATTAAACAGAAAGTTCATACGAGCGAGAGAAGTTAGCAGTAAGAACGGGCTACGGACTAAGTTTTACTGTGACGTCATATTTGGCCCGATTTGTCCGATATGGAATGCAAAATTTTCGAGCAGCGATTCAGAAATGGACTGTTTGCAAGAAGAATCAGTCATTAAGGGTGTTCTTTCCTCTCGGAGGCTGCTTGCTGCAGGATTTGGGACACTGCGGTCGTTTGTCAGGCCGGGATGATGTAATTGGTCAGTGCTAGTTTGAAAGGGGGGGGGGGGGTTCGCTACTCTGCTCCCTATGAGAACACCGCCTTAACACTCCTCCACAGGCCTTCTACCATCCATCAGTGTCCTCATAGCTGCCGTCTTGCTGAAGCAGGCCTTTTAACACACTCACACACATATGTCACACTGACTTGTGTTTGCGTGTCTGATTAAAGTTGCAGTGTAAGGTGGGACAGTCCTTCCGTTGCACACTACAGTAGCAATACATGTATGTATGTTTTCAGGGATTAAAAAAAAAAAAAAAACCATCATGAACAGAAGTGATCAATTGTGAATAGAGCTTCATTTACAAATATCTTTGAGAACTTCAGAAATGCATTCCTACAAAAATGACGTTCACATACAACATATTTAGTTTTCACCCCAACAACTATCCTTCCATTATAAACAGATTACTGTAAGAAAACGTGTCAAAATTCTTATCCGTGGTCATAATCTGCATACTGCGCTCTAAGAAAGGGTTCCTCGGGGATTCTATAGCCAGTTAACAATGCTGGCTTCCTAAAGAGGTTCTCGCTGGAACCTGAAAGAAACCCCCAGTTCTAGCGTCTAAGTAAAAAAAAAAAAAAAAACATTTTACCTGTGGAAAAACAGAAAAACACTTTAGGATGCCAGATGCAACTATTCTTTTTTTTAAAAAGTGAACAGATGAAGTAGGTAGAGATTAAAAGAAAAGCTCTTGAGTATTATTTTAAGGGAATTCTTTCGGTTTTGAAAAGCTGTTTCTGGTATGAAGAAGGAACTAAAAAAAAAAAGGAGTGCACTCCAAGGGATCCCCAGGACTGGGACTGAGAACAACTGGTCTAGTCCACGAAATTTGGAATTCATCTCCAGAGAGAGACAGAAACACACACCTACTCGCACAATGGCTTTGGCACGAGCCCCGTCTTCGTGAACTGCAAGGGCCACTTGAGATTTCTGTTGAGCGGGACAAATTTCACTTGAGCAGAGTGAAACAGGGGAAAGAGGAAGAGAACCGAGACACAGAGCGATTACAGGGTAACGGAGTGCAGGAACACCCGAAGAAATGGACAGAATGTTGACATAAAAGAAACATGTTAGCATAATTAGAATTTGACAGAAGTATTTCTTCATAAGGACACGTGTGAATAGGATCCAAATTAAAAAAAAAAAAAGGTTCAGGGATGTGATCTTTAGGTGTCTCTAAATCCTGTGCTGCTAATGTCTGTAACAGCTCCGATTCTGCTAGAATATCAGAGATAAGTCGTGACACTCTTTGCACCTTAATGTCAGGAATAAGCAAAGCCTTGGAGATTCATTAGGAAATTGTATCGAATCAAGGGAGTGCAGGGGCTGGAAAACATCCACCTAATAAGACGGCTCGTAACATAAAAGGGCCCCTCAGCCAAGGTCCTTTATTTTCAAATCGCACCAGTGCCTTTGAAGAGGGCTTAGGAGCAGAAAAAGGGAATAGATGAAGAGAGGGAGATGGCAGAGAGGCAGGAGGGATATCCTTCAAGAAGTGTGCGTGTCCCAAGAGAGAACTGATCGGGGAACAGGAGGGTTGTGTGTGTAGTGCAGTCTCAGCAGGCTGTCAGGCTGTGTGTGTGAGTGTTTTCAGCGTGCTTATGCAAGTGCACCTGGATAAAACATTGGCTTAGGAAAGGAAGAGCAGAAAGGCATTGAAGGCGTCCTCTCCCTTTCTCTCTCTCTCTCTCTCTCTCTCTGTGTGTGTGTGTGTGTGTGTAATTAATAATACACCAGCTCTTGTACCTGTCTCATTTGCTTACTCTGGTGTTATTTGTTACTCTGGTGTTAGACAGCCATAGACCTCGTCTTAGAACGTACACTTCTACTTTGTTGAGTTTTATAGCTGGCAAGTGAGAGGTGTATGAGAATGTGTGTTTGTGTGTGTGTGTGTGTGAGAGAGGGAGAGAGTGAGTGAGTGTATGAGTGTTTTGGTGTATGGAGTAGGATCAGGGCTAAATCGATGTGGATTTATAATTTACTACTGCACAAGTCTATCACTATATGTAAGGCCTGCATCCTGCTTCATTTATATTGCATTAGGACAGAGGTTCTCACACACTCAAGGCCCTGTGGAGGAAAGCCAGACACACACACACACACACACACTCGCACACACACACACGCTTGCACACAAATATGCACTCTATTCTCTTTTGCTGTCTCTACCAGTTAATATTGAGTTCATTTGATGTGAACTTTGGGGTTCCAGTGGAACAAAATCAATATATTACAGAACCTGGAGAGAATGAATGATGGATGATGTCAGAATCCTGGGCACACTTCTTGCTGGAAATACATGATGTCCTGTTAACGTGCTTACTCCACTATTTAGTCAAGGACTTGTGCGCAAGCAGCTAGAACATGCAGCGTGAATGTGCAAATACAGTATATACACTGACCAGCCACTTTAATAGGAACACCCGTACCCCTGCTCATTCATGCAGTTATCCAGTCAGCCAAGTGGCAACAGCAAAATCTATAAAATCACGCAGATACAAGCCCAAGCGCTGTTCGCATCAAACATCAGAATGTGGAAAAATGTGATCTCAGTGACTGTGGCATGATTGATCTCCTTCACGCACAACATTCTCCAGAGTTTACATAGAATGGTCCGGAAAACATCATAACATCCAGTGAGTGTCAGTTCTGCAGGCGGGAATGATGAGCGGGGTCGGAGGAGCATGTCAAGACTGGTTTGAGCAGACAGGAAGTCTACAGTAACTCAAATAACCACTCTTTACAACTACATGTTGTACCTAATACACTAGTACATTGAACTACACTACAACATTGAGGTGGATGAGCTACAACAGCAGAAGACCACAATCGGGTTCTACTCCTGTCAGCCAAAAACAAGAATCTGAAGATACAGTGGGCCCAGGCTCACCAAAACTGGATCAAACTGCAACTTCCTTTTTTTTTTTTTTTTTTTTTTGTTTTTTTTTTGTTTTTCCACACCATTCTGTCTAAACTGCAGAAGCTGTTGTGTGTGAAAATCCCAGGAGATCAGCAGTTTCTGAAATACTCAAACCAGCCTGTCTGGCACCAACATCCATGCCATGGTCAAAGATACTGAGATCACATTTCCCCTGATTCTGATGTTCGACGTGAGCACCGACTGAAGCTCTTGAGTTGAGATCTACATGATTTCATACCTTGCACTGTTGCCAACTGTAACTGGGTAATTACATGAATAGATGTGTTCTTATTAAACTGGGTAATCACATGCAGGTGTACATGTGCTCTTACTAAAGTGGTCAGGGAGTGTATATGCAGATACAACACGGCTATAACAACAGAGTTTCTGCAGGAAGGGAAAGACGTACAGACACACTTTTCCAGAGAATGAAATATTCTTACTACATACATTCTGTTATAGTAGAAGGACACACACACACACACACACACACAAATATACACATAGATTTAGGTATGCACAGTAAAGAAAAACACTGAAGTCAATATAACACAAAATAACACATACTCTTACCTGTGGTCTAAAGCGGATGATTATGGTGCTGATATTCCAACGTCCTTGTTTCCTTTTCGCTTTTAACCTGTTAGGCTCACCCTGAGGATAAACAGAAAAATATTAAAACAAACTTCAATGTAAGTGTCATTTGTAATTTTGCTTTAATTATTTTGCAGCATTTTTGCAGGGTGTGTGTGTGGGGGGGTGACACACTATTCCTGCTCTCCCTCTCATTGCCCCCTCATATTATTGGTCTCCATAGGTCTGTTGTAGCTATGATTCCTAATGAAAGCTCATTCCGTTCACAGTGCACATTGAGATGATAGCGGTGCTCTGGTGTCTCTGTTCTCTGCTTTATTAGCCCTTTATTTCCCGCCATGAAATAGAATTTACATCCAGCAATAACATCCTGCCATTCGACTCATTTCAGTAACAAATACAATTGCTTGAAAAAAGTGAATTAACACAGAACCCTCCCGCCCTCTCTCTGAGTGGCAGTGTCGAGGAGCAGGATGTGTAGTGTGTATCGCTGAAATGATGTGTGTGTGAGACAGTGGAATAGTGGAAGAGGTCACACAAATCAGTCGGTTCTCTCCCTCTACTGGTACTTGCTGAAAAAAATTAACCCCATCATACAGGAGAGACGTTTTTGAGGTGTCACTGCTTTTTCCTTGGTTATGAATCTGTAATTGTGTGTATATGAGACAAAACAGAGGTGTGATATAAATCAATGGAGAAAGACTTAGATGGTCATGCAGAGTGTTTGACTAGGTGAAAAAGTTGTAATTTCTCTCTCTCTCTCTCTGTCTATCTCTCAGGCAGATTGATTAACTCAATGCATTGATTACTCTCACTGCCTCTTTACCACTAAATGAAATGAGGAGCATGCATGTAGCGCTCTCTCTCTCTCTCTACTCATTCACACACACACACACACACCTGCTCCACACCTCTTTTGACCCCTGCAATGATGAGTGTCGTCATGGCAACTTGCAGCCAGCCATCACAGAAAAAAAACATGGCTAATTAGCGTTGGAGCAGCTGATTGGTTTGCGGCAGTAATTAACACAGGTGAGGTTAATTAGTTCCCATGAAACCATCCTGTCTTGGCGTGTACACAAGAGAGAAAAAAAAAAAAAGAAGAGTGGGAGGGCAAAAAAAAATATATACACACATGCACACACACATTTATACCCTGTTACTTTATTACTTGTGAAAGTTGGGAAGGATTTTAATATGCACAGAGAGCGCTCCCTCCTGGGACCAGTGGAGGGAAATTCAGCCTCATTAATGAAACCAGGACAAACCTGTTCTAGGTGCTCTCAGTCAGCTCTGCCACAGAGGATTACAGCCACATCGAATGTCTGTTTTTACTCCCTCAAACTGGGGTGGGGGGGTGGGGGGTGGGGGGGGGTTGGGGGGTGTTGGGGCGGATAGCACAGGGCTTAGTACTAGGGGCAATGTTTCTGTATGTTTCATCAAGCTAAGCTGACATGATGCTGCTGGCTTGATAACTCGGGGTGACAGTTGAAATGCCGAAGTGTCACCGAGCCGAGCTTTGGGATGCTGACCCGCCTGCACTACTGTGTGTGCTGAACAGTGCTGGGGCATGGATGGGTTACTGTGCAGCTGTTAGCAGGTCTTCTGTGTGTTGTGTGTGTGTGTGTGTGTTCTGCTCACTTCCAGACTGCGGTTGTGCATGGGCTGGAGGAAATGAGAGTGTATAAATTCAACAGACAGATAATGAGGTTAGAACCAGACCAGACATGGGATATGAGAAACTGCTCCATACCATGACATACTGTTATAACACCCCCTTCTGGTTTTTCACACCAGGTTCTTTTTACCTCAAATAATCAGCTCTTTTCTAAAATTATTTAGCTGATTAGATTATTTGGTTTATTGAAGTCTTTCAAAATGCCACGAATTGAAAACCCACATTTGCTGAGAAGTACAGTTCGGCTCCTGATGTGCTTTAGTAAGGACAGATGCTCTTGTATGGCTATACACATTTAACTGTTGATAAACACACAACAATCAATCTGGTTACACAGTATTTTTCCAGAACTATAATGTTAGATAACTACTAATGTTATCTAACTAATGTTACCTACCGTCTCCCTACTACTAGCTTGCTCTATTACTCATTATTATAATGCCCTCAATTATTCAGTTACATTAATATTCATATGAAAGTGCAGTGTTAGCTAGAGCAGCGTTCATAACCACCAAGATAAGAAGGATATGAAAAAAAAAAACCTGCTGCAGTTTTACCAAACCTCCTTTTACATCAGCACAAACAGCGCTAAAGGTCAGTTACACTGACTTGGCATGCACTAAATTTCTCTTAGATGGATGGGAGGAAGCATTCTAATTGGTCATAATCGGCCATAATCAGTTGCGTGAAACTGATCTCCCTTGATTGGCTCTAATAACTGGTTATTTTAAGAAAGTGATTGGACTGTAGTAGGGGAAAGACATTTATATAAAGGATCTTATAGATCAGGGAGATTGCAAGACACACGTGATTTCAGCACACACATTCAAAAGAGGATATGCCTGCTATCATTTCATGCCATAGAATGCTTTCACATGCAGGGCGCACATGTAATACTCACTTATACAGTAATGATTCCAATAATGACACCACCACCACCCACCCACACACACACACACACACACACACACGAAAACAAACACGCGTACACATACAGACTGTAACAGTGCTGCATTGATTCGAGGAAGAAGACAGCATAATGTAGAATCTCACATTTGAAATGAGATGGAATACATATATGTTGCCTCTTGCTCTCTCTCTCTCTCTCTCTCTCTCTGTATCTCTCTGTCTATCTCTCTCTCTCTCTGTCTCTGTCTCTGTCTCTGTCACTGTTAACTTTATGAAGGGTCAGGAAAGTCCACCAAATGCCATTATAAAGCTGTGGACTGAACTGGAAGCCAAGCTGAGACCTGCAAGTTCAAATGAGATGGAAAACACATACAGGCTGCCTCCAGTGTTCCTCTATAAACCTCTATATCCCGGAGGGATCCTTGTGTGCCTGGAGTCACAATGACCGAGGCTGAATAACAAGCTGTGTGAGGGCTCCAGCTTCCTGTGGCTACTGCTCATTTCCTAGTGTTTCCTTATTTCCTATACTTCATTCCTTCATTATCAAAATATCTATTGGCCCACAAGATCTACACAGAGTATGTATGTGTGTGTGTGTGTGTGTGTTTAATAGAGTGATATTTGTTAGAAAAGTGTGACTATGTATTATCGCAAAGTATGAGTCTTTTGGCGCATAACGGATAGCATGAAAGTTGGATAAGACCATTAAATTTTTAGTGCTGTCAGTTTCAGATGTCATGCAATTTTATTTCATGCACCTAAGCAATTTTAGAATTGATATAATAGCTCAAATATTTATATATGTTTTAGGTGTATGGCCTGTATATATTAAGCTCTCTGTTGACATCAAGGTCTGGTGTATGCGTATGCGTGTGTGTGTGTGTGGTGTGTGTGTGTGTGACACATCTCCTCCTGTGATGTATACTGAAGAAGTGCATCTTTGATTAGCAGCGACTTCAGAAAGAGGGACACTCCTTCTGGCGAGACGGCTTTCA
>CM075009.1:13346756-13349256 GCA_037576675.1 Pangasius sanitwongsei | reverse complement strand
CTGTGTCTTGGATGATATTCCTGCCCCTACTTACCTCCACCCTGTCCCTCTTTTCTTTCCGTGTCTTTGGCCCCAGTAAAATGGCGTCACTGGTCTCTTCCTTCGCAGGCATGTAAGATGACACGTACAGGAAGGCAGATAGGATAAGGCAGTTGCGATGTGCTTGGAAGAGGTACCATAGCGAGGCAGGAAGTTACTGGTCTCTGTAGTGAGAGAGACAGAGAGACATCACACTGATACCCAGTGGCCTTGAGCAAAGGGTTCAGGAAACAGAGGGCAGCAGTGGCACATAGCAGATATAGACTCCAGTGACCTCTCTGAATCACATAGCTACTGACATCACACAGCTACTGGTTTGGGCGAGTTCTCTTTTTAAAGATGTTTCTTCCTTTTCAGTTCTTTTTACCCCTCGAACCTCCAGGACACATCGGCAGGTGCAGATGGAATTCACAAAACTACATCTTTGTTAGTAGTTCCTGAATAGTATGTCTTAAGATGAATAACTTAATTATGATTTAACTGAATTATAATTTAACAGATGCCTGCTTGGCATTTTCCACATCATGACCAAGAAAAAGCAGTGAAACATCAACAATCACTGACCGCCATTGGTTAAGGGAGATGTATCCTGGTTGATGAGGACAAGGTGAGAAGGTGAGACCACTGGACATCTCAGAGCAGAGCAGAAGAGAGATAGGTAGAAATGCAGACTAAGAGAAAGACAGGGGTGAGCAGAGGAGAAAAGCGTCCTGCTGCGTCCTCCTGTCCAGCAGAGCTCCGGCACAGCATACAGCAGCCAGGTCCTTATCTGATAGCTTGTGTGTGTGTGTGTGTGTGTGTGTCTGTGTGTGTCACAGGGCTGTGGGAAGGGGTGATACTGGGGTTTGGGTGGCTCAAAATACAGCTCCACTACCATTGTTTTGACCCCAGGCACGTCAAAGCTGTTTCCAATTACACCCTCGGATCGGGTGGCAAGTATTTTATATGGTTTAGTAATTGACTATAACTGCACCCTCTTAACGTCAACCAGGTGTACCACTCGAGTGTGCAAGATTTGCCCTGAGGTCCTGCAGGCCGTGTGTGTGTGTGTATGTGTGTGTTTGTGTGTGTGGTGAGTCATGCCAGGTTTAGACACTGTGCTCTGATTTGGCCCTGCGGGAGCTGTAGGGAGATTGGCCGTGACTTATTGTAGGGTTCCTGCTCTGTGCACTGGGGCTACAGGAGTGTGCATGTGGCGCCAGGCCCAAGTGTGTGTGTGTGTGTGTGTGAGTGTGGTGTGTGCTTTTAGGAGCCTGGTTAACTATGTTCCCACTTTTTTACGAGCTGTGCTAAGCTGCTGCTGTATATTTGTGTTAGTCATGCTCCCCTACTGAGCAGAGCTACTTGGACCAGTGCAGGATCCATGAGTGCTATATTTTTTCCCGGGCCACACATGGGGGTTCAGCAGAAAACGGCTTACACACCGACCACTGAACAATAACAACATGCTGGCACGCACTCACCTGCAAAGTAGAAGCAGAAGGCAGCTTTACAAGTGCCCTCTCGATCCCTCCTCCAAAATGGAACAATCCAGCACTCTGACAATGGAAACCAAAGGCCAAGCCACAGCAAAGGTAAACTCGGATCATTGAATTTAAAGATTCCTCATTGGAACCTGCCCAAACAGCTGCCCTAGAGTTCACAGTGGATGAAGGGAGGAAGTGCACTAGGCAGTACATTAGCAATCTAAAGTGGGTGCTCAGACAAGGACCCTCCCCCCCCACTCCCCCACACACAAAGGAGAACCACAAAGATTTAAAGAACCAGCCCAAACAGAAGCCAAAATAGGTTTTTAGTTAATTTTCCACTAGCAATAGATACAAGTGGTACAGTAACAGTGATGACAGTAAAAATGGCCACATAATCATCATCATCACCTGATGATGCCATCGTTTTTTAGGTTGAAGACTGGAAAAAAGGCCAGGTGATTTTTTTTTCCCCCAACTTTTTTCAATTTCTTCAACTGTCCAGTTTCACTGAGCCTGTGCCCATGATAGGAACCCAGTGTTTGATGTTTTGTGCATGCTGAGCTGCTTTTCTGCTCACCATGGTTAAAAGAGTGATTATATGAGTTACTATGTCCTTCCTGGCAGCTCAAACCAATCTGGCCATTTTCCTTTGACCTCTCTTATCAACAAGGTACACTGCCCAGGCCAAAAAAAAAAAAGGCGCTGTTTAGATTTTAATAGGCAAATACATACGAGTCTATGAATGGATCATTATTAGAGTGCTTATAATGTTTCTAGCATGTTATATCTAGTTAGATCTTGACCAAAAATTGATGCGCCGCTTGATGGAAATAACATCACAACATTTATTTCCATCAAGCGGTGCATCAGTTTTTGGTCAAGATCTTGTACTGACAAAGCAAGAGATGAGCACTGTGTAAAGTCTCCTCCAGCACATCCCAAAGACTTTCACTGAGGTTAAGGTCAGGACTCAGAGGTGCCAATTCATGTGT
>CM075009.1:13306688-13346656 GCA_037576675.1 Pangasius sanitwongsei | reverse complement strand
GTGATTAGTGTAACTTTGTATGATTGCCTCGGAGCGTCACTGCACATAGGTTAGGTGCAGGGTGGGACCCGAGTGGTTTAAAAGAGTGTAAGATCGGAGCGTCACTGCATATTAAGGCAGAATGGGACCAGATAAGAGTTGAATTGTGTATTGTATTGTGTATTGGTGCGTCACTGCAAAGACTGCAGGGTGGGACCCAATAGTGTTGTATTGTATCGGAGAGTCACTGTAGAAGCTACAGGGTGGGACCCGATTTTGTTGTGTTGATATGAGTATTGTGAATATAGCAAATGTTTGTTGTGCTATATTATGTTAATATTTGTTGTGTTATATTATGTTGTGTTCATTATATCGGCAGTTCTAATTAATCATTTATAATTATATTTTATATAATATATTATTATAATTATATTTTATAATCATTATTATTGCTGGAAGCGTTTCCAAAGAATTTTGGAAGAAAAATAGTTTTTATTACACGGGTGGTGCGCATGGCATGCATACTGAACTATGCTTTGGTGGATTTTGTAATGAGCGCAGGAGGTTGAAAAGGAGGAAGTGGGTAAGTTGGGTAAGCGCAGACACACGCACGCACACAGACTTATTTTTATTTTATTTTATACACAGAATACACGAGGTGGTAATCATGACAGAGTGGTGAAGGAATAAAATAAAAAATAAAATATAAGATAAGAGTATAGGCATGCAGGCAGGCAGCGTATGGTTTTGTTGGATCTAGATGTAGAGACGAGATATAAGAACTCATAAGAACTCATTTCTGGGAGCAGCAAACATATGAAGATAGAAATGGAGTTGAGAGGGGGCAATCAGAACAGCAGATAACAGCAGTGTGGGCGATCACACGATTCCACGGGTTTGATATATTACATATACATATATATATATGATCCCTGAAGAAGATTTAAATTTTTTTTTTAGAATTGGAGCAATCTGGAGGCCTCGGCTGCTAAGCCCAATATTACTTGCCCTGGTGAAAACCCAGGCCCAGGCATGCTGTAGTTCATTTGTTTGATTTTACAAAAGATCCATATGATGAAAATGGTGAACCAATACTTGAATTGTTCGCAGAATGACCAGAACAGGCTAGTTGTTGCTTAGGACTGACAGCAACTATCACGGTAGAACCAAAAGTTGTGCAGTGGGAGCGTGGTACAGCGACATCCATTTTAGTAGATAGAATTCTTTAGGGGAGCAAATTCAGAAAAACCCAACGAGGTCAAATATTATTGTAGGGAAGATAAACGTACAGTTAAAGTGGAACTACGCAAACTGTAATCTGGGACACCGAGGTGAAGCAAGCAGGGCGAGGCAGGGGTACGTCATGAGTGCAGAAAAAGTCACAGTCACACCCGTGGGGGTGGTGATCCTGAAGCATAAAGAGGCAGAAAAAGAAATTAAGAAATACATGAAAAAATTGAAGGATTGGACAAAGGGAGAATTGCAATGGCCAGTAGAGGGGACATTTAACAAGGAGAAATGTGATAAGATGAAGAATAGATTAGAATGTTGGGGGGAAATGAAAAAGGAAGGTGAGGAAAAGCTGAAGAGAAAAATGGAAATAGTGGAATGGTTCAAGCAGGATGGGAAGTTGCAGAGAGAGCGCAGGGAAAGAGAAAAAACAAAGAAGGAAATGGAAAAAGTGGAGAAAGAAAAAGAGGCAGTAAAGGGAACAGCCCCACCATTTGAGGAACATGAGGAGCAGACCCGACCACCGCCCTATAGTGGACCGCAGCGCCCACCCAAGGTGGCAGGAATATACCCACAACTCGAGGAAGTAAGTGAATTCTGGGATGTGCAGCTGGAAATAATGGGCGGACGATTCGAGGGAAGAGTGAGACCCGTATCGTCGGAGGGAGATGGAAGGGAGAGGTGGCCAGCAGGATGGACCAACAGAGAGCTGATCATGTCAAAAGGGGAGAAGGGAGGCGGCCCGAAGTCAAAGGCTAAACAGGAAACTGACCTGGAATGGGACTATGAATTGAATCCTCATCCAGAGGAGTGGGAGAGGGAACATGAAAGACTAGAACTAGATGAGTACATAGGACAAAGACACACGTCAGATCAGATGGGAGACTACTACGGCCCGTGGGTGCAGAAGGGGGCGGTGAGAAAAAGGACTGCATCGCGCCCAAAACCCACAGATGTGATTCGCCAGTCGAAGAAGGAAGAGGAAATGTCCTCAACCTCCTCCGCAGAATCTGAAGGGAGCAGGGAGTCCCATGTGAGTGATGAGGAACAGGGAGCAGGCGAGAAAGTCCATGTCACTGGAACCCTGAGAATGACCCCGCTGCTTCTGCGGCAGAGTGACTGCCTTAGAGAGGAACTACACCGCTTACAGAAAGAAATGGCAACCCACCTGGAGGAACGAGAAGAAGGAAAGCAAGAAGCAAAAGATGTCCGAATGAAAATGAGAGAAATGGAAAATGAAGTTGGCGAGACACAGGGAAGAGTAAGGAAAGTGGAACAAGACCCAGAGGAAATAGCAGGGACATGTCGCAAGCTGCGCAAAGAAGTGAGCAGAATAAAGGAAGTTCAAGGAGAAGCAGCTATGCACAGCCTAAGACAAAGCCTGAAGAGCGACGAGAAAGTGGAACTATGCCAATGGCTGCTGGATGAGAGCAGGATGCATCTAGACAAGGCATACCAATCATTGTTGGCTGCAGAACAAAGGGGTGGTAAGGCGCTGCGAGGGAAATGCCCACTAGCCCAGTCAACGCCACAGCTAAGGATAACCAGATAACGGGCATGGCATCAAGATCAAGTAGAAGACAATGCACAAAGGGATGACGAGGGGGAGGAATCTAAGGAAACAGAGGAAGAACCGATTCCCCAAATGCCGCCAAGCTCCCAATATCCGGTGGTCGTAAAGGGGAGGGATGTGATATACACCCCTTGGACATTCATGGATCTGAAAGGTTTGATAGATAGGCTGCCCAGTATATGTGAGGGAGCCCAAAAATGGATAACAAGGTTTGAAGAACAGACTATGGGTCAGCTATTGGCCATAGGCGATATCAAAGCCATCCTCACACAGTCATTGGGAAAGGCCAAAATGATAGAGATATTGGATACAGCCCAGATCAGAAACATGGCAATAGACCAAAAGTATGACTCCTACTCATTTGGGATAAGGAGAAATGCAATCTGGGACGCCCTTAGGAAAACTTATCCGACCCAAGCTGACACAAGTAAGGTGGAGAAGATAAAGCCGGGGGAGGATGAGGGAGTTTCCCACTTTATCCTCAAGCTGCAAAAGGCGTGGAGAGAAGAAATGGGATCAGCATGGGATGAAACAGCAGCAAGTGAGACTCTATTCAAAATGATGCTGAGAAAAGCCCTTCCCAGTGAGGTTCAAGACCAACTTGAGACAGTGGTAGGGCTGAGCACGATGCCCTGGCCAACCTTTGAAGCCAATGTGATACACTATGTTGAATTGCATCGAAAAAGAGTGAGGGCAGCCAAAAAAACTCCATAAAAAAACTCCATAAAAAAAAAAGGCCGCAGAGGATCTATTAACGCAACTTCACAAGGCCCAATTGGGAGAACTGGCGCACAACAAGCAGGAGAACCAAGAGAAGAAAAAAGAGGAAAGAAGTACTGCAAAGCAAGCGGCAGTGATGGTGGCACCAACAACAACACAGCCAGACCCTGTCACCCAAGTGCCCCCACAGGCCACACCAATGACACAGCCAGTAATGAAGACACAGCCACACATGCCAATGGCGTACCAGGTGCCAGTACCACAGATGGTCTATCCCATGGGCCCACAGTACCCACCTCAGAATAGAGGATGGGGTCAAGTAAGAGGTTGAGGAAGAGGAGGAATGTTCCAGCAAATGCCAAGGCAAGGCACAGCTCCAACACAGAGAAGGGGAAATGGATGCTGGAACTGTCAGGATCCTAGACATCTGATGCGTGACTGCCAGTATCCACCACAGCAGCCACAGAAGAACCCCAACCAGGGCCAAGGCTGGCAGAATGCCAGGAACTGGACAGGACAATGGATGGGACCGAGTCAACAGGGACCTGCCCCAATGATGTCTGGAGGGGGCCCACTGGGGCCACCCCAGAATAACATGTGAAGGGGCCCAGAGAAGCCAGAGGGGGAGCTGGTACAGTGCCCCACCTCACTGTACCCTGCACAAGAACCAACGATCATGGTGGAGGTAGGAAGTAAGCTCCAAGCACCATTTCTAGTTGACACTGGTGCAACATTCACAAGTATTGGAAAAGAAGACTCTAAGCTTCCCCTCTCTCGAAAGACGATAAAGACAGTAGGCTTCTCGGGTAAAACACAGTCTTTAAGATTTAAAGAGCCCCAAGAAATAACAGTGGAAGGAATCACCGTCCAAGCGCCACTATTATTCTCCCCTGATACCCCAGTGAACCTCCTAGGCAGAGATGTACTCTGTAAGCTAGGGGCAAAAATACATTGTGGACCCACAGGAGTGTGGATCGAACTTCCAGAATGTCTGGCTCAACAATGTGTTGTGGTAGAAAGGAAAGCGGAGCAGCATACACTGGACAGGGTGTATTGGCTTGAAATCAAAAACACTTCAAAAGGTCTGCATAACCTATACAATCAATGGAGCCTGTGGCTCACATATATGTGCCCAGATTGCCAGCCCGCTAGAGAACCATGGCACTGTACTATCAAGTATGATGAGGGGGGACATGATGAAGAGTATGAAACGCTGTGGGAAGAGCAAGTGGAGGGAACTCAGCACAGCATTAAGACAGTAAACATAGTTGTGGGACCCCAAGGGGTAGCAGCGACAGTACAACTGCCCAGTCAAATTGCTCAGTGGTACCAGGTTGAAAATGCTGCTCCACATGTCTCCCTGATGGTCGGGCAAGCTTTTAAATCAAAAGATTTGGGGCCAATGGTCAGGGAGGCAGGTCACATAACTAGTTGGACATTTGTAGGTGAAGGTATGAGTGTGTCAGCTGACAGAAAATATCTTAGGATAGAACAGTCAACTACAAACATTACAGAGGCGAGAACACTGTTAATTAGTCATCAGGTTAGTGGCAGAATTCGAGTAGAAGTGACAGGGCAATGGTCTCAGCGGACAGAAGGGGAAGAGCTCACTGAGCAGGAAGTAGAACAAATACTGAGGCAGGTTCCAGACCAATTATGGACAAAACACCCCACAGATGTAGGATTGGTGAGATCGTCAGGGTTGGTAAAGATTCAGCTTAAACCTAACATGCAGTTGCCCTATCAAAGACAATATCCATTGTCAAAACAGGCAGTAGAGGGAATAAAACCGACGACTGATGGGTTAGTTGAAGCAAAGGTCTTAGTCCAAACTGAAAGCCCTTCCAATACCCCCATTTTTCCGGTCTGAAAGCCAGATTCAGACAGATGGAGACTGGTCCACAATCTAAGACCAGTAAATCGTGTAGTGGTGGCAGAAAACCCTGTAGTGCCAGACCCACACACGTTGTTATCAAACATACCCGAAGGGACAAAATGGTACACAGTAACTGATTTGTGTTCAGCCTTTTTCAGTGTGCCCTTGCACCCAGATTCCCAGTTCTTGTTTGCTTTCACGTACGGTGGACAACAATACACTTATACCAGATTACCCCAGGGATACTGTGAGAGCCCCTCAACATTTAACCAAGTGTTGGCTCGCGACCTAGCGAATTTGGACGTCCCTAGCTTAATGGTGCAATTTGTCGATGACTTACTGATTTGTAGCCAAACGAGGGAGCAGTGTGTGCAGGATTCGCTAAAAGTATTGAAGACGTTGGCCCAGAATGGGCACAAAGTGAGTAAAGACAAATTGCAGTTCTGTCAGAAGGTAGAATATTTAGGCAGAGTGCTCGAAGGCACTACACAAAAAATCTCACCAGCGCACGTGGAAACAGTCCGAAAAGCACCGCGGCCGCAAACTGTGCAACAGATGCTGTCATTCCTGGGCTTGGCTGGGTTTAGCAGACCCTGGATTTGTGACTTTGCACTAAAAACACAACCACTTAGAGATATGATGAAGGCAGCTGAGCAGACAAAATCAAGCGCCCCACTAGTCTGGACGGAGGAAGGTAGGACAGCGTTTGAGGCAATAAAAAGCACCCTAATCTCAGCCCCAGCGTTAGCCTGTCCAGATTATGGTAAGCCGTTCTATCTCTATGTATCAGAGAGGCGTGGGTTTGCGTCAGCTGTATTGGCACAGCAACAAAAAGGCATGGGAAGAAAACCAATTGCATACTTTAGCACGGCGCTCAATAGCGTGGAGAAGGGCATGCCACCATGTTATCGAGGGTTAGCAGCGGCAGTATTCGCCTATCAAAAGGCGTCCACAATCACAACGGGGCACCCGGTAACCCTCTACATCTCTCATGCATTGCATGTGTTATTGACGAGTCAGAAGTTTGTGATAACTGATGCCCGCCGAACAGGATATGACGTCATCCTGTCAGCACCTGAATTGACGATTGAAAGATGCCCCACGATAAATCCTGTTGACAGAACCTGATGAAGGAACCCCACACGAGTGCACTGAAGAAGCTGAAAAATTCCTGAAAGCTAGACCAGATCTAGAGGCCCAGCCTCTAGGAGACGCTCAACACGTGTTCTTTATAGATGGTTCATGCTACCACATTAATGATGGCAATAAAGCAGGCTATGCAGTGATTCAATACAACAAAGACACGGAATCGTTCGAGGTAGCATCAAGCACTAGTGTACCACAACCATGCTCTGCCCAATTGGCAGAGATCAAGGCGCTAACCGCAGCATGCAAATTAGGGGCAGGAAAATCCTGCACCATTTATACTGACTCAGCGTATGCGTATGGGGTTTGCCATGTGTTTGGACCAATTTGGGCACGGAGAGGCTTCCAGAGGGCTGATGGTTCTTCCATTGCACACGGGCCAGCAATTTCAGATTTGCTCGGTGCAATGATGCTGCCAAAAGTGCTAGCCATAGTAAAATGTAAAGCACATAAGACAGATGACGAATGGGTTAGCGGGGCAATGGGGCGGCAGATGAGGCAGCCAAGAAAGCAGCCGTAGGAGAAAGGTGTGTAAAAGTGATGATGCAGGCAGGAGAAGTACAGGAGGCAGGAGCACATTTCTCAGAGAATGACATTAGAGAATACCAAGAAGTAGCAAGCGGAGAAGAGAGAGAACTGTGGAAGAAACGAGATGCAGTACAGGACCCCAACACAGGGATATGTAGAAGCGTGGATGGTATGTGGGTAGCTCCACTAGGGTTATTACCTATGCTCATCAAGGAGGCACATGGTGTTGATCACTGTAATCGTCGTGAGACTATAAGCACAGTAAGACGGGATTGGTGGTCACCGTACCTGGCCAGTACGGTGGACAACTTCCTAAGGTCTTGCGAACTGTGCGCGCAGCGGAATGTGAGGAAACATTTTACAGCACCCATTAGCCACATACCAGTACCGAGAGGACCATTTAGACACCTGATGATGGACTATGTGGACATGTTGGGCAGGAAGGAGGGAAAAAGGTACATTCTAGTACTAATAGACTGTTTCAGCAGATGGGTAGAGGCAATAGCAACAGCTAAGTGTGATGCGAAGACAGTGGCTAAGTTTCTGTGCAGAGAGGTAATCCCGCGATTCGGCATCCCTGATCAGCTGAGCTCAGATAATGGAACACATTTTGTAAATGAACTGATCAAAGCAATTTCAGAGGCACTTTGCATTAAACAGTGGATGGGGTGTGTGTACCACCCACAGTCACAGGGAATGGTCAAAAGGGCAAATGGTGTACTAAAGGAAAAGATAGCGAAAATTTGTGCAAGCACCAAGTTGAACTGGGTTCAGGCGCTACCATTAGCATTGATGAAAATGCGGTCACAGACTAATCATAGCACACATTTGACACCACATGAAATGTTAACAGGTCGTTCAATGCCAGTTGCCTTCTCTCGAGGGTCATATAAAGGTCCCTCGTTGGAGCAACTAGAGAGTGAGATGTCAAGTTATGTCAAACATTTAACACAGATACACAGAACTTTGTATTCGCAGGTTTGTGAAGCTACACACGGCACGCGTGTTGAACAACCCCTTCGAAAGGTCGAGCCTGGTGACCACGTGTACGTCAAAGTGTTCAAAAAGAAACACTGGAAGCAGCCACGGAGAGAAGGGCCGTTTAAGGTGGTACTAGCAACTCCTACCGCAGTCAAGGTTGAAGGTAAAGAGCACTGGTATCATCTAAATCATTGTTGCAGAGCAGCAGTCAAGGAACCGGACTGGGAAAAGTCTAGAACACATTTAATACAACACGCAGCAGCAGACGATTTGGACGGGGAAGATGACGACACCTACGGAGCAGGGCCGTCACAAGAACCTGGCCCAGCGCACCGAACACGAGCCAGAGCCCCCCGTGTCGAGCCCCAGACATAACGAAATCCAAGCCAGGTGCGTATAGAGGTGACACTGACGAAAGAATTCTACAGTTGCTCAGAGACTCTAACGACCGGGTACTTTTACATGTTCCGTGTGACACAATTAACCTAGCAGCAGAGCAGGATGACCTCCGTGTCGGGACGTAGCTAACAGAAGGCCCTAAACTCCAGGCGATTTCGCCCAGCGTGCATGGAATGGGTAATGATGGTCCTTCTAGGACTAATGTGACTAGCTTTTATTTGAATGCTAATTAAAGGGAGTACCATGGGCCCAGTAGAGTCAAATTCTATCTCCCCCACCAGTGTAAATAGATTAAGTAATAAGAGTCTTCCCGAAGTATCAAATGCCAGCGCCACCCTCCATGGACGACAGAAACGCCAGGTAGGCCAGGGAAAGGCCTACATGGGAGGAAAACAGGTGTATGGTAGCCCAAATCCTGATATTGCACCAAAGCCGGACATTACTAAAGAGGAAGCTAAAGCCACTCTGCTTTTCCAGGCAGGTGGTGCCCCATACTAGAAACAAGCTGCTCGTTATGTATTCTCATTCCTACTCGGGTCCTCCTACACACAGACGCCAAAATCTATTCCCTGGATCGAGCTCTCCAAGCAATTATACATTAACAGTATAAATTCAGATTAAGCGCACCGGGAGTACTGACCCCGATGAGGAAGGCAGTAGTGTGATCGTTGCTGCCAAGAAAAGTGTATGGAGACGTTCCCTTTATGGTACTACAGTATAAACACCAACTCCACTCCACGTGGCAGTTTACAGAAGTGGGTAGTGATAGAGGATGATCTGGGCATTCCGATTCAGATTTATGTCCCGGCCTGGCAGCCTGGATTGGAGTTACGGCAAGTGGGCATTGATTTCTGGTGGGATTCTCAAACTATCCAAAGGTCTTTCAACTACACATCTTGCACGTCATGGGTCTCAATTAGCACAGTCACTCGATATAACGGCACACGCCAGCACCCCCATTATAACTTGTACTGTCGATGGCTCCATGAGTCAGCGCGCACGGCAGTCCCAGACAGTACCTGTATCATATGTGATAGGCAATCTAATCGGCCACCCTTAGTGATGCCGACGGTTGGGCTGAACGACTGTGCCAAGCCACCCTATAATACGATGCATTTGTGTCCGGCCATTTGCCTGCTCGGCTCCGCGGCTATAACCCATGGTGCAGACTGGATGCGAAAACTGAGCTCTGCATGCACTTATCGCCCAATCACCACACAAAGTTCTGACAACTTGCGAGTTCACACGTACCCCGGACAGACCTTCCCACTTTGCATATGCGCGTGGGGTTCTGAATATGTGGGGATAATGCGCAAACGCTCATGTTTGGAAACTATAGAAGCAGCTCACCCTATTGTTAACATTAGGCCCTCATGCAATATCTCAGAATATGGGTGTGAGCCAGACTCTGTAGTACGTCTCGACATACCAAGCCTAAGGTTGGGAACCCTTCCCCTTGCAGACATCTTCTGGTACTGCGGGGGACCCGAGGTCCTGCAGGTTCTTCCACGCTTATGGTATGGTCTATGCGCCCCAGTCCTTCTAGAAGGGCACCTCACAGTACTGGCCGTGAACGAAACTAGCCTGTATGAGTACCTTCATCCAATGCATAACAGTAGGGCCTGTAAATCCCGCAGTGTGATAGACATCGAGGAACGACTCCTGACAAGACACTGGGGGCAGTATAGGAACAAGTATCTGACCATCTCCAATGACTCTGTACTTCCAAACTGGGGTCCTGACCCAAAGGTCTACATTAATTGGGCAGGGGAACCTGTGGGAGTCCCAGAGGAGCATTATGCCCAACGGCTAGGGTCATCTACAGCTTGGGCCGTCATAGTCCCTGCTGTCCAAGTCCACAGTAATCTAGTATGGATTAACTACATCTGGTATAATCAGCAGCAATTCATTAACCACACCATCACTGCATTATCACTTCTCCAGGAACAGTTGCACGCCACAACACTCATGACAGTTCAAAACCGCTTCATTATTGACATGATGCGTGGACTAGATCAGGGGGTATGTGACATAATTGGTGCGGACTGCTGCACAGTGGTCCCACTTCATACTGACCCCCAGGGCCCCCTTGACACATTGTTGAAGCACATGACTAAAGCCAGGGACGAAATGGTTTGGAACAACGCCTCGCCTGAGCCAGATTGGCTTAGCTGGTTGTTCTCAACGGACTGGCTGGCAGGGTTAATGCGCCTTGGGACCATACTCCTGATAGTTCTCCTTGTTATTGGAATCATCGTCTGTTGTGGAATCCCATGTTTGCGCGCTCTCATAAACAAAACTGTGCACACGCTGTTTGGACAGTATATGCTACTCCCTGTGGATGATGATGGTGAGCGGGCAGACAGCCTGCCGATTCTGGCAAGGTCTGCAGTATAACTTTCTGGCTCATCACTTCCGCTGTCGGGCATGTGAAGAGTTGCAGTTCAACCACCACAACCACGATGCCTGTCCTCACCCAGCGGCGGATGCCTGCGAAAGAATCGTTGCGCAGCGGGACCTTGGATCTAGTATTCATATCTTCTCTCCCGAGAGCGATATGAGTGGACATTGGATCTTGATCCTGTTCATCATCTTCTCCATCACGCCAACCTGTTATCTCCAGAAAGGACACGACTTGAGTCTATTCAGAATGCTGCCTACAACTTAGACAAAGCCCCGACGTGAAGGACAGTACAAATGACAGTACAGATTTGTTGCCTTTGCAAAGCAATAACAGTTACACAACGCCAAGATTTCCTGTGCACGGAACATATGACACAACATACTTTCTTGTATCATTACACAGTTATGTCTTATAAGAACATTCTGCGGTCTACCATATGGCCACACGGATGGCCAGCTTGGACTAGCCTTAACAATAAGTCAACGTTTAGTTGAGAGACTGGACACATATTGCTTTAGTACTCAGTGTTTCTGTATGTTTCCATGTTTTCCGTACGAATCCTTTGTAAAAATCCCGACACAGGGTGACCCTGGTGGTGAATCCACTGTCGCGCTATGTACGGGCAGAGTGGGAATTTTCCCTGAAAAGTGGGCTAACTCAGGGTTTTTCGCCCACTCCTGGTTCACCGTGTCGTGATTAGGTTGAAGAGGGAGTGATGTTGATTATTTTTAAAATGTTTAAAATATTTACTGTCTTGTTGGCAAATAAAGGGTGCCTGGTGATGTGCTAGTAACCTCTCCCAGGGCCCCAACAGACCCTCTACGATACGCAAAGTATCTGGGTTGGAAGATAGGCTGATACCAAAAATGTAATTGTAAATGTAAAATGTCAAAGGAAAGATAGGAGTAGAGGTGGATGACAGCTAGCTAGCTAACAGCTAGAGGTAAACATCTATGGAATGGGAGTGCCAACTAATAAGTATATTACCTGATGTACACACAAGAATGACAGCAGTACTGGGGATTAAAAAGGATAAAAAGTGTAGAGGGCAGACACCAAGATAGGTAGGTGATGTGGGTCATGAAAAGATGGACTGACTAACTGACGGGACTGACAAGCGGAACAGATGAGGAGTGTAGAAGACTGGGAGAAAGGTGTGTTAAAGTGTGAGTCTCAGAGGGGGGAGTGATGTTGAGAAAATTTATAAAAAAATTTGCTTAATTAGCTTATGTAGTATAGTATATAGCTTAGTAGCCAGCTTTGACTATTTTAGGAGACATAAGGAGTTGATGGTTTGTGTGCTCTTATCAGAAAGTGGAAGTGAGAAGAAGAAGTGGGCAAGTGGACAAGAGCTTCTATATAGCAGTTTACTAACTAGGCCAGGGGTCAGGAGACATCAAAGCAAGATGAAAAACAGGATGAAGAGTCTCAAGAAAACAGAAGTGTCTGGGTAACTCAGATAAGAATAACAAAATATGAGGTCTCAGAAAACAGAAGTGTCTGGAGAACAAGTCAACAAGTCTGGGTAACTGGAAATTAAGGGGAGATTCCAGGTAAAGGTGGGGTGCATGTAAAATACGACAGGAGGAGTAAAAATGGTTTAAACTGAAGATAATGGGAAATTACTGGCATAGGCGGACCAAAAACGGGAGGTATCTGGGAATATATGCAGGGGAATTTGGAGGACTCGGGGCACTGAACTCTCCTGCGTGAGATTGCTGTGTCACCTTCACCTTCCTTGAGCTCATTGGAACGTGTCGTATGGTTTCTGCAATAAAGAAGTTTGCTTCTTCTCATCCAACAACTGGCGATTCTTCATTAAGGCTAATTCTTGAGTGAGTACAATAAGTGAGATATAGGTAATTGGCAGATGTTACAGTCCACCCATTGATGTGTCCACTCAGAAGGGGACTCTGAGTTCCGACAGTGAGGTGACCAGTGTTGACCATAATGTGCAACATGGTTTATCATATAACTGTGAATCCATTGCCATTCCTCCACTTCGGTCCTTTATTCAGAAACATGGCATATACTGTAGTTACACCAAGAGGGCACCTATCATGACTGATTGCACCTGCATCTGCGGAGTCATGTTTAAATTACACTAGTCATTAGAGGCAATGCAGAGTCTCTTCTGTTTTTCTCAATTGATTTTGACGCATCAAACTAAAGCTTGTTACCAAGCTATTCCGCACTGTGATTTTAATCTATCAGGCTTGGTATGCAGAACAAATTGCTAATCTTTTATGATGACCACATGGAAGATTTTGCTGCAATACTCAGCCAGGTTGGAAAGTTGAAACCTAGGGATAGAATGTGTCTCTGCATACTTGTTAGACAATTCCAGCGTGAACTGTATAGGGTTCGCAAATCAGTGTTTAAAAAACTGAAAGACAGGAACAATTCAATCATCAAAGCCAACTGCATGGCACATTCTGTATATTGTAAAAGGAGTTCAGGTAAGCTGGATGAAGGCATTGACGACTTAGTCAGGAAAGTATACAATTACTTTTCTTCATCCACTAATGTCCAATAGCCAAAGGACATTTATCGTTTTGTGGATAAATACAAGATGCTTTACAGGCATGTGTGAACTTTCATGTCTGCTAGTCTGCTGTGAAACGTTACTTTTATAACTTTTAACATTTGCTATGCTTTTGAACACCTTGCTATGTTTCAACTGACAAACTTAAATGTTCCTCCTATTCCTGTACTAAGTTGGACCATGTATTGTACCTGTGCAGTGACAAAAGAGGGAATACAGTATGATGACTGTAAATGTAAAAAAAAAAAAGGAAAAATGCAAGTGAAACCGACCAAGTTTTGTATCAACAACACATACAAAACAGCACAGAACGTAACAAATAACAAACCTTTACCACCCCCATCCACCCACGCTGAAATGTCTCCTCCAAACGAGATGCACACACCTTACTGCCCTCCCTAGGATCATGTTACACATAGCAACATTGTCAAAAGTACTATAGCAGTCTATGCATACTATTATAAATGTAACTTTCAGTTTGCAAATGTTGCTGTTTGTAAAGATCGATAATGTTTGTAGATGACTTCTGTTCAGCGGACAAGAATAATTGCTGGCTAGCAATATTGTCCAGTATCCGTTTGCTAGCTGAATAGAACTAACTATTTTAAAGTCACTAAAGTCAAATTCTGTCAGCATCTACATACTCCAATGATTCAAACTTACTTTAATAAATTTATGACAACTCGTTATGAAGCAGTAAGAATCTAGCCAGTCAATCAGCGCTTCCAGCTAGGGCCCCAAAGGTCCAAGTTAAGTAGCATTAAAAAGTTCTAGCATGGAGTTTGTTGGAGTGACCCCAGTTTTGATATTTGGAACTCCATGTCAGTCTCCAGATTTTCAAATATGTGCACAGCACCACTTGGCAAGCTTAAACAACAACTTAAATTTGACTCAGAGGCAGGACTGAAACTGGAATTTTACTCTGGTGAATGCTGTCCGCATCTTAGCAACTGAAGTAGTATAGTCCGGCCAAATAAAAAGTTGATTACCCTGGTATAGTAGAGGTGAGATGTGAGGGGTTGCATTTGCGCAATGTAGTATCTTGTTTCTTATGTAAAAGAAACCCTAATGAATGAGAACATTAATGATAAAGGGACAAGGCGGTTTGCCTTGCTTTGGTTTGGCATGCAAAGTGTGGTGAGCTCTTCGGAGAAGGGGGGCTCCTGCAGGTTCAAAGTGTTCTTTAGTAGTTGTGTAATGAGTTTTTGTGGGATTTTGTCCTTCTACTCCTAACTAGCATGATTGAGGTTAGCATTGTGCTTGCTATGCAAGGGTTCAATGGGATTTCTCATTTCTTGATGAACTGAGCCGATTTCGTTACAAAGTTCTGTTGCCAGCGATTCAATCTTCCCGCAAATGTCATCTCTGCTTGAAGTCAACATATTTTGTAGTAGCCCCAGGTCAGGGATGTTGCTGATAGGCCCAGTGGCTCCAGCAGTCTCTCTCCAAAGTGAAATCAGTGGAGCAGATTGCAAGGCTTTATACAGGACTGAACAAATATGAAATGGTGAGCAACTTTTCTGTAGTCACAACTCTTCTTCTGGCAGACCAACAACACTAATACTCCTATTATCAAAAAAAAAACACTAATCTATAATTTTGTGAATGAATTGAAGGGAATCCCTACACCCATCTTAAATGTATTTTACAAGGAAGCAAAATGGAGGACCACCATACCCCAAACTATTCATAATACCAGACTCTCTAACATTATGCCTTTTATGTTATGATAAAAGGTTGTATTGCAGGGTTTCGTTTTGTATATTATAACTGTGGCACTCAAGTTTTGTAGCATGTGATGTTTTATGTATGCGTAAATGCGTGGTGCACGTCAAGCGGGGGGCATGGATCAGGTAACCACAAAGTAAAAGTTTTGGAGATACTGTACATAGATATACACTTGCCATCCACTTAGGAACACCTGTACACCTGCACATTCATGCAGTCATGTAATCAGCCAATCATGTGGCAGCAGCGCAATGCAAAAAATCATGCAGATAAAGGTCAAGAGCTTCAGTTAATGTTCACATCAAACAGAATGGGGGAAAATGTGATCTCTGTGACTTTAACCATGGCATGGATGTTGGTACCAGGTGGGCTAGAAAAAAACTTGTTAAATCATAAAAGCAGTATAGAATAAAAGCAAAACTATTTGTATTGTTATCTGTAAGAATCTTAAGTTTGGAAACCTAACCCGTGCCCCAGCCCCTAAGCCTATAGGCATAAAACATACAAAAACTGTTAAAAATCAGAAAAGTAAGACTTCAGGGTTAACCCTTTCTTGCAGAATACTGGCATTCCATTCCACTAGTGGAATGGAAATAGACTTATTGGACATTTTCAATAAATATAAAGAAATTATTTTATTGCCGCAAGTCTATTAGAAGATTAGTCAGGCTTTCTGTGTGTAACTGCTGGTGAGCAGGGCGATGGGAAAGGGGAGGGATGTGAGCCCCCTGCTGGGAAAACAATTCACACCTCTCCACAATAACATTGGGACAGAGATAAAATGGACAGCACAACTAAAGCCTTTTTGCTTTTTTGCTCTCGCCTTCCATCTTCCATTGCATCTGACCCGCACTACTCTTTACGTTCTAGTGCGTGTAAAGGTTTAGCGCTTCTGTCATATTCGGCGTTAGAGCTGCATTTTCCAGATACAAATTGGACAGTGCTTTGTAGCAGATGTTGAGTCGAGGGCAGCTTTGTCCTCAGCTTCCTAGCCATCAGTAATTCTGCTGGAGACCTTCCACCTTCTAAAGATGTTGACCTAAATTTCAGGATAGCAAGGTGGGGATCTTCACCAGCTTCGGTCGCTTTCTTTAGCATAAATTTCACAATCTGCACTGCCTTTTTGGCTAACCCATTTGATTGTGGGTAATATGGACTTGACATTACATGCTCAAATCCGGACTGATTCGCAAACTCTTTGAATGTTAAACCACTGAATTGTGGTCCATTGTCACTGACTAAAGTGACCAGAATACCATGTCTTGATAAAATTGTTTTCAAATGCGAGATGATCTGCTTCTCAGAGGTGTCTGCCAATAATGCGAACTCTGGATAGTTGAAGTAATCCATAACAACCAGATAATCTTTCCTGTTCAGTTGAAACAAATCAGCTCCCACTTTTCTCCATGCCTCATATGGTTTAAAGTGAAGTAACAGCAGCTCTTTTTGCTGTTTGTACCTTTGCTGTTGACAAATCTCCCAGTGTTGGAATGTCTCTATAGCTCTATTCATACTGGGCCAAAACATCATGTCTCGAGCATGACGTTTACATTTTTCAATGCTCATGTGGCCTTCATGTATGAGCCTGGTCATTTGTGGTCTCATAGTAATAGGGACTATTATCCTAGTTCACTTTAAAAGAACCCCGTCAAAAATGGAAAGCTCATCTCTAAAATGCTGATACAGGCTTGGTAGCTTCTCATCTCCAGTTGAGTTGATTTTATGGTTACCATCTTGCAACAAACTATCTTTTGCTGTTGCATCTGCAAACTCAACCCACTTTTGTTTGGAAACAGGTATCTGGCCAACTACACAGTCTACATGAATTTGAACTGCTGGTACCTGTAGGTCGCAGGCTTGCTCTGCTAAGACCATCTGCCACTACCAAATGTTTACTTGGAGTAAACTCAGATGTCAAATGATATCTCTGTAAGTGCAACAGAAGTGCAATCAGAGGTTTGTGGTCAGTGTCTATCATCACTTCCCTACCATTCATGAAATATTTATTCATGAAACATCATGTAGCTGAAAACTACACCTAACATCTCATTCTCAATCTGGGTGTAATTTCTCTTTGCTGCTGTCATTGTGCATGACGCATACGCTATGGGAAACTACTCAGTCCCATGCTGTTGGACTAATACTGCTCCATCTTTGGATGTGTCACTTGACACTATGACAGGTTTCTCTGCTTCATAGTATTTTAGCACTGGCTCCTTGATCAGGGTACTCTTAAGCACTTCCCATTCTTGTGCCTCCTGGTACTCCCAACCTACTAATTGCTTTTGTGTTGGCAGAAAGATTGGGTATGAATTTACTCATGTAATTGACTAATCCTAGTGCTCTCTGTAATTCCATTTTGTCTTTAGGTGCTGGCATGTCAACTACTGCTCGAGTTTTTTATGGATCTGGTTGTATGCCTGCTGCAGACAGCTTGTCTCCAAGGTAAGTGATCTCCATCACCCCAAACTCACACTTTTGTGTATTTAGTTTCAGCCCTGACTGATGTGCTTGTTTTAACACTGCGCAAAAGCTTTTGTCATGCTCATTTTGTGTTTTTCCAAATACTACCATCAGTGGACAGTGGATAGATTTTAACCAACCGTCTTGCGAAAACTGTGATGAATTTACTGGTTGCACATTTGCACTATTTGCCCATATAGTACACAATAATAGAAGGGATTTATTTATAATTGAACTATCTTTTGCACCCAGATGAGGATGGGTTCCCTTTTGAGCCTGGTTCCTCTCAAGGTTTCTTCCTCATATTGTCTCAGGGAGTTTTTCCTTGCCACCGTTGCCTCTGGCTTGCTCATTAGGGATAAATTCACATATTTACAATATATTTTTTGAATCCATTATAAAATAACATGCTTGGTTAACATCCGTTTCTTTCATTTGTATGGATTTAGAATAAGACAATGAAGTTAATAAGATTCAGGATGTGTTTTCCAACACAATTCCCACAATGAATGGGTCAATGAATCCACACAATAACCCAATAATAATTAAGACTGTAAGGTTGTAATTAGGGTAATTAAGATTCTAAGATTGTAGTGTTCTACATGACATATTTTAATATTTTTCATGCTACAATGAATTTGTGGCAGAGGAGGCATAGTCAAGTGTCAGCTTTGGACGGACCAAGAAGTCCAACTTGCAAGGCATGTGCATTGTATCGGCTCCACCAGCACCATCTCTCTCTTGCTCACAGCATCTACTGGAAAGAAAACACACACACAAGTAGTTTACCAACAACAATTGCAGTCCTAAGGCTATCATATCAGTTACAGTTCTAAGCCATTGTAGCAAAACTGTTCATAGCAATTGCAGTCCTAAGCCATCTTTACGGTTTCTAAGTGGTACTATCCACAGTAATCTCATTGACCTTTAGGCTGTCCATATGGTGCCATCCTCAGCAGCAGAGAGTGGTTTCAGGTGATCAGAACTCCAACTAGAAGGAAGGAAGAAGGGCATCAGGATGGATTAGGCAGGCCTGGAGGGCAGAAGGGGTCAGACAGCATTCAAACATCCCAATTCACAAAAACACTCTATGCGTGACCCTTCCGGATCTGCTCCATTATCTAAGAAAAAAATATTAACAAAAGGCTTGACTAAACAAATGTTTTCAGCCTAGACTTAAATACTGAGACTGTATGTGAGTCACAAACACTAATTGGAAGGTGGTTCCATAACTGTTTTGATTGAAGTAGGTGTGGCAGATGTAGGATCTGAAGCGAACAGGCAAGGAAAGCAAAGAAGCCATAAAACTAGGAATCCTGCTCCCAGATTTTGTAGAGCCAAGTTAATTACCGCTTGGTTACTGATTGCTGGATTTCAACTGTCCTGTGAACAATCGGCAACTGATAGGACATCCCTGACCAGAGGACGAACCCTCTCAGCTGAGAGGAACCTCTGTCAAACTCATTGATCTAGGCCGTCAGCCAAGGCCAGATGACTCACCCAATGATACAATGGTAAAACTGATAACTACAGAAAAAAGGGGGGGACTCACCCAAGGACCCTCATGGAATGAGACCTTTGTTCTCCCCAGAAACACAAAGTTCAGCACCCTTCATAGTATCATAGTGTTCGTGAGTGTATCAATAGCAGCAGATATGTCCGGTTTGGTATGTGTGATTGCTATTGAATTTCCTAAGGGCTGGTATAATGTGAAGTTGAGTACAATGTATTACATGCAGACCAGACCAGAATGTTAATTAGTGTCAGAGGAGGAGAATACAGTTTGCACCCTGCCCCAAGATCCTGCTGATTGGAGCAAGCACTTTGGGGTCAGCCCAACTGGAAAGGGTTAAAACCCCCTGACACAAAGGAAACTCTGAGTCTCATCCAACACATCTTTGGGAGTCTCATCCAACACATCAAGAGTCCATCAACATCAAGGAGTTCTCTTTAACTAACAGCTCAATAGAGTCTCCAGCCACATCTGAAAGAAGTTTCATCAACCAAGAGCTTTAGAAGTTCATCACGTTTGCTCCGAGACTCCGCATCCAGACTGGTTCTTGCAAAGCCTCCAACTCTCGCCTTCGCACCGCTGTGAACCACTCATCAAAGTTTTGCAACCTGCCTACGAGACTCCGCCAGGTTTGCGCTTCACTCTGTTTATCAGCCCCATTGGTCTTTCGAGACGCTACATAAGGCCAACCAGACCGCCAACCAATCAACATCGCCAGAAACTCCTTCCAAACAACAACGCAACGAGGGAATCCCTGGCAAAAAAAACGCAAGTATAGAACCTCCAGATTCTCGCTGAACTGGTGCATTTAATACATGTTTAAAGCCCTTCTAAACGAAGCGAATGTTAAATTAAACTGATAAGTTGATGGTTCATTCAGGTCATGGTCTGAGAACTGCTAGAAACTCGGAATTTAATTCACTCTCTTTTCAAAGCCATTTTCACTGGCATTTTCAAATTTACTGCCTTAAACTGCCGATCTTGTTACTGTGCTCTTAATATAGTGTTTCACTGTATTTAGGATATTATTGCCGGTGGCCACGGAGGTAATATCCCATACACAATTAATAAATACACTCATTTCAACTTATCACTGGACGAATAGTTGATCAGCTATTAAAATATTAAGTTTACAAATTTCCCCTTCTCAGCTGATCTGCTAATCTCCTACATCTTTTGGTGGAGAATACATCAGCTTAACCTAAACAGCTAATTTCCTTACACAGATCATAACAGTCCAGAAGTTCACTCAGTTCCCGCCTCCTCCTTGCCTGCCGTTTACGTTTGTTACATTGGTGGATGGCAGCCACTCCCCCCCTTTCAGGCAAGCGGCAGCGACTCCTCCCCTTTCCGGCAGATGGCAGCAACGGCTCCCCTTTCAGGCGGATGGCAGCAACTCCTCCGTCCTCTGGCAACCGCTCCAGCACCACACTTCCATGGCGCTGCAATCCTACCCCAGCAGTGGGGGCTCTCTGACAGACGTATAACAAACGTCAACTACGGGCAAGGAGGAGGCAGGAACTGAGTGAATATAAACGTAAAGTTTAATCATAAACAACATAAACATAACATAAAACACAAACACAAAACAGGCGTGCATCTCTCTCCCCGTCAGCGTCTCCAGCCGCTCCTTTATCCCTCTCTCACAGGAGTAAAAATTTTGTTTAAAAAAAAAATTCTTTTTTATAGATAATTTTAATTCTTTGCCTCAGTGGACAGATTTCAAAAGATCTTTCACAAGAAAAGTGTTTGAAATGGGATACAGTATATGGGTCAAACTAGGATCTGATGCAAACATAATGATGTCCAGAGCATTTCATTTTGCAGGTGTTCATTCTCAACCAATGATCTTCACGAGCAGGATTCAGCTTTTAGGCAGTTGGATAACATCAAAAAAGCAATGCTAAAACTACTGTGGTGTTTACTGTTGTGAGAATTAAAAAAAGACACGGTTTGAAATAAATCCACTTTATTGGGATAGTCCAATGTAGACACTCTTCAAACCATTTATACCCTGTCGTGAACCAGCCTATGAACTAAGTCTCAACAACATGTGTCTCAACAACATGTGATACCCCAACCCAAATTGTATACCTAAGGAAAACACGGCCATGAAGAACAGGAATGGTAGTGGTGACATAGTGGTGACATAGTTCCTGTTTTTGAATCGTTTGCTGGGAGTTTCTTGCCGGCATTTAAACTATGTATGTTCATAGGATGCCTTAGGTGGAGTTACCAATCCTAATGCTAAAGCAAAGCTAATGCTAAGACTTGCCCACGGGAGCACCGCTCCTCTCTGCTTCACATGTCTAACAGGTTTGCTCTCCTCAGTGAAGCTCCCGCTGAGAAACCTGAAAGAGCTCTGGTTATAGGAGACTCTATCTTAAGGCACATGAAATTAGCTAGGCTTTCAGGGACATAGCAGGTATTCTTAGGGTCTTAGGCAAGCACAGGTTCTCAAAGATAGTTATTCATGTAGGAGCTAATGATAGTAACCTCTAACTGATGAAGGTATATAAGATTAGCATTGTAGAGTTATGTAAATTAGTGAAGGCAATGTCTGATGCTGTAATATGCTGTGGCCACATCCCAATGTGATGTGGTGATGTAGCTTACAGCAGGTTATCGTCGCTGAACTGCTGGATGTCCAGGTGGTGCTCCGAAAACAATGTGGGCTTTATAGATAATTGGAGTAGTTTTAAGCACAAGGCTGGTCTGTGTCCATTCCACTCAGGAAGGTGCCGCTCTCATTTCTTGCAGCATAGCACAGAGTCTCAGAACAGGCCTAGTTAATCAGTGACCGAGCCGAGGCCAAGGAGCAGACAAGCAGGCTAAACCAACCGTCTCCTAGCTGCACTGAGTCGTAACTTAGGTTACAACATAATGAGACTGTGTCTGTTCCCCTAGCTAAACAAAAATGTAGAAATACTCAGAAAGTTTGTTTTCGTAACCTAATGAACATAAAATGAAATCATACCGAATGCACAGCCAGCGCCTTTGCTGTGAACTAAATATATAAGTTAAATATTAGATCTCTTACATCTAAAGGATTTATTGTTAATGAAACTATTAATGATCAGGAGTTCAATTTAGTGTTTTTAACAGAAATGTGGATTAAACCAAATGAGTATGATCAGGTGAGTATAACATACGCAGCCACAAAAAATAAGTCTACCCAGTCGATTCCACTAATTACTATTTACAGACCCCCAGGGCCATATTCTGAATTCCTTCGTGAATTTACAGATTTCATCTCTAACCTGGTTGTTTCTTTAGACTAACTGTTGGAGATTTTAATATTCATTTTGATAACCCAGAAGACCCTCTTAGGGGTTAATCAGAACGTAGTCACACTCTTGATTTAATACTAATATTTGGATTAAATATAGAAAATATAGTCACATTTCCACAGTTTGAAGCTATCTCATATTTTAAATGAGATGAGATAATCATAATATATTGTGATAAATGTCAAACGTACATTCACGTCAGCAACTGCACAGAGTTTTATCAGTAATCTTCCAGAGTTAACAACCATGACTGGATCACTGTCTAACCCCGAAGAACTTCACCAGGCAACTGAATGCTTAGAATCAGCGTTCCACTACGGACTAGTTAAGGTAGCTCCACGTAAAAGAAAAATAATTAAGAGAGAAAAGGTAGTGAACTGAGATGGATGCTGTCACCCCCCACTCTCACACATTCACTCCCAGGGTGCCCGCATGTCTGTGTTACCTTCTGGCTCTCTCTTTTAGTTATGTTGTCACATCAAGTCTTGCCAGAGTGCCTGCTTGCTCTCTGCAAGCAAAGTACATTGTCCTTAACCATTACGGGACAAAAGCTTACCTAACAATCTATCCCTCTCTCTGTCTCTCTCTGTCTTTCTGTGTGTGTGTGTCTCTCTCTCTGTCAAGCTACACATGCTACTGCTGAGATACCAGTGATCCTGACCCTTTCTGCTCTCCGGACCTGCCTGATCCATCCTGATGCCCTACTTCTGGTTGGAGTTCTCATCGGTTGGAAATTGCTCGCTGCTGCTGGGGGTGGCCCCACATGAACGGCCTGAAGATAATTGGGATTGCTGGGGATGGTGTCACTTTGGAACTGTAGAGATAGCTTGGGGATCTCATATGGGGAGTTGTATTGTGAAGGCTTGGGACTGTGATTTCTGTGGTGGCTTTGGGGGCTGCGGTTGCTGCAACCAGTTTTGCACTCAGGTCTCCATCAGTGGACAGTGGATAGGTTCAACAAACCGGACTTCATGTGAAAACTGTAATGAATTTACTGGTTGCACAATTGTCCATGTCCATGTAGTACACAGTTATAGAAGGGATTTATTTATAATTGCACTATCCATTATCACCAAGATGAGGATGTGTTCCCTTTTGAGTCTGGTTCCTCTCAAGGTTTCTTCTTCATAACATCTCAGGGAGTTTTCCTTGCCACCATTGCCTCTGGCTCATTAGGGATACATTCACACATTTACAATTTATTTTTATTTAATTTTAATTTGAATGTATTTATTTCTGTAAAGCTGCTTTGTGACAATTGTTAAAATCACTATACAAATACACTGAATCGAATTGAATTGAATTGAATGGAAGGGATAAGAAAGACAATGACTTCCTGAGACACTGATGATACTGTATGGGAAGGGTGTGGGGACTAGCATTACACACACACACAAGTAATCGAAGGAAATGAGCTCTAACCTATCAGGATTACCAGTCCAATTACTGAAACCGGAAAACTGAAGATTGGACAAACATTGCCTGGTCTTCAACTGCCCAGTTTTGTTGATCCTGTGCACATTGTTGCCTCAGATCCCTGTACTTGACTGATAAGAGTGGTACCAAATGTGGACTTGTCCCCTTGTAGCCCATCCATTTCAAAGTTCACCATGTTGCACTTTGATGCTTTTCTGCTCACCATGTTTGTAAAGAGTGGTGAGTTACTGTGGCCTTCCTTTCAGCTCATACCAGTCTGACCATTCTCCTCTGACCTTTTGCATCAATGATGTGTTTATGTGTAAACTCTATAGACTGTTGTGTGTGAAAATTGCACAGTCAAGTTCATTGGGATGTAAGATTTTGGAAGGTAGTGACACATTTTCCCCCATTCTGATGTTTGAAATTAACATTATCTGAAGCTTCTGGCCTGTATCTACTTGATTTTATGTGTTCTACTGCTGCCACATAATTGCCTCATTGGCAATTCTTGAATTTGGACATTACTTCAACTGCTTCACTCAAATTCATAATTAGTTTCAACCAGATGTCCTGAGAACTTTCTGGAAAGGTTTCTATATTATGTGACTGAGTAAGCTAAGGAACCATCTTTCAAAACAACGTGTCAATACTTTCTGGCAAGCTTTCCAAAAATGTGATACTGCAGTTACTAATTGTATCTCTATTTGTAATCATTTAGAACACATCATCTGTTCAATATCTATATCCATATCATTATTAATATATTAATATATCATTATCTGTTTGTGGATTTGGAGAAGGCCTGTGATTGAGGAACTACAGGAGTATAGGGGATCTGGGTCGCTACTTTGTGCAATCTGGTATCTGTATAAGCTCAGTGAGTGTTATCAAATTCCTAGTGTTAAGTAAAAACCATTTAAGGTGTGTCATATTCTGTCAAGGCATGTCTACCTCCAACAATCTCAAGTCAACCTCCATCATGCACTCACTGCTGAGCGTGTAGCAGCTGGGATGAAAACCAGCACCTCTCCCAGTACTCTCACAGAAAAGAGTGGGATTCTCCCTTCAGGTCTGGGGAGAGACCTATGGAGTTTGTAAGCTGACAAAAGTGTTTGAATATTAATTTTATATATTGAATTATATACTGTACATGTTACATTAAATACATTTTTTTCTGTGTTAAGTGAGGAAGCTTTGGAGTTGAGCCACTGCTCCTCCAAATTGAGAGTAGCTAGTTGAGGTTGTTTGGGTACCTTACAATGATGCGCCCTGGTTAGATCCCATTAGAGCTTTTTCAGGCATGTCCCACTGCGTGGAGACCCCAGGGCAGACCCAAGACCTGCTCGCCCACCGACTCAATCCAGGGCGCCATCCGGCCCACAGCTGACTTCCCCCAGCTGGTAGTCCGCCACCCCCAGTCTGTGGACCACTTTGAATTTGAATGACTGAAGCACCAGATACCAAAGAGTGATCCACAACTGTGCTCTCTTTGGACAGTGAGAGATGGTTTCCTCAGGGGACCGAGGTGAATAAGGCTGCACTTTTTAGACATACCTCCAGTCCCAGCTCGTCCCTCTCGGGAACCACCATCGCCAAAGCCACAGGAACTGCCTCGCTCCACGGTTTCAGGAGATTGGGGCTGTTTAATTGAAGTGCATCGCCTCTATAGATTTGCCTGACTTCTTAGTCGACTTCTCTGACTTGCTGTGTGACCTCAAAGGGTCCTTGCCACTTTGTGAGTAATTTAGAGCTTGACATGGGTAGTAAAATGAGTACTTTATCTATACCTGGTACAAATTCCCATAGTTGAGTAACCCATTATACAGTCGGGACTGTCGTTCTTGGGCCTGACACAAATTCTCCTGTGTTAGGTGACCTAAGGTGTGCAGTTTTGCTCTCAGGTCCAGAACGTTCTTTTTTGCTCTTAGAAGGTCCCTCCTCCCAATGACGTCTAAGACACTGTGAGGCTTGTAGCTGTAAAATAATTCAAATAGAGAAAACCCTGTGGAGGCTTGTGGGACCTCTCGTACTGCAAATAACAGGGACTCGAGCCACTTATCTCAATTTTGTTTTTGTGCATCATCATGAACGAACTTAGAAATCGTGTTTTTAGCTTCAGATTAAGCTGCTCCACTAGGCCATCTGTTTGTGGATGGTAAACACTGGTGCGAATTGATTAATCCCTAATAATTTTATAAAGCTCACATAGTGTCCATGACATAAACGTAGTGCCCTGGTCAGTCAGGATCCCTTTTGGGATCCTGACTTGGGAGATAACACGGAAGAGTGTCTCCGCAACACTGCATGCCGTCGTATTGATTTGTATTACATGCCGTCGTATCGATTTGTATTGTGAGGGCATACGTATTTCATATCGTATTGCATATTCCATCAGGACTAACACAAAGTGATGTCCTCACATGCACCTTTCTAATGGCCCGATGAGATCCGTTTCAATTCTTTCAAAGGGGACCTTGATTAAGGGTAATGGGCGCAATGACGCTTTTGGGGTGGCCGGCGGATTCACAAGCTGACATTCGTGACATGCAGCACACCACCTGCAAACATTGGTGTGAATGCCCAGCCAATAGAAATGGGCCATGAGACGGTTAGGTATTTTATCCTGGCCCAACTGCCCAGCCCTGCATCACACAATATAATCTATGCTTAATAATTGAAAAATAGCGCAACATTAGGCTGGATTTGCTGACCATCAATTAATCTCACTTGGTCGAAGGCATGCCTCAGAGTCTCATTGTGTGACTGCTCCAAGGGGAATCCCCACAAAGGGTGTAGGGGCAGAGCCCTCCCCACCCTCTGTGTCCCTTACTAATGCCTTTAACCCTGGCCAATTTATCCCAAGAATTAGTGGATGGGTGAGGCGAGGACTAATTGCTGTCTCCACTTTATGCTTTTGCCCCCTGGAATTCAATAATGACTGGCACCAGCGGATAGTTGTGAACATTCCGGTGCACACTGACAGAATCAGGCTTTGATGGATGGTGGTCTGGGTACACCACAAGTCCACCAAGGGCTGATGTGTACTCCCTTGTATATTCACTGACATGAGGTACATCCCTGCTCGATCAGTGGAGGCATGCGGCGCGTCAGGGATCCAGATGAGTGTTCCCACTTCCATGAGGGAACGCTGATCCCAGAAATGCCTGGCTTCTCCACTGTGCCTGCAAACCTGCCCGGGTTCTCGTGGGCATGGAAGGTTCTACCTGTGTAGAGAGAGAGGGAGTTGGGGGATACATCAGTGGTGAAGGAGAAGTGGGGGATGAAAACTGGTATTGGGGCCCGCGCATCTTGGTTATGGGAGGGAGAGAGAGTGTGAGGGAAAAGAGACCAGTGATCACCATCATGTGATCCTCCACCAGCTAAATGGCTTCATCCAGGGACGCAGGCTGGTGGCACTAGACCCACTCCGCCATTCTTGTCAAGAGTCACCACTACTCGATGATCTGTTCCGTGTCCCACTCCTCTGCCATAAACCACCGTCAACAGGAGTCATTCAACTGCTGTGCATAAGGGAAAGGGTAGCCAACCTTGGGGAGCTGCAGTGGATGGAAGCATCGGCAGTGCTCCTCAGGTGCTGCAGAACTGCCAGCTTGATGCTGGAATACTCCAGCTGTGTCCATTGCATCAGCTGCTGGGCAGCAAGCTGGGCTTCCCCCAATAGCAAGGGGAACACAGCAGTTGATGTGGTGGGCTACAGCAGCTTCTGGAGTGCCCGCTGACTCTCAGGCTGCTTCTCTGTGAGGGCTTCAAAGCACAGCTGCTGCTCCTTGCACAGATCGAGGAGCGCTTGGCTATTGGGTTTGGTGGAGGATGGTGAGGGCCTTGAAAATCTTGCCGAGTGGGGAGTCTTCCTCAAATCCTGGGTTTTGGCACCACTGTAGACCCCGGTGTGTGAAGGAGGCCCCACTCAGTGCAGATACAGGGAAATTGAGGGAAACCAAACTTCAAGCCATGTATGCATGTTAGCAGTACCCACTAACTTCTCAAGCTCAGCAGTGTGAGCATGGTATGACAAGGGAGACCCACTCGATCAGCCTAGCTGCAGATATCACAGTTCTGCAGTTCATCAGATGAGAGGCAATGCAAAGACAAATTCAGGGTGCCGAGAGAACCCACAGTTGGAGGTGGACTGAGAGGCAAGTGCCACACAAGTCACAAAAGAAATAAAAATTATGGCGATAGACAGAAGGAGTCTACCAACTTCGAATGAAAGGTATTACCTATAGCAGATAACTCCAAGATAGTCCAACATGTGCACAAGATGAGAAGAAGAGAAGGGACAGATAGCCATTGATAAGGCATTGTATTTTATAACAAAATACTATGCCATACAGTCAGTGTGTGTGTGTGTGTGTGTGTTTTGTAGTAGGACTCATTGGTGTTAGCAACACTGTTTCAATGTTTCTGGCAATTCACTCCAGTGAGCCCAGGGTTGAAATATCATGTGAACCTACTCCAAGGAGTAGAAGATTGAGGGATATAGGAGATGAGGGAATAAAAAAGGGATTTGCCCATTGATGTCTAAAATGTAATCTCTTTTATGCCACTGGCCTAAACCATGTTCTTAAACCTTACAAATAAAGATATTTGCCCATTCCACTGTAACCCTGACTGCTGTTTGCCAGATCAGCCATACACAGTACCACCAGTATTATAAACTGTACACAAACCATTTTCAGCAATTCCAGCCCGATTCCCTGCTTGATATTTTTAAAACAACAAGAACATGTTATAGGTCATAGAAACTATAAAGGCTAAATTTAGATGGTTTGGATGATGATAATAAGCCTCACAAGGCAAACATGAAAAATGCTTCAACCAGACATTAGGTAATAAATACAGAGTAGGGCTGTACAGAGGTTTTCTGTATTGACTTGGACTTGTCTGTCCCTTATTGGCATTCTTACTTGGAATTGTCTGTCTTGGACATTGGTCTCATTAAATATGGTCTTTGTCTCTGAGTTTGTAAAAATTAATGTTTGAGTTGTCTTTTCTTTTCACATGCACAAAGTTTGATTAAAAAAAAAACCCTTTCTTATAGAAAACATAGCCTAACCATTGGCACAATCATGAATGAAGCCAACTAGTTGAAGACCTCAAAAAAAGATCTGATGGTTTTTGGCCTCAATCTTGACTCTGTTTCAACCTCTTATGTTTTGGCTAGTCTTAGTCTTAGGCTTATCTTGGACTTGACATTGGTGGTCTTGACTATAGCCCTAGTATGGAGCTTGTGTCTGACAGTTCTGTACAGTATCTTTTTGTATGAACTCATCAGTAAGTTTTACCTTCTGTGCGTTAATATTAATACAGTTCAAATTTCAGCAGGTATGGATAATATGCAGTGAATGTGAAGCTGTATGTGATATTCTACTATTACTTTAGTAGGCAGTCAAAGCCTCTTAGTGACATCACCTAGGAAATAAACTGCATGTTCTTCCAGGTTACTGAGCACAATGTTGCCATAAGCTTTCATTGTTCAACACTTTAATTAATGCCATTGTTGTTACATTTTTAAAAGAGCTAGGAGACAATCCTTCAGCACTACATGTTGGTTAATGACTTTGACGTCATACTTGCAAATGGTTTAGAAGAATCTTCTAAGAATCCTTAAATTAAATTTTAACAAATATCTGGCATAGCCTTAGTTATAATCTGTTTTTGTTAATATGAGAATTAAATGTAAACTACTAATATTAAACTTGAACTCAGTAGGAAATGGAAAAAGTGGATAAATGTAGAAAAAGTAGACACGTCCGTAAAAGCATGCTTCTACTGCCATCAGGTGGTCCTTTAATTTAATGACATCATTATTTAGGCTGCTGTTAGACACAGACCCACTCATCATTAAAGACTGATCTGAATAAGTCATAGATTGATGAGGTCAGACCAAAGGAGATTCTGGGAGATACTGGTCTGGACATTGCCTTTTTATCAGGCTGAATGTCTACCTGACCTTATCAGAGGTTCTCTGACCCAACACTTCCTCAGCTAGCATTTACAGCACAAAGGTTAATGGTAGGAGGCTGGAGTCTGAATGAAGGTAATTGGAAGAGTTTGTACCTTCCTATTGACTCCCACAAATGAGAAAGATTACCTTCAAAGACTACTGACAGGAGTGATGAGAACATCCACCCAAAAACATCACAGCTACAGTAAGACGGATCTATTAGCCAATTTATATCATAGGTTTTGCATTACAATGCAATATAATGCTGTACTATTCTAAAAAAAAAAAAAAAAAAAAAAAAAAAGACTTTCTGTCCTATTTGTTTCCTAGCATAAAATTTTGTACTTCTGAATTATAGGATGAATAATATGTTCACATCTGCCAAGCTAAAATAAGCAACAATATATATACATAGATATTTATGCTGTTATATTCAATCAACTAATGTGTATATTTGTGAGGATAACAATAGTCTATACATTATATTACTTTTAAAATACAGAGATAATTTGAATGCGGTTGGTGGCAGTAAGACATCTTAAAAAAAACTGATAGTTTATTTCCATTCTTAATTTATACCAGAGTAACATCATGTGTAGCTGAAAACTCTAAAATTTAGTCCATCCCCTTTAGTATGTCCTGTGCAAATGTCAGAGACCACCCTTCTCTTTTCAATCAAATGGGCATTCAGTACTTATTGTTAATAAACAATAATGATGGCAAAATGAACAGTACATTAGTTTTTGAACAGCCATCCAGTACTTAGTTATGCAGGTCAATATTAAATTCAATATTAAAAATTAAATATTTACAGATTTCATACTGTTTTAACTGGTGAAGATGTGTGATTTATGAACAATAATGATAGTAAAATGTATTTAACAGAAAATCACATGCAATCACTCATGGTCTTCAACAGCAAAAAGAGTATGAAATCTGTAAATATTCCTTGTAATATTTAACTTTACTGACCTGCAAAAATAAGTACTGCATGGGTGTTGGACTGAAAATGGAATTATGTACTCTGACATTTTTTCTAAATTCACCTCCAGGGCCGTTATAATACAGAGTAGTAAACCTACTCATAAAACTACTCATAATTATTATTATTGTTGTTTCTCTCTCTGCTTCAACAGCTACTTCAGCACTGTCCAAAAAACTTCTAACTTAAAATATGGCATAAGATGTGTCATAAATATCTTGCTCAATCTATGGGTGGCACTATAATCTATAACCTAGTTCCTAAACCTAAAGTCATACATCAAAATTCTTGATTTTATTTGACTCAGGAAATAAACATCCATCAGGAATGGTGGAATTAACGTGGATATATTTTTTGTGCTAGATATCTCCTGCACAGACTGCATAGCAATGCCTATCCTGACATGGCACACCCAGTTGAAGTATTTAGACTCTGATGCAGAGATAAATCTGACCAAAACCCTGCAGTTTAAACAATAGCCCTGCTTCCTAAATACCACAGATGTCCTTGTCACCAGAGGGGCATACGTTCTAGTTTGATGGAAGCCCTCTTAATAAAAGGGGTCCACTTAGAAGCTGTGTCCCATCAGAGAGAAATAGCATCCTCAGATGCCTCCCTCACTGGTTGGGGAAAATGTGGTGCCACAGAGGCACAGGGAGTATTTAGTCTCCTGGTGTGAGATCAGAACACATCAACAAACTAGAATTGAGAACAGTCCAACTGGCCCTAAAATTCTCATCTCCCGGACCATTCAATGGTCCACGATGTACTAGCTGAAAAAAATCTATGCCCCTGTGAGAGGTACCTGTACACAGCCCTAATAACTCCTGCTCACCCCAAAATCCCTCAAACCTGCACTAAACCTTCTTCCAGCCTCCCAGACCTTCACAAGCTGTTTATAATGTACAGTGTGTTGGTCAGATCTAGACTGCACACTGTAAATCATGTCAATTATACAGTAAGTGGACCAGATCTGGGCCAGGACCCAGTCATATACTGGGCCAGAAAAAAGATCCTAGTAGCCTAGGGCATATGAACCAGATCTATGGGCCAGATCTGTGGCCCAGATCTGAACCAGACACTTTAAAATAAAATCAATTTTAAAAGGTAACACAATAAATTTTTTTCTTTTTTTAAATCTCCAGTTGATGGAGATCAACTTATTCATGTATACATGTATTTATTTACTGTATATAAATACTTACAATTACCTGCATATATTTATTTACATGTATGCATGAATAAGTTTAGGTGTTTTTATTAAACATTTTAAAGCAAATTACTGTAACATTCAGTGACAAAATTGCAAATAAAAAACACTGTAAAAATTGTCTGTAAATTTTACAGTTTAAAAATAGCAAAATTTACAGTGAAACTGTATTTGAATAAATATGAGAATATTTTATTATTTACATAAAATTGTCAGTTATTGTTTTTACTGTAAAGAAAAACAGAAAAAGCTGTCATATTAGAAAATTGGTATGTAAACAATAAGGCACATGATAATTTTTTTTTTTACCTTATTATCAGTGTCACATCCAGCCCAGACAATTCTATGCCAGACCGCCAAAGGGAGCCCTCCCAAATTTTAAATGTCTCTTTCAGTTGTCATGTTACACAACCCCATCATGCACTAGCCACTTTAGCCACTAACCACCTTTCATGCAATTCCAGTCAATGCTAAGTTTAGAGCTTGTTGGCTATCTAAGATACAAATTGATAGTTTCATTCTGATTCAATAGCTTTAGAATTTTTTGTGCGTAAACTTAGGGTTTTCGAATTTTGCAGCAGTTTGCAGTTGATTTAAAAAAATGGACTTCCCTAGTCTTGCATATACCTGTGCTCATATTTTTAATTTGTTGATTGTTAACAGTATATTAATTAAATGTTGGGAAAGCCTGATATTCATTGTTAACAAAGCAGTGACACCCATGATTTCATTATTATTATTAGGGAGCCAAGCACAAAAGGTGTGTAGGCACCCTATTGTTATTCTACCTTTTAGGCACCCTATTTTTCTTCTTCTTTCTCTTTTTCTTTTGGCTAGGGTGTCTATGGCACCCCATAGAACCATCTGGTAAAAAGTTGTGAAATTTGGCACACTGATTGGGGAGGGTCTATGGAATATTCTGACCAAATTTGGGCCAAGTGCTGCCAATGCTCTAGCGCCACCATCAGGTCAAATTTCGAACCTAATTTGGAAGTACATTTATATTCATAACTTTTAAAATGTGTGTCCAAAAATTTAAAGGACAGGCTTCTCTGGATTCCCTGGGTTGAGACAAGTTCAGTGCACCCTATAAAGCCCAATTTCTGCCTAATTAGATTTTCTGTGTCTTGGATTTTGTCAAAAAACATTTTTTTCACTACTCATCCTACAAATTTTGTCCAATCATCACCAAATTTGGAAAACATCATCTTCAAAATAAGCCTCATAAAAGAATTTTGATACTCCAAATGGTTTGCCCATAATGGGCCGCCCATAATGGGCCAACGAATGTGAGAGTGAAGCCGCCAACCAAGAAGTGAGGCTGTTTCTCATGACAATAACACAAAACTTGGTAGACATCTTCAGGACCATGATTTGAGGCTATGCAACAACCTTTATGACAGTGCCACCTACCGGTCAAAAGTTACAATAACATGCCAAAAATGCTTACATCTAACTGCCATTTTTGCTACTCCTCCTCCACATTTTGTCCAATCTTCACCAGATTTGGCTCACATCATCTTGAGACCTGTCTGAACAAAAGTTATCAAAGGAATTTTGATATTCAAACTTCTCTAGCAAATGCATAAAACAGAATGTGAGGGTGTATCTTAGTAATGCATCTACGTCTCATCACAAAACCTGACAGGTATCTTCAGGACCACTCCCTAAATGTACCCAAGAAGTTTTCTCAAATTTTCTCCAATCATCACCAGATTTGGCACAGGTCATCTTCAGAGTAAGCCTCAAAATAATTATTAAAAAAATTATCAAAAGAATTTTGAATAGTCCAAACGGTTTGTCTGTAATGGGCCAACAAATCTGATGGCAAAGCCGCCAATCAGGATTTGAGGCTATATCTCAGCAACGACTTTGCGCATTGACACAAAACTTGGTAGGCATCTTCAGGATCATGACCTGAAGCTATGATGAGATGATGAGGTCCAACCAAGATGTAACAAAAGAATGGACCCATTTTTCTGCATCATGTAGTGTCATTATATTTCTTATCTGATGAAAGAAGGCTATCTTAGTAATATTATCTATATTTATCATGGATAGGCCGGAAAGATCTGGAGACAACGATTCCACTGCACAAGATCACATGTCTGGTTTCACCTGTTTCACATTTTGGTTAATTAGCACTAGTATATAAGTTTTGCACTGCACTGGTTGTCTTGCTTTTGTCTTCTTTGTCACGTTATGCTTCTAGTCTCATGTTTACTGTTTCATGTTTACATTTCCTAGTCCTGGTACTCTGCCACAAGTTCCCTAGTTCTTGTTTGTGTTTTGTTTTTGATTTAAATTAAACTGTCCACTTAAGACTGCATTTGCATCCGCCTCCACCCTGCTTTACCTGACAGAATGTAAAATCTGAAAAAATCTGGATGCAGCAGATTTTTTAGTGTCCAGGAGGCCTTTTTGGAGAAGAATAGACTGAGATGGGAGCAAGAGGGGAAAGAATCCCTGATTAAAGCCATTTAGGATTGGCTCAACATGATGTACTCCCTCAGGAAGTATATTTGGAAGGGGGCTTTCAACCGGGCTGGAACCATCTCCCACCCTTCCTGCCCCACCTTGGTTGCTTGGCCTCCTGGCTCTGCTGATCCCTCTGCCTAGCTCCATAGAGGATGTTGCTCTACCTCCCTGCCCTGCTGAGGACGTCACTCAGCAGCCTGACTTCATTGAGGACGTTGCCCTGCCTCCCTGCCCTGCTGAAGACATCACTAAGTGGCCTGACTTTGTTGAGGTCATCGCCCTGCCTCCCTGCCCTGCTGATTACGTCACTCCAGGGATTGACTTCGTTGAAGATGTCGCTCTGCTTCCCGGCTATGCTGAGGACATCATTCACAGCCTTGCCACTGATGTCACTCCATCTCCCTACTTCTCCGCGGACATCACTATGCCTGGCGTCACTTCAGAAGTCACTCAGCCCTCCTACTTCACTAAGAGCATCGCTATGCTCCTTTGCTTAGCTGAGGATGTCGCTCCGCCATCTTGCTCTGCTGAGGACATTGCTCTGCCTCCATGCTCTGCTGAAGACGTCGCTCCTTTTCTCTGCTTCATGCCGTGTCGCTCCCACTTCTTGCTCCAAGGAGGACATCGCTCCCCCCTCTGGCCTCGCGGAGTGTGTCGTTCTCCCCTCTGACCTCATGGAGAGCGTCACTCCCCCCTCTAGCATTGTGAAGAGCGTCACTTCCCCCTTGGGCTCTGCCTTGAGCTTCGTTCCCCCTACTGACTGCGCAGTGGCCGTCGTTCTGCTCTCAATCTCGTCCTGGGACATCGCGCCATCTCTCAGTGGTACGGAAGAGATCAGCCGGCATCTGTACCAGAGAGAGGACGTGGCCTAGCGATGGATGGTGCTCATATAGACTTTGTACTACTAGCGACATCTGGTCTGGGTGTCCAGGACCCCCTCCCGCACTTGTTTCGGCTTCAGGAGATGCACGTTAAGGGGGGGGTTCTGTCATGGAACTAGTATATAAGTCATGTTTTAAACTGCACTGGTTGTATTTCATTTGTCTGTCTTTGTTAAATTATGTTTATTGTTTCATGTTTATGTTTCCTAGTCCTGGTGCCCTGCCAATAGAGCGAGAAGCCATCAGTATCATATTTGGTGTTCACAAATTCGACCAGTATGTGTTTGGAAAGAAATTCACCCTTCTAACAGATCACAGTCCTTATTGGCTCCCAGTCGGATGCAGAGGTGGGCTTTGTTGTTATCTGCTCATACATATGACATAAAGTACCAGAAGTATGAGTTACATGCAAATGTTGTTGATCTCTCCAGGCAAAATACAGCGGCGTTGGTATACCCACAAATTTAATGAATGGCGCACAAATGGCACACTCTCTCCATACAGAGAGTGAGGGAGAGTACAAAGGAAAACACTCTGACACGTTACAATAAAAATAAGAAAATAAAAGGGGTTACAGATGTAGTATTCAGTAAAGCAGTCACCTTCCCTTACCAGCAAGTAATAGCAGACATGCACACAACACACAAAGTGAAAAAAAGGGAAGTGGCTTAAAGGCACATTACAAAACAATTAGCTAGCTACAGTTACACTAATTGACCATTACAGATTCCCACAGGAAGACAAGGATGTCCTCGGAGATGTACAACTGAGTAACAACGCTAAATTTAACAACCTCATACATGCAGAATGTTAGAAGAAATAACAGGTTAACATTTACATTTATATTTACATTCATGGCATTTGGCAGATGCCCTTATCCAGAGCGACTTACAGAAGTGCTTTTAAGTCTCTATCAATAAATACATTCTGATACTGGTTCATTAGGTCACAGTCTAAGAATACCACCAGTCCAAAAACTCGGTTAGGGAGGTAATATAATAACAAGCACCCAGACAATACAAAGTTGTTGTTTTTTTTTTAACAAACCTTCTTTCTTTAATAAACATAGAAAACACATAACATTCCATGCTATATAGTCTTCAATATGAGCTTATATTCACATACTTATACTTTGATGTAAGGTCTACTCACATACTTATACTTTCAATTAATTTTTCATCACACATTAAACTGTCCTCTGGTGCTCCTGGAGCAAAACACTCAGTCCTTGCCCGTGGCTCAGTACATGAATCCCAGGTTCAGAAGGGCTGTAAGTTCACAATATGAAGACTCCAGCGTCTTCCCCTGTATTCACATATACGAGTCTCTACTGCAAGATGCATGCAAGAGGAAGTCCATGCCTGATATAGGCGTGCCATAAAGTGCGACTCTGTATTTCTCAAGCACATGCTGACCTATGAGGTCTACCTCCTCCTGTTGAGGGGGAGGGGTTTTCAGTTTACCAAATTCTCTCTGCATTTGAGTGACAAAAGTGGCAAGGGCTCATCAGGCATTTGTATACAGTCCAGGATACCTCACATAATTACCCTCAAGTAACAGCGAACATACACACACAACACAGAATGTGAAAGGGAAGTGTCTTAAAGGCTCATTATAACACAATTAGCTAGCTACAGTTACACTAAGTGGACATTACACTACCACTACCCATGACTCATGCTGAGCAGAAGCAAGCAGACATCTTTTACTTTTGGCAGGTGGAAGAAGCAGTTGTTACTACAGTACAAGTGCGATAGCACATGAGAAATGACACAGTGCTGTCTAAGCTGATGGATGTTGTGGTTAGTGGATGAAATGCAGAGGATATCTCTGAACCGAAGCCATATCTCTCAAGGCAAACTGACCTCACTGTTCAAGCAAGATGTCTTCTATAGGGACAGAGTATTCATTCTGCCACCACTTAGAAAAAGCATGTTGCAACAGCTACACTCAGGCCATTGTGGAAAGAGTTTGCCAGAAGCTACTTCTGGTGGCCATGACTTGATGGGTAGATTGGAAATACAGCAAAGTCATGCTTTTCATGTCAGAAGGTCCATAACATGCCACAACTTGCCCCACTTCATCCATCAGACTGGCCAGAAGAGGCTTGGCAATGCGTTCAAAAAGATTTTGGCCCTTCCACTGGCCCTTTTGAGGAGGAAGGGTTTCTGGTGGCTGTTGATGTGCATATTAATTGGCCAGAAGTGGTTATAATGAGATCTGCTACAACTGAGAAAGACATTGAGAAGCTAAGTGAAATGTTCAGTCAGTTTGGCTTCCCTAAACAGCTTGTAAGTGACAATGGTCATTTCATTTCTCAAGAATTTGAGAAGTTCATTTCTCAGTTCATTTCTCAAGAATTTGAGAAGTTCCTTCATGTACATGGAGTACTTGGGTTAGCAGAGAGATTTGTGCAGAGCATGAAGCATGCCCCCAAAGCTTCATAGGGACAGGGCTCACTTCATCAGTCCCTGAATAATTTTCTACTGTCTTATAGAAATGTTCCACATGCAACAATACAAGCTTCTCCTGCAGCACTTCTCATAAAAAGGCAGTTGCACATGAGCCTGGATCTTCTAACACCTCCTAAGACAAAGACTCTTGTGCTTCATCAGCAGCAGCTCAAATGAATAGATGCAGACAAAGAGCAAAAGATACGGTCTTTCGATCTGGAGATCGTGTGCTGGCATGTAATTACAGAAGTGTGCCGAAATGGGTTCCCACAATGGTTATTACGCAGAGAGTCCCAGTGTCTTACACAGTACAGACTGCTGAGGATGTTGTTTGGAGAAGGCACACAGACCAGTTATTATAAGGAGTACCAGCACCTACAGAGTTTTCTCCTGTGGTTTGCCCTGAGCTGCCGCAGCAGGAGAGGCCTAACCAGCCTACAGTTACCACAAACGTCACCTGTCCAAGATACTGATTGCTCAAAGCTGCCCTCTGCTGCAACCATGCCAATACTACCCACTATTCCTGTGTCATCTCCTGGCCTAACAGTATTGGCGGAAAGGGACACTCACTGTGATCCTAGCAGAGAATTGCGGCCTCCAAAATGTTTGAGTTTATGATAGAGACATACCCACAAGAATGGGGCAGAAAAAACCCTAGGGTAATGTCAGGGTTTGGGGCAGTCTACCCTCACTCCCTTAGCTTATGACTAAAAAATGTCCATTGGAACATTAGATCCTTGTTATTGCTTTGACAAGTTTATTTTGCTTAATTGTTTATTTACATATAAGGTTGAGTCTTGTTACAGTGCCTTTCAATAGTGTGTGTTAAAAGAAGCACCTGTTCATTTATAGGGGAGGAGTATGTCATGTATTAATTGTCCCTTAAAGCAGGCAGTAGGTGTCATTACATGTTGGGGCTATTTTTGTATCATTCTGCATCTTCCTCTCCATTTGATTTATTGTTGCAACAGTATAAGTTATAGAAATACCCAATACACAACAGTTATTAATAGCTGCACATAGTACATAATAGGCCTAAACCTTACCCACTGAAGAATCTGTGATGTTGCAAACTCCTGCAAATTCCATTTCTTCTGATGCAAGCCTCATAGAAGGGGACTTAGCAGCCACACAACACAGCAGACTCCCAGAAATATTGTGCATCATATTTAAGGTTGGTGGACCAATAAAGCCCAGAAAAATTTCAGTGTTAGTAGCTCAAAGTTAATATAAGAAATTAGTGTTCTTGCAATAGACAGGGTAAATTAAATAAGTGCAATGAAATGTACTAAAATAGTGCCCTTTATTGAACTTCAACAAACCAATATGAACAACTCCTAGCATATTCTGGATTTTAATGTTATCTATTTTGGTGAATATCCAAATCAAGGTAAAGCATTTCTATCCACCTCAACTACTAATAATTCCACAAATAACCTTTTTTGAAAATGCACACACATAAAAGCCCATTTTCTTTCCACGAATAATCTGTCAATTTAGCATTTCTTTTTCCTAGGGCTGTAGTACATGGTTATGCTGACATCCTTCCCTATTTTAAATTGAGAAAAAAAGACCTGCATTCTTTTATATATATTTTTTAAATAAATGTTCTAATGTAAAGGAAACATGGTTGCAAAATAGTTGCAAAGTAGTTATCAACATGCAGGTCTTTTTGCTCTTCTCAAAACCCTGATCCTGCACCAGTTGATTTGTGTGTGGTTAACCATTTCATATAACCTTTAACAAATACATATATTCAGTTAGCCACTTTACTCTAAATTGAGAAATAAACATCTTCTTAAGGTGGCCACTAACCAGTCAAATTAAAGTACAGTATGCACACATTTGCCTTTCAATATAATATATATTTTTATTAAAATGATGACAATAAAGTGTATAAAAACTCTAGTAATGCTGCAGAACCTACTATATTTGTACCAGTGCCAAAAACACTAACATGATGGTGTCATATCAATATTGTTTCCATTATTTAAGTAGTGTGAATATTTGGGTCAGCAATGGCCCTATGGTGGGCTATTTCCATTGATTGAGAGGGTAGAACAAAAACTAAAGTCAAAATGTGTGTGATGCCCAGTCTCTTCAAAAGTTATGTACTTTTTGGCATAATAAATTTATATATATATATATATATATATATATATATATATATATATGTACTGTGGAGATCAAAATTAGAGAACA
>CM075009.1:13251729-13306588 GCA_037576675.1 Pangasius sanitwongsei | reverse complement strand
GTATGTTATTACCACGGCCTTCTTTTTCTCTTTTTTGATCACTGATGAGTAAGCCATAGCATGTGCTACAAAAGTTACTTGGCTACATTCAACACAGGGGTGTTGAATGCTGTTCTGGTTTGTTGAGCCAGTGACTGGCTCTGAGAACACAGTAATTCTATAACTGTCACTGAAAGGGTTCATGTTCTGGGCCATGTAATGTGACACTCAAGCCTTGTACTCACACACACACTGCTATAGATATCCTCCAGTGGTTAGGGAAGGGCCATTGTTTAGAGCCAGAGTGATTTCTTGCCTCTACTCCTTCTAAAATATTTGGATCGATTAACACATTTGTAGCTTGAGCTTAGGAGTGTTCAGGCAAGGTAATGTTTTATGTCGATTACTCATTATGTGGAATATTTAAAAAATTACTCATTTTACTCCCAGTTGTTCATAGTATAACTGATATAAATAAGTTAAAGTAAACTCTTTAACTGTACTAAAAACTACTGTCACAGTGAAAGAAGTACTGCAGAAACATGTATTACCTTCTGTGTATGGTTGACCACATAAACTGCCTTTATGTGGTCAACCATATATATAAATTCATATATTTATAGTTTATTTATTAGTGATTGTAGATTGTTTCATTAATGTGCCTTATCATGAATATTTCTAATATTTTATATGCAAAGCACTTTGAGATTTTGTACTCAAAATATAACATATGAGAATAATAATAATAGTAACAACAACAACAATAGCAACAATAACAACAACAACAACAACAACAACCTGGAGACAAAATGGGTTTTTCTTGATGTATGATGTAGGATGAGCAGCAGCAGGGCTTGTCAGATGAAGCCATCCGAGCAGAAGTGGACACTTTTATGTTTGAGGGACACGACACTACTGCCAGTGGTATCTCCTGGATCTTCTACAGCATGGCCTGCAATCCTGAGCATCAGCAGAAGTGCAGAGAGGAGATCCAGCAAGTGCTGATGGGAAAGGATACTATCGAGTGGTACAGTCATTATCATTATGATAATGATAATAAGCTATATTAGACAGGGAATTATTATAAGCAAAATGCATATAATTAAAGATTATCCATTCCTGTTGCCAACTTCATCAATCCTAGACAGACCACATTCTGCTCCATTTCTATTGATGTAGCACCCATTTCTCTTTTTTTTTTATGTGTGTGTGTATTTGAGTCTCTAACCCACTGTGTGGATTTTAGGGAGGACCTCAGTAAAATACCATACACCACAATGTGCATTAAGGAATCCCTGCGTATGTACCCTCCTGTTCCAGGAATGGGACGGAAGTTGTCTCAACCAGTTACTTTTTTTGATGGAAGAACAGTTCCTGCAGGTACGTTTTCTCTCTTCATGATAGTATGGCATCCTAGAGCTGAAGTAATTCTAAAACTAGGGAACTGTAGCCTTGTAGACATTTTAACAGATTAGAATGAGTTTGCAAGTGGCTATGATCTAGTATCATATAATATTATTACTTCAGGATTGTCATTGCTCTACATTCAAAACCTAAGGAAGTAAGCATATTGATCATTTGTACTGTACACTCACCGTCCACTTCAATAGGAACACCTGTATACCTGCTCATTTATGCAGATATCCAATCAGCCAATCACATGGCAGCAGCACAAATAAATCATGCAGCATAAATCATGCAGGTACAGGTCAAGAGCTTTGGTTAATATTCACATCAAACTTCAGAATGGGGAAAAAGTGTGATCTCTGTGACTTTAACCGTGGCATAATTGTTGGTGCCAGATGGGCTGGTTCGAGTATTTCAGAAACTGCTGATCTCCTGGGATTTTTGAGTTACTATAGACTTCCTGTCAACTCAGATCAGTCTGATTCATCATTCTCATTCATCAACAAGTCGTTTCCACACACAGAACTGTCGCTCATTCAGTGTTTCTTGTTTGTCACACCATTCTGTGTAAGCTCTGGAGACTGTTGTGTGTGAAAATCCCAGGAGATCAGCAGTTTCTGAAATATTCAAACCAGCCCATCTGGCACCAACATCCATACCACAGTTAAAGCCACAGAGATCACACTTTTCCCCATTTTGTTGTTTGATGTGAACATTAACTGAAGCTCTTGACCTATATCTGTATGATTTATCCATTGTGCTGCTGCCACGTGATTGGCTGATCAGATAACTGCATAAATGTGCAGCTGTACAGGTGTTCCTATTAATTGTACAGTAAGTGTATATTTTCTACAAAGAAGCAAATTTTATTTAAAGTAGAAAATGTTACAGTTGCACTTCTGCTGCAATTTAGTCATCATAATTTTTCACTTGTTATTACTGCCTGATTGATCTTGGTCCAGCTCAACAAATTTGATGCTACATTATTACGCTGTATGGAGACTTTAATTAAGCAATAAAGGCTCACAGTATCACTCTGTATGACCTTTATCTTAGTGGTAATCTGGTGAAACATTAACCAAGTTGTTTGTTTTACTGTGACCTGCTGCATACACTATGAGAATAGCATAAAAACAGTTATAAAGATATAATCCCCGAGAATGTACTAGCTGAACCATATAATGTTTTTGTTTGTTTGTTTTTTTTCGATAGGTCTGCTTATTGGAATAAGTATTTATGGAATTCATCACAACTCAACAGTTTGGGAGAATCCAATGGTATAAACCCATAGCCTTACTTCTATAGAATCTGCACAAGCAATCTTTAGATTCTGCTTTTATTGTCAACTTTTTTTTTTCCCATCTGTAAGCCTAGATAAATTATTTAAGCCGTTATTACTTTACCACATAGAATCAAAAGTGTGATATTTTCTGCATGTAAAGGGTAACGACTAATTGTATTATTGTGTTAAGAGTCTTGTGTTATTTTTACAGGTTTTTGACCCACTGAGATTTCTGCCAGAGAACACTGCTAAGAGATCACCCCATGCCTTTGTGCCTTTTTCAGCTGGACCAAGGTTTGTATCCACATGATATCGCTGCAAAATAGGTACTGTTAAAGAGGGAGGGACCATTGATTTAAACTTTATCCATAGAAAGCTATTTACAGTATTTACTCAAATAGAAGAGGATACCAGGAGGATGGCAAAACTGAGTTTTCACTGAAGACTTGTTGAAAGAGATATGCACATTTTGGATTTTTTTTAAATGTCTTAAACAATCTACACTGATTGTCTTTTACCAGTATATTGTAGTTCAGTATGTATAAAGCTTTTGTAAAGTAGTCCTAAAGTCCACTTAAAATTGGAAAAAAAATGGAGTAAAAATGTGTTTATAAAAGTTCTCAGAGCAGCTTTTAGTGAGGAGTAGGAGCTAATCATAGGATTAAATCTTAAACAATAATTATAATCTTGAAATATGAAGGCAAAGCACAATAATGATACTAGTATTGAACCGTATCAAAAATAATCAAACATTATTATCAGTAGTCACGTTTAATAAGGTGAACATGTTCATGTGTAATCCAAAAAAATATCCCACATTTAATAAGCTACTTCCTCAATAATAACAGATTTATTGCCACTTCCATCATGGACATTTGTTGATTACATTCTTTTTATGATATTATCTGCAGGAACTGCATTGGCCAGAACTTTGCTTTGAATGAGATGAAAGTGGTCGTGGCTCTGACGCTGAGGAAGTATGTTCTCATCAAAGATCCAGCTCATACTCCAAAGATGATCCCTCGACTCGTGCTCAAATCTCTCAATGGTATACACCTCAAGATCAAATTGGTGGAAAATTGAAAAGATACACAAATAATAGAAATACTACTGTTTTAACTGACGGTCATGAATTTAATTATATAACTAACTCTTAATATTCTTAAGACTATGTTCAACTATGGCAACTATATTTCCTATTAGAAATAAACAATATTCATGAGCTACTAATCAAATCTTTTAATTAAATTACCTAATAAGGAAGATGTATGCATAATGCTTGTTTACAAATTGTAACACTATTTCGAAAGGACTTGTGTATTAAAGTTTGCCACAGTACACCAAATTTCTTCATTTGTTGTTTATACTTTGTGTAATCTGTATTCGCTTGCATTCACTTTTTCTGAACACACCTCATACTTTTTTCACTATTTGCTTCACTTTGTTACCTCTGGACGTAGCTTGATTAACCGTAGCACCCTTGTGAAACAGGTTATTATCATTAATAAGATCCGTCCTGTTATGAGATGCTTGTCAGAATTAGCAAAACGTGGTTTCAGGTATTAGACAGCAGGGTATCATTGTTATTTTTAATACATGGATGTACAATGTGCAACGTGTTTTGTTTTATGCTGCACATCAGGAAAAATCATGAATACAAGATAAAAATAATTTTAAGGTTTACTGACTGTTTTTGACATACAAAAGCAAAAATATACCAGAAAACATTACATAAGTAAAACAAAGCATATCTCTGCAAGGTTCTTGTAAAAATGTTTGACATGTGCAGCTAGAGGGGACGTTATTGTAAAGCTCTTAAGAACCCTAATGCATTGTGGTCATACGTCCTGCTGCCATCTAGTGACTAAAGTTGAGCGTTACAGTGTTTGAAGAATCGAAATATCTCAGACCTTCCAATTGTTTTTACTTTCTAGAGCCTTGCCTCAACGGAATGTCTTTTAAGCCACTGATATAAAGAGGAAAATACAAGTAAAAATCACAATTTATCCATAAAATCATGAGTAGCTCCACCGTCCAGAGACTGTCATTGTCCAGGTTAACCAGCAGCTAGAGAAGTAAAGATGGAGTGGGCTTTTTGCCAGGCCATGCCTCCTTGGCATACTTCTTCTTGCGGGGTTCGCTGAGCCCCTCTGGAGCGTATGGGCCTGAGACAGGAGTGGGATTGAGTGTAACAGGTGGTAGAGGAGGCTCTGGGGCCAATTCCACCTCTGGAGCAGGGTTTGGTAGAGGGAGTCCACCCAGCATGGTGCCCCCTGCAGCATGAGCCTCATGGCCGGCGGGTGGGAGATCTCCATAGAGCCCGCCTTTCAAGGGGAAACTGTGTACATGATGTGTAACAGTGTCCTCAATCCCTAAAACATTGCCACTCTCCATTTTTTTCTTCTGTTAATGGAGCAAGAGGGAAAAAATGTAATTAGATAGATGCAATGGGTTTCTTTTATAATTAACTTAAACCACAGCACGGCTGTGTTTATAACGATTTTCTCCCTAAATGTTTTATCCCACCCATCATTAACACCCACCCAGCTTTCCTCTTAACCCCCTATTCTTCCGAGGCACATGAAGACAGCATGCTCACAGACACCCGTGATTGGCGTGATTTTTTTTTTGTCTCATAAACTTAATAATGGAAACAGCTGTTTATAGCTGCTATAACATAAATGATAACAGGACCTGACTCGTTTTGCTGAAGTTCCAGAACATGAAATAAGTATAAATGGTTAATAGTATGCCGTATGATAAATTTAAAAATTGTAATCGTTGGCAAATTGCTGTGGTGTAAAAGGAATAAAACACTTCAGGACATGCTGTGATTGGAAAATAATCATCTACAGGTTGATAACAATAATGCTCCTTCACATCAGGCATCACACCATCCTTACATTGACTATTTTCCTATAACAGCATGCTCTGTCATGTTTTATTCCTGACATATCATTGAACAAGCCACAACAGGCAAAATACAAAGCCACCTTTACCTTTAAAGGAACAACAGCAGTCTGCACCATGTTTCGGAAGCGTCCAACAGATGGGTCAACGTCCTCTGTGGGGGGGGAAAGAAGTGTAAAAGAATGTGGTTATTTTTAAGCACAGAAAACCAAAGGGTAACATATTTCAAGTAAACAAGTAACAGGAATAATAAGAATACTTAAGGGCATATTATGCTTGCCTGGATTGATAATCTCCTCGTCTTCATTGAAGCTCACTCTGGAACTTTTCCTTCTCCTCTTGGGCCTTTGGATATCCAGATTTCCCTCCTCTATGGTCAGAGTGGAGATGCGCTTGTTGTGTGCAGTGTTGAACTCAGTCAGGTTCTTCCACGATCCATGGAAGTACAGAGGACACATGAACATGAAAGAGAAATCTATTGATTACACTGAAATAAAACATTTGAAAACAAACTGGAAACCATGCGTTTGAAAAAGGTGGGGGGGAAAAAAGCCACTTCAGTATACACACCTCCAGCTCAGTCTCCTCCTCAGGAAGACCCAGCAGTCCTTTCAGTTCCTCATCGTCTCCCGCTTTGTCTCCCGCACTCACATTAGTCTGGCTTTGAGGTTTCTCCCGGATGGTGTAGACACGTGTGGAGGCACCAAAAGACATAGTGGAGTCAATAGGAACCTGCTGAGGCTTATGGGGCTCAAGACGAATGTGTCCAAGAAACGTGCCATGTGCTGTTGGGTGTGTAGACAAAAGACGCATCATACATACATTACTACAGTTTCATGCCATTTGAAGTCAGGCCATGATGTAACTACTACTTGCGTGAGTAGCCTGTGAAGACTTACTGCTGTTGAGGTCAATGAGAAAAAGCCTCTTTAGGTGTTTGTGGTAGACAAGTGCAGCATGGACACGAGAACATGACTGATGATCGATGGTGAAGTCACAAAGGTCTGGGTTTCTCCCAAACAAGTAGAACTTTTTTTCATCGATGATCAATTTCTGCAAAGACACCAAATCTGTACGTAGCATGATTTCAACCATTCACTTTGTGACAAATTAATAAGTTCCAAACTAAATGGGTGACGCATTAAAACAACCAATATACAGCATGACTACACTCCAATACTGACATCCTCTGTGTAATAGAGCTGAATCTCTGCAACCTTCTGTAAACATTACAAACATGACGGTGGCTTAAATTTTAATTCGTCTTCTGTTCATGAGCATGATCAGCGTCACCATCACATCAAAAGTGCATCGGTGGAATGGATCAGAAAATGAGTCTGATCCATTCTGGCTTTTTACATCAGTACATCCTTAAACATGACGATGTTCTTGAAAACATCACTGCTCGGCATATTTTGGAATATTATTTTGGACCCCTTTGACTGTAAAGTAATTTTCACAGACTCACAGTAACTTTCACAGACACAAATTAAAAAAGTAATTTTAAATCAATACAAATTTGCATGTGTGTGTCCCTGAGTAATAACAGCTGAGGTAGTGACTTCCCTCTCAGTGCTTAAATCTCAGGGCGCATGTTTTTATAGCACCATTCTGGACCCGACAGCCACCGAAGTGCACCAGCACAGAAACTACTGGGCAGCAGACAGTCAGGTTAGTATCTAGTGCATACATATCAGCTTTACGCTCTGAAGAAATGCAAAAACGCACAAATGCCACATGCTACAGTGAACCCTTTCAAAAAAAAAAAAAAAAAGGGATGCAAGTATGAATTAAAGCTCCATTAAGATAAATAGGATTGCCCACCTCAATCAGTTTGTCTCCTTTTACCACGTCCAAATGCAGCCCTGGTGGAGGTTTACCTGCCCTACAGACACACACACACACACATACATACACAACCGTAAATGATCCTTCTGCAAAGTTTAGCTCCAGTTCTGAACACTGCAAAGGAAATCTGATAAATCTAGATACTAAAAGTGCCCAAGCGTGTAATCAGGAAGCTGTGTTGTATAGTTAAAGTAAAGCCTTGTTGTTGTTGCTCTTTGTGTTGTTGTAATAACATATATCCAACGGTGCAGCACTGGTGATATATCAGTAAAAATTAAACCGTTTGTTTTTGTTGAGCCAGTTTTATACTGTTTTTAAATTAGCTTAACAATCACTTTAACAACCTGGTGTCTTATAAACAGAGCAACGTTATCACCGTTAATTAGCGATCCAGCTAGCCGCTCTGCTAATTAACCAGCAGCTTTCAGAAGACTGTTCGTGTTTGCAATCTCAAGCATTATTATTAACCGCGCATAACAGTTTGTCCCGAGGCTTCTTAATAATACTCAGTGCTTTTAAAATGACTTACAAACTTGCACATCTCCCTTGCTAGCTAGCTAACCTTTACTAGCATCATGCTAGCTAGATATGCAAAACACCTCGAGAGCTAACATGCTAAAGTAACCTTCTGACAAAAACAGTAAACACTGAACGACACTGTCAAGGCAACAAATGAAAATCTTTTTAAAATAATAAGAATAACACTCTTTACCACGAGGGACAATCAAAATTTGGAATGTTTGCTGGTGTATTTTTTGCCATCATTCATTCCTAAAGCTGCATGGCACTATGGGTAGATTCTCCCACCAGAGCTGCTGCTTCTTCTTCTTCGGTTGAATTCCGGGCGAATTGTTAGCTTGAGCGGCTCTAGCGCCCCCTGACGTGCATTTAGCGTGTGTGTGTGTGTCTGTGTGTGTGTGTGTGAGAGAGAGAGAGTGTGTGTGTGTGTGTGTGAGAGAGAGAGAGAGAGAGAGAGAGAGTGTGTGTGTGTGTGTGTGAGAGAGAGAGAGTGTGTGTGTCTGTGTGTGTGTGAGAGAGAGAGAGAGAGAGAGAGAGAGAGAGTGTGTCTGTGTGTGAGAGAGAGAGAGAGAGAGTGTCTGTGTGTGTGTGAGAGAGAGAGAGAGTGTGTGTGTCTGTGTGTGTGAGAGAGAGAGAGAGAGAGAGTGCGTGTCTGTGTGTGTGTGAGAGAGAGAGACATAAGATGTACTATTGTAACAAAATAAACATAAAGTTAGTTCTCATTATGTACAGATGTTTATAATGAATCATTTTCAAGATGTCAGGTAAATCAGGATATATGATGCAATAGACTATTGTTACTGATTATTATTATTAGACTACATGGAATTTATGTGCATTAAGTGGTATTTTTATGAAACATCTCAAAAAGCGGGAGAATAAGGTAGACTGGGAAATCTACTGCTTATTACGCAGAGATTTGTACTTAATGTACTGTGTTCATATAAATTTAGAGAAATTGATTTTTTTTTTTAAATCCTGCATTATGCTGCTACCACAAGAAATAAATTATAAAATGTTACTTAGCTTTTTGTAGTGTTTGTTACTTTTAATTTTAAATTTCTTTACTTGTTTATTTTTATTATTTTTATTATATTATTATTATTATTTTGATTTTATTTTATTTTTTATTATTCTGTACTTAATTATACCAAACTTTAGAAAAGATTGGTTATGAATCAACATATTAAAGATTTTCTAAACCCTGTTATGGTTGTTATTGCTGTAAGAAATGAATTGTAGAATGTTACTTGGGCAACATCTTAATAATATTTGCACATATTTGCTAAGTTCATACACTATTAGAATATGGTGATGATGAATTTGGAGAAGATTTTTTGAAATCCTGTTCCTGAAATTTGAATTGTTGATGCCATGAACTGCATCTTGTCATCTTTTAACATGCCATCTTTTTGTATTTATTACTGCAAATTAAAAAAAAACAAAAAAAAAAAAAAACTTGTCATTGAAGAAGAAACTAAAGACCTATACCACTGAAAACAAATGTCCCAAATGACCAAACGTCGTTAAAAATGTCTTTCAGTCAGTCATGGCTGTGCTTCTTTAGAATACGATATAAACATTTTTCCTTCACATGAGGATAATAAACAGCATATTTCAGAACATTCAAAACCTGTCCCAGTATATCTATATTCACCCTACTTCTGCAGCTTAATGCAAATGACACATTTGTGTGTGTGTGTGTGTGTGTGTGAGAGAGAGAGAGCGACCTTTACTTATCAGGAAATATATAACATATATAACCCAATGGCGCAAATAAGTAACAAGTGGGTAGTGAGATGCATCCAGCCGAGACTAGAGCAGTGTTGTGTAACAGTGTGGTTGCGGGGATTTCTGCAAATTCAGTTGCAATGGGGTGCAATCAGAGTTTCAGTTGATTCCAAAGGTGTTTAGTGGGGTTGAGGTCAGGGTTCGGTGCAGGCCACTCAAGTTCTTCCACACTTTGGTAAACCATGTCTTATTTTGTGCACAGGGACATTGTCACATTGGAACAGGTTTGGGGCCCTTAGTTTCAGTGAAGAGAAATCTTAAAGCTACAGCATACAAAGACAATGTAGACAACAAATAAAATGTATTATTATTATTATTATTATTATTATTATTATTATTATTATTATTATTATTATTAACTGTGTGCGTCCAACCTTGTGGCAACAGTTTGGGGAAGAACCACATATGGGTGTGATGGATAGTGTATACTCATCTCCCAAAACTATCATTCTCGAAAAGGCAAACCCAGGGATGGAAATACTTGAGTAATTGTACATTGCTACTATATGTAAGTATTATATTGGCATATTTATTCTTTTATTATTATTGTTGTTGTTGTTACTGAAATTGAATACTTGTATTCTTACTTAAATACATTTCCAAGAAAAAAAAAACTGTTTACTCCTTACATTTTTATTTAGACCTTTAAAATACTTGTTACAAATCTCAAAAGGTCTCGTCTTCTCTCAGCCAGCCAATGATTGTACATTACACATCAGACAAATGGACTCAGTCTAGCATCCAGTCAATTCAGTCTATTCAAGTTCATCAATGGAGAAAAAGCTATCAAGAATTGTGCCAGTTCATCATCTGTGGTGACCTTCTCATGCTACACAATACAGTAGCATAATGTTATATATACATGTATATATATATATATATATACAGGGCGCATTCACGGGTGAAATTGACACTTTTTATAAAGTAACTTTGTAACTTTACTTACAAAACATCCTCTGCATGATTGCCATTTCTCTCTCCCACTCATGACGAACTTGTGTTAACACATCTGGTGTTATGCATGTAATTGCGTGGCCATTGCAACCTTGCGACAGCTTCCTGATCCTGCCATGAGAATGATTTCATGTTCTTCTATTGTCAAAAGCATTGTCAATACAAGATCTTGACCAAAAACTGATGCACCGCTTGATGGAAATAAATGTTGTGATGTTATTTCCACCAATCCGTGCATCAATTTTTGTTCAAGATCTTGTATTGACAATGAAAGAGCTGAGCACTCTGTAAAGTCTCCTCCAGCACATCCCAAAGACTTGCACTGAGGTTAAGGTCAGGACTCAGAGGTGCCAATTCATGTGTGAAAATGATTCTTTATGCTCTCTGAACCATTCTTTCACAATTTTAACCCTGATGAGTCTTGGCAGTGTCTTCCTGGAATATGGCCATGAGACGTCTTTCTACATGGTGATTAAAGAACTAAAAAGCTACACACTTCATCTTTTAAGATTAAAAGAACTGTTGCCAAACATATAACATGCTAGAAACATTAGAATCACTCTAATAATGATCCATTCATTATAATGATCCATTCCCTGTCACACAGAACCCACAGTCGCTCGTTCGGTGTTTTTTGTTTTTCGCGCCATTCTGTGTAAACTCTAGAGACTGTTGTGTGTGAAATTCCCAGGAGATCAGCGGTTTCTGAAATACTCAAACCAGCCCATCTGGCACCAACACTCATGCCACAGTTAAAGTCACACTGATCATATTTTCTTTCTCCATTCTGATGTTTGAATCTGATTCTGAAATTTGAGTACACCAGCAAAGTTGCACTCTACGTAAGACAGAGGAAGAGCATGCTGATAAAAGAGTTTGTTTTTTGTATGGTACAAAAAAGGGAAAGTGAACCGCCAATAACACTGATCCTCTACGTGCAGCCATAGCGCATTATGTTATGGATATAACACACCACAAGTGGCTGGCCAATCAGTAATGAACAAGGCTGCTAGTCCAACCCCAAGGTTTAACCCTTAGGTCAATAAGGGGAGCATAGTTTCAGTTTACTGCTGCCGCTGCTTTGTACAAAGGCTCTTAGTCAGCATCTCACACAGGCTTGAAACGTAAGTTAATAAAGGTTAAATGGGTAGTCAGGATGATAGTTGCATATATTTATTCGATATATTAAGACTTTCAGCCATTTCCAGAGACCTCAGTGTTATCACGCATGCAGCTGTGTAGTCTGAGCATAAGGCGGAGAAAGGAGAGGGGAGAGAACGAGGGCATCGTTGTGAGGCAGAGGAGCAGAAGGAAGGAATAAAGGTGCCGTGTGGCCTTGCCACTGATGACACTGTAGAATAAACATATTTGCCAGCACACTGGAGCGCTGAGTTGTCACTTTCAACAAGCTCATTACTGTCACTTCATTAAGACTCCCGCACTGTTCGCCTTTGATGCTATGGTAAGCAAGGAATGGGGGATAAAGTAAACAGTAAAGGGGGACATGGACAGAGGCACAGAGAGAAAGGGAAATGAGAGAAGGAAAGAGGGGGGCAGAATGCAAGTGATGGATTGCAGCATGCCATAATGGGTCCAATTTGTGACTCTTTCAGGGAAGCAAAATAAATGTTATTTTTTCATCCAATCAGGCAAATGATCCAGCTTCAATTGTTTGTGTTATTCAATAATCCACCGCTCTCGTTGATCATTCTCTCTAATGTGCTTTTTGGCCATTTGACAGTGGGATGGCAGTGATGGGCGATTTGATGGGTGATTGTGTGTGTGTGCGCGCGCGCGCGCGCGTGTGTGTGTATGTCTGGAAGGGGGCAGAGTGTTTTAATGATACAATACATGTTACATGGATGGTTAAAAAGATGGTGGGGGGTTGCCGTTGCAGGAACAAGAGGAGCTCTGCCAGCATTGAAATGCTTGCTCCAATTCTTTGCTAATTAAAGCAGTGACTTCAGAAATGCATTAATAACCATTAATTAGGGGGATGCTATTTTCAACATAATTTGCTAATTAGTCGGAGAGATTGTGCTGAGGATGGGACTAATTATTGGTAGGCTGGAGTGATAGACACTTGTGACTTGAGTGAAAATCACACCATTATGAGGTCCAGAAGTACAGTGGTGAGCCAGCCAGAAAAATCTTAATGACTGCCGGCGCTTTTAACGGTCTTTCTTTATATACACAGAATATTCATATATAACATATACCGTTTTTAAAGACCTGGAACTGTGGACCACATTTCTTAACATCTTGCAATGTCTCAACCTCTCCTAGTGTGTCATTTCCTACAGTATGACCTTTATGGCCTACAGATGCACAATCAGTTAGGCTACTTTCAGGCTAAAATTGAAATGCCACACAAGATTTAGATATGATTGGTTTCCTTTAGGCCATTTTTAGGCCAGACTTCCAATAACATAAATGTGCCTGCATACAATTGGACCTTTTTTTTTTTTTAACCACACATACACTTGCCATTGTTTTAACAAAACTTTGCATTCATAGTTAGAGACTCTAACAGTTTATTTTATCACCTTTCTGTTTAAAGGAAAATTCCTTTATAAAATCCTCTACATTCCTCGACAAGGAAGTGAAATATGCTCATTGCCTCATTTTTTTTGTTCTCCCTTTTGGTGGGAAGCAGGAAACTTACAAATGTTGGGAAAACGGCACTAGTGCTGTGCTGTTAAATCTCTTCCACTGCAGTAGAGCTGGAAACTGCATAGCAGCTGTACGTTAGGTCAATTTGAGGAAGATATAATACTGTCTGTAACCTGATAACGGTTAGATTTTCCTTTGCTTACCATATGAATGCTCATTCAAGACTACATTGAAATCGTAATGCACTTGTCATCTGTATGTATTTCTGGATGCACTTCTCAATGAAACCAAATATATGGCAATATGTATAGTATTACCAGCTAGAATATGATCATTTGATATGGTTGGACATATGATTTTTTGGGGGAGGGAGGGGGTTATTTTATTAGCGATTAATAATAAGAATTAAACGGGCATTTACACAAGTATTTCTCTTTTAAAGCTGGAGTCTGTGATTTCTAAATCACAACAATTGGCAAAGTTCTCCGAACAGTGCCAGTAGACCCCGTGGTTCCCCCCATGGTTTTTTATGTGTAGTTTCCCTGAAACATTCCCTTTGAAAGATCTAGGCAGTAAGGCAGCACAACCCAGGACCAGTAGACCTGTTCCCATTTTTTGTGTATTTTTTGTGTATTTTTTTTTTTATCTCTTTCATAGCAGCAATCGGTGTTAGAGCTGGGGAAGTCATATGGCTGTTTCAGGACTTCCTGTTTGGGGCTTTAATTCATACTATAAGTGTGTGAAAGAAGAGAAGTGTGCTTCTCCAAGAGGGAGGGCAGAGGAATGGAGCGGGCTGGCTGTTTGCTTGGTTAAGGAAGGAGGGAGTGTGGCGGATGCTACGTAATTGGAGGTTGGGATGTAGAAGTGCCTCTCAAAGCCTGTTGTTGCCCTCCTCAGGCTGAGAGGTCATGGGTCGTTTACATGAATGTGGACGATATGGAACATTAAAGTGTAGGATTCCCATTCCGCATGTCGGAGAGAAAAAGAGTCTGGGTTTCCTATTTCTTAGTTTCCTAATTACATTTAATATTTTCTGTGTATTCCTTCCTGCATATGCTACACTACACTGTTCTATTTTTGCATTTGCTCCTTCTTACTGGCTCTAAAAACAGTCCTGAAATACCACCATACCTTTTTATCGTTTTCAGTAAACTGATTTTTTTTTTTTCTTCGCATTTGTGTGTGTGTGTGTGTGTGAGAGTGTGTGTTCACATTTATTAATGCACAGTAAATCTAGCTGTGCACCGTGTGTGGTTCAGTTCCTCTTCTGCCTTTTCACATTTACCCCCCATTTGTCTCATATTCATTCTCATTATCCTCTCATTATACTATCTTTCTTTCTTTCTTTCTTTCTCTCGCTCTCTCTCTCTGTCGGATAGACCTTTACATATCACGGCTAATGACTTCCAAACACTTCATCAGCATGCGGCCTTAGCCTTGTTTCCAAACACTGTAACTGCTCTAATTAACTGCAGTCCCCTTCTGTTTCAGTTACCCCAAAACATACACACAGACACACACACACACACATACACTGAGTTCATTTGGTGTGGACTTTAGGGTTTTAGCTGAACAAAATCAATATATTACAGAACCTGGAGAGAATGAATGATGGATGATATCAGAATCCTGGGCACACTTCTTGCTGGAAATACATGATGTCCTCTTAAAGTGCTTACTCCAATATTTAGTCAAGGACAAGTGCACAAGCAGCTAGAACACACTTGGAGCATGAATGTGCAGCACTGAGACCGATAAAGTATGTCTCAGCAAATTCACATAAGTTTTATAAACATTTTTTAATCGTGTGTGTGTGTGTGTGTGTGTGTGTGTGTGTGTTGGGTGTGTGTTGGTGGGTGCATGTAAAAGAGGGAGAGAAAGACTGGCAAACAGGTTCAAGGATGGTCTTTCTGCTGGATAAACAGATCTCAAGGTTCAGCTTTTTAGTTGTGGCAACCCTGCTGAGGGCCAGCCTGACCTCATAAGTTTATTAATCACTTTTTAAAAAATTAATTATTCAGCACGGGCTTTCTGATGTCTGACCTGCCCCTGTGTCTAAAGCGGCTCCCGTCTCCTCTCCTTCGGCCTCCCTATGAAGTCTACCAGGCCGCTGAACTTGATAAGTGCACCATCATCTCGTTAATCAAATTAGTTATAAACCAAAATTGACAGTTTTCATTAATTATAAAGGATTATTCTAATTGCGATTCAAATTTATTCATTTAGAACAGACGGCATTCGGTAATATTTCAGAACATTTGCATATTAAATGGAGAGGGTGGTTGATTAAGTATGGTAATGTATGCACGGTGCCTTATTTCGCTCCTGCTGGGCCATATGTGGCATGGTGGCGAGGGCAGGTGAACGCTCCAGAACGTGTTTAATTTGTTTGACAAACATGGAGGGAGACACAACATGTCCTCTGGCACCCTGCGCTCCAGTCACCGCCGTGACCCCCGCCTGCATATTTAGCTTTAGTTCCTGCTTTACCTTTAGCTACAAAGCTCAAATCTGTACGACTCAGCCAAAGTGTGTGAGATTATTTAAAGCGAGGAGTTATATATAGTTTATTATTAAGGGTCAAATGCTGTCTTTATCATAAGAAGTTTGTGTGTGTGTGTGTGTGTGTGTGTGTGTGTGTGTGTAAGCCAGTAATCTGATCAACATGAAGTACAAAAATACTGCCTGTCTTCTTTTCTCCTTTTCCAAGCTCCTGAGACATTGAGTAGATTTCTTACCTGGTGTGGTATTTTCTTTTAAACCTGCAAAACTGTATTTACCTTTTTTGGGTTTAAATAACAATGCTTATACTCGATGAATAAAGAAGGACAAAATGAGGACATCGTTTTATATAACACCTTGCCCTATTTGCCCTTCTCTGCTCTGCTGCCTTTTGTCAAGTTATATATAGCTAGCAGTATGTCCTCATAATTTAGTAGATGCATAGTGAATGAGAAAGTTTATACATCATTCTCCGGTGAAAAAAACTGCCTCCCCATACTGCCACGGCTCAATACGGACACAATAGAGCAGATTTCACGCAGCTGGTTCTCTTTGTTAGCCGAGTCCCACAGCAATAAAAGCATTATTAGATTTCTCACTCGAGGTCAACTTCTTAGCTAGGTTTGTAGTTGACCTTTGCCCTGTGTGTGTCTCCATGTGCTGGACTATTTGAGACTGGCCCTTCAGTAGCTGTTTATGCTTAGCCAGTATGGCTGCTGCTGGGGTATTTGTGCTTGTAATGATGTTGAAACAGCGGCTGCTTAACGTCAATTTAAAAAAAGGCAGGCCACTGAGAGATCCATTCTTCATTGCTTATGGCTACAGGGTAAAGGGTGGGAATGAACCATTTTTGGGGTGTATGCACATGCGGTTGGCCAGAACTCATTGCCATGGTGGCACACGCAGCTGTGAAAGGCCCAGTGTGAGTCCTGTGACTGTCATCACTCCGTCTGGCTCAGATTTATGGGGGTGGCTTTAGGGAGGAAGTGTTTCAATCAGCCATGCCTGCCAAGCATGTCCATCATCCTGACAGCCCTTTATTTATTACCGCGTATGGTTAACGTCCCAGCACCTCCACCACCCCCCGCCCCACACACACACACACACACACACACACACATTTCACTCTCAGCTGTGCATTTCCCATATTCTTGTAGGAGTCATAATATTGTTTTATGTGCCCTGGCCTTTCCCTTTGCTGGCCTGCGATCATGTCGGGCTTTCCCCTCTGCGACCCCGACTCAATTTCATCTCTCTGGTTAACCAGAAGAAGAGGATACTCTCTACGTCTTTGTTTTATATCCCTGTGGATGAGCTCTGCACTTGGAGACAAATCGGGGATTTTGAAATATTTTAATGTTTCTCATGTAATTGTCGAATGAGCATCACACATTAGGAGAAATAAAGGAACACAGGTTCCAGAGAGGAAATTGAGCCTCTGGTTTAAACTGTACTTATTTTTCCACACTTCTTACCTGACTTGGCCACGATGGCAGACCTCCCACTTTCCTACGTAACCACTGCCTGGATTGAAACAGGGGAATGAGCTGTACTTGCACGCATATCTGTTTGTTCTGAGAAATATTTAAAGACAAGGTGGCATGGAATTACCAGACATGGTGGAGGATTAGGCAGAGCGTGTGTGCTGATAAATTTTTCAGTACAGTGAGATGTTGTGACTGAATAATACATTGCACTTTAAATTGACATGGGCCACTATAGAGGTGTTTCCTCACTAAAAAATGTCAGGCTTTCATAGTCACACATTTCTGCAGCAGGCCCACATACTCAGCATGTAGTGTATGATTACAGCAGTTTCCTCTGAATGCTGAAACTCTTGCTAGAAGAAACTCTTACTTATCTCATATTTTAATGTCTGATGATATTTCTGTATTTTAGTGTTTGACCTTAACAGGTGTATTAACATTACCAGTGTGCTTGCATGTATGTGTCCTGTGGAAGAAGTTGTAGATATCATCTCACATGCCGCAATAACGTGGTCGCCATTCTGCAACGTATGACAGTGCACACGTTTGATCAAACTGAATTTAGTGCGTCTGTTTTGAACTTTATCACACTTACTCGTGTCTTTTTTTCTGGGATTTTATCTCTCCCTCCTTCTCACTGTCTTTTTTATTCTGTCAGTGACCCTACTGTTATATTGAGCCCTTACAGATGGCCCTGGCTCAGATAGCATCTGCCTCTTCCCATCCGTCACATTCAGCGGCTCTGTGGAGCTGCACGGCTGGAGCTCGGGCGCCCATGCCAGGCTCTAGCGGCCACAACTCCATCCACTCTGCCAGTCTCCGCTATTGTCATATGGATGGATCTTGAGTGACGGTTGTGTGAAGCTCAGAGCAGGAACCTGAGCCGAGACCGAGGGTTATTAATGGGTTCCACTGCTGATGGCCTGGCCCCCAGGGGTCAGCCTGGCACGGGACTCCACCTCATAAATCTCCTTCAATAACATGCCAGCAAAGGGGGAAGGGGTCAGCATGGAAACAAGGGAGTCAGGCTGAGATGAAGTGTCAGTGATGCATGGCCGACACGCCATGCTTGCAGGTAGCAGCTTCCTTTCTCCAGTTCTCACAACAGCCACAAGACCAGATGCAGGGGAGCTGAGGAGGGAAACAGTATATGGGAAGAAAAGTGTAAACAGTATCCAATGTGTAAAAAAGTAAAAGTAAAAGTAACAGTATCCGATGATAAAGAAGGGATGAGACAGCTTCTGGTCACTGCAATGAGACACAGGCTTTGAAATATTACAAAGACATACTTCACATGAGAGCTGCACCAGAGGAGTGTGTGGTTTGAATTAGAAGCCTCCCTTGAGGTCAGTCAGAGCGGGATGCTGAACCAGTGGACCGCCGAGTGATGATGTGCACGTCCTTCTTATTATTGTTTTTCTGTGCTGAGAAATTCCCACACTTTTAAATCCCCACCGTTTACTACGTACGTTATTTATCTAATAAAAGTGACAAACATTTTTGTAATACATCTAAATGCATCATATACTGTATTTAATACGAATAGTTAGCTTTCTCATATTAAGTAATATCATAAGTACAATAAGAAAGAAATAGTTCAATCCAGTCCTTTTCAGCATATGTGTTAAATGCTTGTTTGATGCTAAACAGAGTGTGAATGTTAGTCCTCAGGGTCAAACTGCAGACAGTGATTTGGTCGCTCAGTTTCTCTCCTGAATCTACAGACTGCCCCAGGCCTCTCACTATACAGCAACCTGACAGTGCAGCCTGCCTGTTTCTCTCTCCGTCTCTCTATCCTTCTCTCTCTCCCTCAGGCTTCGCTCTGGGTCGCTCTGGCTGTGTGCTGTGGCTGTGAGTGAGTAGAAGATTGTTATATATTAGTTTAATAAAGCCAGAGACAAATGAATCCACCCCCCTCCCCGCAACCCCCCCCCCCCCCACCCCCCCGGCCCTCCGTTGCCGGAAAAGTCTGTATTACACACTTCATGAACCGAATTAGTGGTGCAGTGCAACAAGCGGGCATGTCGCTTTTGTTCAGAGGATGATCTACATGGCGGGACCCATTTCTCAGGCGGATAAATCTCACGGTGTGCCGTGACTCAGCCCTCCCCAAGTAAATAGTGTAAATAATGAAAGCGCCTGCCAGTACTGCTTGAGGAATGACTTCATCCTTCCCTAGCTATTTATACGGGCCCGCCAGAAAGGAACCGAAAGGAAATAGGCAGGAAAAAGATGCAAAAAGAAACCTCCGTCTGATTGGATAATGAAAGAGTCCAGCTAATGCCTCCTGGCTAATAGAGATGAAGCACCGCTCCAGTGTTCATGTTCATGTGTGTGTGTGTGTGTGTGTGTGTGTGTGCGTAAGAGCTTTTAATTGAGAGGTGAGAGGGATGGCTCGCTCAGGTTAACTCCATTCTTCAAGTGCCATTAATATGGATCAGATAAGCCCTTTAAACAACACACTGCCTGTGTGATAAGACATGCTCTATTAATACCTTTAAAATTATGGATTTTCTCTTGAATTATAATAATTTAGAGAAAAATGCCAACTTTTTTTTTTTCTTTTTGATTTGCATAATTTATAGCATTTAAGCAAATAAATTAAGGAAATAAATGTAAAATAAATTACATAAATTCTAAAAGAAATGATGAGGAGGTGTGTCTGTTCTTAAGTGGTATTTGTTGACAAGCAATTTAAAAAAAAAAAAAATCAATAAATTGTGATAAATGTACAAATTAATTTAGAATTAAATTTTATTATTTAGAAGGGTATTTTACACAGGTATTTTGCGGGTGGATATTCGGCATGGCAACTGTAAACATTCAACTAAACACAATATACTTGAGTCCGGAAAGCAATATTGTACATTATAGGTCAAAGAGAATAATTCATTTCAGCACTATCTGTGTAAAGCTGTTATCTGAACATACAGACGTCTTTACTCAGTAACCAAACCCTCGCACTCAAAGACAAAAGCAAACAGTGATACGTTGTCATTTCAGCTGTAATACATGAACTCAGTGCTTACAGCTTTCTTGCATAATCTCAGAAGCTCTTAGCCTGGGGTTTATTAATTAAATGACTCTCTTCTCTCAGCGGGCTATATTTAGAGTTGGCAACAAAAGTTCAAAAGTTACATGAATGTTGATGTGAGCAAAGTGACACATATTCAGAGGTGGCTTGCACGATCTCACTCCGATTTTCTGGGCTCCCCTATTCAGTTGTGTTGTTTCAGGTTACCAGAATGTTGCCAGTACTTTTGAGTAGAGAATAGTCCTTGCTGTAATTATCACATTAATCACTTTAATTTAATTCATCAATTTAAGTAAAAAATGTAAAGTTTACATAAAAAAAAAAAAAATCAGTCCTCAAGATAAGTAACGCCTCGGATTAAGATTCTGTCCTCCTTGCAAAATCTTTTTTTTTTTAACCCGTGGATGATACTATTTATGTGTCATATTTATGTATTTAATGTGGCATGCCATCATTTTTGAGCGTATTTACAGGCCAAAACATAAATCTCAGCCATACTGTGGTTCCATCAAACTGACAGACGCCGGCGCTGGACTTGTCACTGCTCTTCACTCGAGCTGATATTGCACAAGAAAAATGTGGTAAAGTTCAAGCAATATGTACAATTAACCAACCTGCTTGTGATGGTGTGATCTAATAAACTCCAGATGACTTGTTTAAGCCACACTTTAAGCTATTATTTCCTTTCATTTTGGCTCGTTCCGTCGTCAGTCATAAAAAAAACATTCTTCATGCTCTTTTATTGCACAGGTTTGTTCTCCCATTTGCTTTGCAGAACTTCATCTTGATGATGGCTTGTATCATAGATCAAAAAATATCCAACTGAGCATGCTGTAACACTGGCAATTATCAAGCTGTTTATTGTATCTGGTATAATAATTTTGGTTGCTACGGGGATTACTTAAAGCTTATTATTGCTCTGATGTTTTCATCTTTTTTTCGCGGGGGTTGATTGTGTGTTTAATTGTACCAAAGTGACACATAATCCCTATTTTAATTTAATGAAAGCAAGAAAGTGAGATTATTAAAATATGGCTGCGTTGCCGGCCAGGGTATGTAATCATTTTGGTAAATTCGTGCTAGGAGGCATGGAACCCAGACTCCACTCATTTGCAGCCATTTACTCCATGAGCTTTGGAGGCTAATTTAATAAAGCTCACCTCTCATTTTATGAAGGAAGAATGTTTTGCGCTGTAACCCAATAGAAAGCCGTACCAATTTGCTGTACTAATATCTCCGGCACTTCCGGCGCTAATGACGCTAACTCCAAACAGCCTGGAACTAGTAGTTAACGAAAACACTAATGAAAAGGTGATGGCATCATCACAGAAGCAGCACAACTACTCCATGTCTGTGAAAAATTTCTTCTAATGACCATCCTCCATTGCTAATTAAGCATTGTATTGAGGCATGAGGAGAATTATCATCTCGTTCCTTGAGAGAGGGGGAATAGACCAACAGTTTGTCTCTGTGCGAGAAGAGAAGAGAAGAGAAGAGAAGAGAAGAGAAGAGAAGAGAAGAGAAGAGAAGAGAAGAGGTTACACTATGTTGGTCACCTGTCTGCTGTCAAAGCAATTACAGCACCTCCTACTGCTAAATGTTTAAAGTGCACATTAGCATGTGGCGCGGTGGCATCCTATCCGTGTGATCCCGAGTCTGTCACTCGCAGACAGCCGTGCGCCGCCACAAATCACAGGAGACAGCACGCTGTTAAAATCAATATGCCGCAGTTTTGTACCACTTCCGCTTGACTGCACGTCGTTGCCTAATATAATTTAAATAATAAATTATCAGGGAGCCGATTAGCAGGCAAGAGAGACACTCCAACTCGCACTGCACACCCACTGATGTACACGGCTACAGCCTCAAACACATTGCTCTCCCCCTCGTTCTCTCAGCATCTCTCGCTGTCTTTTTGCTTCATTTTCTTTCTCGTTTCCATCTCTAGACTCGTTCTAGTAAACAGTATGTGATATTAGCGAAACCATGATACCACACAGATTTAAAGAATCTCTCCTTGTGCCTTTATAGAAGTCTTTTTTTTTTTCATTCACATGTCTCCTAACATATAGTGTGTTATTTAAGGCTAAAATCTGATATCGACCTGATGTAATGCAGTTTCATATGCTTTATGCTTTATTAAGTTTCTGCCTTCACTATAATAAGAGCAAACTTTCTGGCTGTATTGCTGAAGAATAATGTAATGTTGTTTAAGAAATATTGAATAATGATGTATTCATTTTTCATTAGTGCTAAAAAAAAAAATATTACTGGTTGTGGACTTACACTAAATGTACATTAAATTCTAACAAGGCGGCTGACTGTACACTGGCATTTCATCAGCTGCACCTAGCAGAGCGCTTCCAGACTACTGTTAAAGGGTTGGCTGCTACCTCTGTGACATTTAAAACTCAACAGTCAAACTCTTTTGCTTCACACAAATGCAGAAAATAGAAAATGGCAGAGGCGCCTTCTCAGGCTGCAGGTTACGACGACGATTATTTATGTCTCTTTGCCTTCGAGAAGGCTGAGTGGAGAAGTGAGAGATGCGCACCTTTAATCAGGTCAGTAGTAGGAGAAAGGCCGGCGCCTACTTGTTTTCTGTGAAAAAAGGTCTCTCTGTTCCTTGCGTCCTGCCTGAAGGAGACAGGTGAAGGAAAGGAGAAGTGGTACATGTCAATACACTTCCCCTTCCACTCTGAAGGGATGAATTATTTGTGAGTATGCGCAATGACAAAAGGATGTCCCTCATGCTCAGAGCTTCACCTGCCATCACGTCAGAGGCACACCGAGCTGATTCGATCAGACAGACACGCAGGACGGCTCGCCAACTTTCTCCTCCCTCTCTCCGTCTTGCTCCCTCTCTCAGTTGTTTCTTTGGCACCATCATTTCTTGGTCGGCGTACAGTAATTGAGTTGTCTGTGGACATTATTATAAAGGTGCTTTTTTTTTGGGTTTTGCAAATTTAGAAAGGTTTTCCATATGCAGCATGTAGCGTTTTCTAAAACCCCTTTTTTGCTAAGCGGATTCCCAAGCTTAACCCTCACCTGTGGTCATTTGGGTCGTATCTCTGAAGTGACCTATCCCCTACCTCCTGTAAGCGTCCTCAATCTTCACCTTTTTCTTGCTGCTTTCACCACTTTCTGCTCTGTTTCACTCAAGACAGTGAAAGAGGGATCAATTAGGATTGTTTTACAAACATAAATTAGCCATTTTCTGAGGTAAGTGAGTGTGATTTTTGCCCTTTGGGGTAATTTGAAAGTGCACTTTAAAGCGCCATTGTTCACACAATAAGTGGGCAGGATAATGATTTCTCTAGCTGCTAACCCCCCAGTGTTGTCCTCCCCATCATCCCACACTCTTTAGCGCCAACACCCCCCCAACCCCACCCCACCCCTCCCAGCCCCCGCCACATCTGCTGCTTTTCGCCAAAGGAAAAAAAATCAATCTCTACACCATGAATTATTGAGGTGTTTGCCTTCTGAAAAATACAGGAGGGTGCTCTCTCTCTCTCTCTCTCTCTCTCTCTCTGTGTGTGTGTGTTTCTTTTAAAACCTATGTAAAACGGATCTTTCTTCACAATTCTAGCCCTCATATTTATAGCTGTTTACAATCCACTGAAGTGACTTTCTTCTGCAGTCTCTCTACAAGGGCTATGGCTAGATCTATTGGACTTTACTCATGCAAATACTGGGACCATTTGCAGATTAAACATATTTATTTTCATGTGATAAGTTAAAGCTAGGTCATGATGTAATCCACTTTCTAATCTATCATTAATTTGACAATTACAACCAAGGTTAATCCTGAGTCAGCTGCATTTCATGTGTAAAGACTTCAGCAGCTGTGAAGCGGGATTTTCAATAGATAACTCCACTCCCACCCCCGTCCAAGCCTCTGACTTATCACATTCTTATCTTTGCTTCAGTACCGTGCGTTGCCATACCAATATATTTCATAACATAACAAACCCATGCAGTTGCTGCTACTCTAAGAGCAATAATAGACCACCCTGACATGGCTGCCCAGGACACCGTGGCTTCATAATCACTAATGTTAGCAGTAATGTTCGAATTAAATAAGGCAGTTGTCAGATGACAATCATTATCCCTCCTCCTCCTCCAGCGGCTCGCCTCTGACTGACAGCTCCCAAAGCCCAAATGTGGCGGCTACGCTGCCTTGCCTGACTTCAGCTATCAATTATGAGCCTGAATACGAAGCGTTTATTATGTAAAATAATTCTCCCATCCGCACTGCACTCATCTCCAGGGTTTAGTTTGTCTGTCTGATGTAAAAAATCTCACTCATCGTTCTCACTTCCTGCATTCTTTCTGTCCCCGCCTTATTTTTCTCCTTCATCTTTGTCCCTCGCATGCACACGCTTAAATCGATGCACTTGAGGAGGTAATGACATAAGGAGGGGATTGATCATGTGAGAACACAGAGAGGACGGATACGGTCACATGATAAGAGATGCGTAAACAAGTCGTCAAGTTCAGCGGCTGTGCGTGAACAACTGAAAGTTACAAACTGTGTTCTGAGAGGTGGAGCCGCTTCAACATGCAGCCATCGACAAACTCAGAATATTAATCATGTATTTCAGATGTTAACCTACTCTTGGCTCTCTGAAATGGTTTCATATCAAAGCCATTCAAATGATGCTTTCTCAGTTGTTGAGATTCTAAAGAATGTTTCACAAAAAGCACAACATGAGCTCTCGCTAGTACAAATTCTCTCTGTGGTGAAGCTGGTCAGAACAAGTATTTGTAACATGGATTCAGCTGTGGAAAGCCAAGCAAGAGTTCTTTTCCTCATGTGTTATGATAAGCAAATTCTCTTCATTTTTTTTTTTTCTCTTTTTTTCCTGAAATAGTTCTTGGGTTGCATTTGGCACCAAACTCGCAGGCCGGTGCAGAAATCCAGCCATAGCAAGGAGGGGGGCTTGAGAAGGAGGGGTAAGACATCTGAAAGACCAGCTAAGCAAGCCAGTGATATTTTTACTTTTTTGCCTGGGGTAGATCTTTTCGGAAATCTGTATTGTAAGCAATTTCTGAGCTGTCAGCACCCCATGCTTGCTTTTTGTTTTACAAAAGGGGGGAAGGGAGGGAAAGGCATTGTAACTGTCACATTGTTGTGCTTCTCTTTTTTTTCTACTGGGATGAATTTAGTTTCACCTATGATGGGTTATTATTTCCTGATGTTTACTCGATTTGCTCTTTGTTTAGGCTGAATTGAAACAGAGTTCACCAGTGCTGTCATTCATGTGCCTGCCTGGCCTGGTAAAGGACGTGTTGCGTGTATTTTTGAAGTGTGAGCGATGTGTTTTTTTAGTGAGGAACTTTATGTAAGGCAAAGAGTCACCGGGAACAGACAGAGAGACACAGTGGGCTGGCAAGCTTCGACACTGTTGCTCCAAAGATTAGGCCATCACTCTTCGGCCCGGTGTCCTGTTACTCAATTAGCCACGACTTGCATGACACGTTCGAAACAACTGCAGCATTCCTGCCATGCCCACAGCACTGGAGTAATGGAGAGTTGGGTGCCTAAGCTGCACCGGGGACACTTTAAGATGTTTCATGCAGATCGCTCTGAGGTGAACCAATACAGCCACTGAAGATAAAGACAGAGTGGTGCAAGGTGAGGAGAGAAGGGCAGGCTGAGATCACAGAGATGAAGAAGGATATCTAACTATAGGAGAGTAGCAAGTTGAGTGGGCTCCATGGTGAGAATTGGTAACACTGAGTCTCTTAGGGCTAAACCGCTATCTCTCTCTCTCACTCTCTCTCTCTCTCTCTGCATCCCCCTCACTCTGTGTTAACCTTCATAAAATATTCATGCTGGTTGTGCTCAGTGCCATAATTGCCATCTCAGCCTCTGAATAATTGATGGCCGGTGCCGTCAACTTGGTCTCATTTACTGAGGGTGTGGGTAACACCATACTCACACATGCCACATGCTCCAATGCCACACTGCTGCATTTAGTGCTGACATTAGATTAGCACATGCTTTCTATCTGCTCTGCTAACATTCATTCTTCACAGCCCACGCAGCTAGAGCAAGCAATTTATGGAATGACGCTTGCTCTTTAAGTGGCTAGACAGTAGTAACTCAGGGTGAAGGATGGTTTGAAATTAAAAACGATTGTTTTGTTATGTGCCTTTAAGAACTGATTAAAAAGCTCAGAGATTTCATTTATATATGAGTCGAAGAAGTGTTTTTGTGGCCATATATAGTCCCTTCTGAAAGTCATGGATTGGCAAGGCCAATTATTTTGTTTTTGCTATACACTGAAGACATTTGGGTTTGAGATCAAAAGATGAATGTGAGACAATAGATCAGAATTTCAGCTTTCATTTCTTGATATTTATATCTAGATGTGTTAAACAACTTTTGTTTGGGCCCATCCATTTTTCAAGTGATCACAAATATTGGAACATGTGAATGACAGGTGTTTCTTGTTGCCCTGTTAGATTGATTGTATAAACAATTAATAACTCCGAATGTCTACTCTTGGTTTGAGCTCTGGGTTTCACCTGTGAAGACTGCATTTATTGTTAAAAAGTATAAACCAGCATGAAGATCAGAGAGCTGTCTATGAGAGAAAAGCAAGACATTTTGAAGCTAAGAAAGGAGGGAAAATTGATCAGAGCCATTTCACAAGCATTGGGCATAGCTAATGCAACAATGTGGAATGTCCTGAAAAAGAAAGAAACCACTGGTGTACTAACAAACAGACATGGAACAGGTCGGCCAACGAAAACAACAGCAGTTGATGACAGAAATATTGTGAGAGCTGTGAAGAAAAACCCAAAAACAGTAGTCAATGACATCAGCAACAACCTCCACAGGGCAGGGGTGAAGATATCACAATCCACTGTTTGAAGAAGACTTTGAGAGCAGAAAGATAGAGGCCATACCACAAGATGCAAACCAGTCATCAGCAGTAAGAATCAGAAGGCCAGATTGGAATTCACAAAGAAATACAGAGATGAGCTACAGAAGTTCTGGAACCAAGATGAACCTCTACCAAAGTGATGGAAAGGCCAAAGTGTGGAGAAAGAAGGGATCTGCTCATGATCCAAAACCTACAAGCTCATCAGTCAAGCATGGTGGAGGTAGTGTCATGGCTTGGGCTTGCGTGAGTGCTTCTGGAGTGCGCTCACTAATCTTTACTGATGATGGAACTCATGATGCAACAGAATGATGCAATGCAGAAGTCTACAGAAACATTTTGTCTGCCAATTTACAGAGAAATGACTCCAATCTAATTGGGAGAAACTCCATCAAGGGAAAAAGTGGAAGGTTTTAGACTGGCCAAGTCAATCACCAGACCTCAACCCAATTGAGCATTCACGTCCTGAAGAGAAGACTGAATGGAGAAACCCCCCAAACAAACAACAGCTGATCGGAGCTGTGGTACAAACCTGGAAGAACATCACAAAAGAAGAATGCAACAATTTGGTGATGTCAGTGGGTCACCAGCTTGATGCAGTTACTGCAGGCAAGGGGTATACAACCAAATATTAAGTGTTATTTACTTTAAGACTATCTGTTCCAGTACTTTTGCTCACCTAAAGATTGGGTGGTCTGCCACCAAAGGTGCCATGTCCCAATTTGTTTAACAGAATTTTACTTCTGTGTTGATGCAAAAAGTGTCTAAAGTGCAACATTGCTTTTATGTATGCTTATGCTTGAGTCTTGGTGAGGCATAAAGAGCAATCAGAGGTGGAGTTCAACATCCCAGCACATACAGATGTGACGCTGAGTCAGAGGTGCAGGGTTGATTATATTAACCCCTGTGACTAGGCTTATGCCCTTCTGCTTGTCTTTTTCTTCCTTATTCTTCCTTCTCTTTCTGTCTGTGTTCTTCAGCATGTCTTTCTTGTGTTTACATGTTCGTATACCCAGCCAGTGCCCTTCTCATTCTCATTCTCATTCTCAACCTCATCAATATGCTGTCAATATTAGTATGTACTGCAGAATATATCTACTGCATACTACACATGAATATGTCAGGTAGAGGAGCATGTGTAGTAGGTCACATTGTTCTCCGGCTCTCCCCTGTTATCAGAACATTGGACTCCTGTTACAGTCCAGTAATTGAAGTGCTCTTAATAAATCTGCCATCCAATTGCTTCTGAAAGCATAAGGTCCCTGTCCAAAGTGCCCTATGAAAGGGACAGTGTGCACTTTAATAAACATTACACATGTGAATGAACTCTCCAGTGCTGTATATATACATTGCACTTCTTATTTCTGAAGTGTAGGTTCAAGCCCTTTAGTGTGTGTGTGTGTGTGTTTGTGTGTGTAAACAGTGCAGGCATGAGACACAAAGGTGTAGGGAAGCTATACCCAGCACACCCTGGTTTTTGCAGGGGATTTAGTAGGACTGCGAGAGTGTGTGATATGAGTGTTGGGGTTAAGCTGAGTGTTAGAAGGAATGGGTCACACTCTCTGTGCTATTGACACACAGGGGCAGCTGAGAGCGAGAGTGAGAGATGGATAGAGAGATCATGGAGAGCTCAGACAGGCGGCAGCAGTGGAGAATCAGACAGGAACACTGCAGGGCTTAGAGCCCTTACAGTAAATGATATCAGAGAAGGCTGCAGACCCTTAATACAGCCAGCCATCAGGGAAGAATCTGTTTACCTAAACAGCACTCCACTTAGTTATCTTTGTGGACATATATACACACACACACACACACACATACACGCATTGTCACACACACATGAAGTACTCAAAGTACTTCTCACATCACCACGATGGATTTCCATCATATTGATCGTATAAAGGTCTTTGGCCATGCTTTACATTAAGACTCTCTTAACTAACACCATTTACGTAAATGCATAAATACACCATAAGTAATGTTAACAGTAATGAACATTTGTGTTCTGCTTATTCCAGGAATTAGTAAAAAAAAAAAATAAGGCCACAACAACCAATATGAAGTGATTTCTGTAAATCTGCTTTGTGACAAGGTCTGTTGTTAAAAGTGCTACACAAATAAAATTGAATTAAATGCGTTAAACTAAACGTAATTATGGCTTGTTAACATCAGCTAAGGAAAACTTAATCTAAAATATTACCAGGTCATTTTTTTTTAGCTTAAATCCCTGCACACATGCTTTGAGTAATTTGCATATTTGAATAGCAGGATAGCAGTACACTCGCAACAACTTGTGTGTGTGTGTGTGTGTGTGTCTGAGTGAGTGTGAGTGTGTGTATGCTGTCATTGTGCCCTCTGCTCATTAGAGCTACTGGAAGAGGCACGAGTGTTTAGAACAGATAGATGACAAAAGGTTGAAAGGATGCAAGAAGATGAGTGTGGAATGTGGAATGACAAGGGTATCAGACAGACAGCAGATAAAGGCTAGAACCTGCATGGATCTGTGTGGACTACTGTATGGCTGTATCAAGTAATCGCAGCACATGCAAGAGGTGGCACATGACTGAGCCGTAACTGTGATCTCCCATAGGGCATAATTGAGTGTGCATTAAAACCGCAAGTGGAGGGGTGCACGCTGGTTCTCCACTAAGGTGCAGCAGTAGAAGGGAAAAGGGAACACAAATAACGAAGAGAGCAAATGAGAGAAAAAGAAACCCTACTGTGTTAATTAAGAGTGAATATCAGGACATGGAACATGCAGGGAAAGCCTGTAAGGTCTGTTACAAATATCAAGAGGAAAGGCAAAATATTCCTCAAAACAAGCTTTAATTGACGACAAAATAATTCTTGCTAAAGCGAAATGAATGAAAGAAGTGATTCTGTATAATCTCCATTGTTGTTTGTTTTTAAGGCTGAGTAACGACTGACAAAAAGAACTCTTTCATGCAGTTTGCTCCTGCTAATTTTCTTGTTTTCTCCCAGCTGATACTCCTTCAACGAGTCTCATGCAGACCGGTTTAGAAGCTGATGTCTGCCAGTGCAATAATGCTGCGCCAGCCATGGTATAATATATCTTGTTATTCTGTGTCTTTTCAGATTTTTCTTAAAGTTCTTCCTGAAGTGCAACCAGAACTGTCTAAAGAATGCAGGGAACCCAAGAGACATGCGACGCTTCCAGGTAACAGCTGACACTAAAGCCTGTGACTGTGCACACGTGGACATTTAGGAATTTTATATATCGATGTTTGCTCATTGGCAAAATGCCCGTTGGATGTCCATTCTGTACTGTACTGTAAGGTGTAATGAACGTTCAGTTACTCTCCACCCACCTGCAAAAAAAAAAACAACCAACCAGACCAAAGTGCCCCGAACACAGCTTTTGGCACAAAATGTGTTTGGTTACTATCTAGAATTTTTGGCACCCTTCATGAAAGTGAGAAAAATGTTCTAAAAATAAATAAAATATATAGAATGATATTTTAAGCTTAAGCTGTATACTTATACAGTGTATGAAATCACCGCATAGTTATGCCAAGTACTTGGAGACTGAGAGAAATGAAAAACATTAAAAAGACATTTTTCAATTTCATTTTTGGCAATCATTTTTGCTAAATATTGTTTGAGAGAAAATGCTATTATTTATTTAATTTTTTTATTTATTTTTTTTAAATACCTTTGAGGGGGTCCTGATAATTCTTAAGCTGACTGTTTTCATGCTTTACACTCTTTGTTATTCCCTCAGCGTGTGTACTGAGTTTGTAAAATATGCTGAATTTATTTTTTTGGGGAAACAGTTTGAGGTCCTGTTGCCTTGTTGTGTTCTGTATGTAATGGTATATTTTTCTGCATTGAACCTTCCATTAAACCATACTGTTTGGATGATGTGTTATTGACGGCTTGACTAGACTCTTCAGCCGGCACACGCTAATGATCGTGTTGATCCTTGACTCTAATTATTCATTTTATTTGTGGTGCTACTGACACGCAGAATGACTTTGCGGTCAAGTTTAATGAGTACTTGTACTCACTTGTATTTCTACAGGCTGTAAGTAAGCAGTCAATGCATTTCCACATCGTTTTGGAGAACTGAATTTAGTCTGATTGAAAGGAGGTAAATAAGATCGTACGTTTAACAGTATATGTATTATTTCCTAAGTAGAAAGTAGAGTGTGGTGCAAATACCTGTTTAAGAGAGTGTGTGAAAGCGAGGATAAGCAAAATAAGAAAGTCAAATGAAAAGGAGTGCTGAAGATCAGCGCTTGGCTAAACCAAGCTAACCAGGCCTTATCAAGCATCATGTCTCTTGAGAATAAAACCTCTGGAAGCTGCTGAGCTGAGATTTAAATAAGATGCTGCTTCCCAAGGGCCATCAGTAGTCTCAACAGTTTTCATTGTCCTGTGAATACGGAGGGTTAAAGGGGGTAAATGGATATTTGTACTAGAAATTAGGAGGCATTGATATGTCTGGTCTTCCGGTAGGTGGTGGTCTCTACGACGGTCAGCGTGGATGGTCATGTTCTGGCTGTGTCTGATAACATGTTCGTACACAACAACTCTAAACATGGGCGCAGGGCTCGCCGACTGGACCCCTCAGAGGGCACCCCCTCATACTTGGAACATGGTGAGTATGTTTGTGTCTTCTTGTTCTTGAGTCCCCACAATAATGGGAAACATCTTGACATCTGGTAATCAAGGTCCCCACATTTTAAGCAAAAAAACAACTTTCATTTGACTGTGTGAAGGGACAAAAGAGTTCTTTTTGGTTGTTGCTGTTTAAATGTAAATCAGATACACGTTTAGCCCGCATTAGTAAGGGTCAGGGCAGCAACCCTACCTGTCACTCCAGAAGATTTATCTATATATACCATGAATGGCGAGCTCATGATTTGCGAAGTCTTGCTCCAGCATTTGTGTCTGTGAAGATACTGAGCCTTATTGTATATTCATGTTTTAACTTTGTGTTTGTTTCATTACACTAGTGGCGTTAAACTTGTGGTCCAAACCAAGTCATATGGACAGCTTCATTCAGAATTTAACCTAGAAAAGATTTTCCCAATCATTAATAGGCTAAAGTGGCAGGAGAAGGTCTGTCATCCCCAGGTAGTTCAGATGGGCTTACGTTCAAGGTCAGAATCCTGCGTAACTGAGACACCCCCTTGTTTTAGGCTAACTCAGAGCCCTGCACATACAACTCGCACACAACAGTCTGAGTAATATGTGATTTCAACTGAGGTCTGAATACTGATGTGCGTAATTTGAATATAACTCTGCATGTCTAATCTCCCAGTGCCTCCTGTTTTCCATCCACTGACTCGTTAGAGAATTTACTTCACAGCTTCTTTCCCCAGACCAACACACTCCTTTATTTGCATGAAAATAATTAATAACACTGAGATCTGAATTCAGAAAAAAAATAGGCCACTTTGTCACACTGGGTAGAGCTTCGTCACATCAAGAAGGAGAATTGCAGAACAGAGAGAGATGACAGCCTCTAAACCTACTGAGAAACTGTGTTGCATCATTATACCAACGCAGTTCTTCCCCTTCTGTCTCTTACTGCTTTTTTGTATTTAGTTAAACAGCTGACTGCTCATAGGCAAACACAAGAGGTGCCTAACAGCACTGCACTGGTTCCCCCTTCTGCCTCGTGCATGCATAAAACACGCACAAAGTAGCTACAGGAACACCCAGTTTATGAATGTTATTATCTACAGATTACACACTTAACCAGTCGTGGAGGAAGGAGGGCAAAGTGATTGCTGCATGTGAAGGAAGCACTCGCAATGTTCCTACAGGCTAGAGTGCTCTAGGCACCACTGTGGAGATGATTATGTTCCCAGTCATGGCTGAGCTCATTGCAGGATCTGCCACTGTTCAGCAGCGGCATCTCCTGATTCACAACCACACACCTTATAGGAATAAAAGTTACAATGAACTGAATATGTGCTGCAGTGAAACACTTCTTGATCAAATCTACACTGTTACAATGCAGTCACTCTACTCACTGGCCTTGGCTCTTTTCTCTTGGGTTAGAGACAAGTTCTCTAGAGTTTTCCTGTCAAAGGAATTGAGTTGCTCTGGCAGAGTTAGAGTATGTACTCTCTCAGAAAAAGATGCATATTATCCTCTTGTATTTGTCTGGATGCCACAAAAAAGTCAGCCCTCCACTTAAAGGCTTGTTCTAATTAAGTTAAACCTATAACATTTGGTCAGGGTTCAGAGGTCAAATAATAAACAGTGTGCTCCTAGAGTATTTCTCATACTCCCTCTGCTCAGGCCAGCTTGTGCAGTGCTGCATTGATTTGGAAACATAATTCTCGTTCCCTGCTGGCTAACAAGGCTGCCATCTCAGAGGCGGTCTGTGCAGTGAGGTCTTTAAGCTGGAGGTTGTGAAAACAGAGTGGGACACCAAGAGCCAAGGCCATGGCACAAACTGAGTGTGGAGTGGGGAAAAAAGCTGCCCTGGTCAGTTTCAGGCTACAAACTCAGAGGAATAAACACTCTGTGTGGCTGTTCAGGACATGTGCATGAGTGTTCAAGTGTGTTAGTGTGCATGTGCACGTTCTGTACACAAGCAAGCAGCGCAGGGGAACAGATGGCGGCAATGGAAGGCAGCAAAGTTTAATCCTATCAGATGGATTCCCAGTACACCATCTGGTTAATCCATGCACAATTTCAGAGCACTGCAAAAGAGTCATCCCAAGCCAAGATTACCATCACAGATTGCTGCATCGTACCTCTTTATCTCTCCCAGTTTAGTGCAGCCACCATATTGAATTATGCCATGTCTCTGCCATCACCCTGCACATGTGCGCAGCAACAGGAAGCAAAATGCACAGAGCTGGAAAGTGCATTTTACAACACTTCTGCAAAGTGATTTAACATGCACTTTCCAACTCTGGGCACAGTCTAGCACTAGAGTCTAGCACTAGAGTCCTGCAAAGCAGCCTGACATATGCACTTCTCCCCTGACTCAGGCAACCACCTCCACTGATCACCATTTTGCCCTCTCCTATTCTTGTCCTATCTTTTTCCTTCTTCCCATCATCTTTCCTTACTTCACCCATCCCCCGACCTAGAATAGCAGTAATTAGTCAAATAAAGTGCCCTCGATGTGATGGCGAGCTCAGATTCCTGAGCCAACATGGCGAAATGAAATTGCGGGCTTATTAAGGTGTTGAATTTTGATGGCCTGCTGCTGTTTTGCCAGTGTGTCCCGCAGCGGCTGGCCTTTTGATCGACTCCTGTACAGACCTGGGATCTCATGACATTTACACGAGTGTCATAAAACAAGCAGCCGCACAGGGCCCTCCCTGTGTGCATGGGTCGAGGTAATATTTAATAAATATAATCATCCAAATTAGCATTCACCGCCGTTGGGTATGGAGGGGCTCGGAGTCATTACTGTGACGTGATCACTGACAGAACATGAGAAGGGAAGAACTGATTTTTTTTGACAGACCCTTAGATTCCTCTAATTATCCCCAGACCCAAAACAAAACCTTACTGGGAATATCAGCTTTCATATACACAGTCTTGTGTGAACATGTGTGTGTGTGTGTGTGTGTGTGTGTGCCACTGATGACAGGCACTTTCCCTCTCCTCTCCTTCATTTCGCACTCCTCGCCTTCGTCTTGAATTCCTGTCCACTCCCAACACTCCCACCCTTTCCGCACCACTTTTGATGGAAAACAAAACCATGTACAGTTTATCCAACAAAGGCCGATGTCATGCCCTTGGTGGAAAGTGATCAGAGCTTCGCCCTTCCACCTTGGTATGCCGGAGTAGTAAGCAGGAGTGTGTAGTGAAGCAGCAGGTTCGGGCTTCACGTAGCGTAGTTTTAAATTGATGGTTGGTGAGTGCAGGCCGTCTCTCACTCTCGAAATAGTGTCATGAAGCGTATGAGGTTGTTTCGAAAGAACCAGCCTCAGAATAATCATATGTGACTGCTTTAATGATTCTGTCAGTTGTCATTAGGTTGGTGAAGCCTCAGTTTCCAAATGGGCCCCGTAAATCTGATCCTATAATCAAGAAAAGATGTGTCAATTACTTTGACTTTTGTTATGCTTTACAGGCAGTTCACGGATTTAGTGTGTGACGTTGATAATATGAATGATATTTTCCCTTTTTTATGGTTTGTCATTCAATTTATGCAGAGTGTCTGGCATCAGAATGTAGATGGCTCATTTGTAAATGTTTTATGCTTTGACTCTGACTGCTTTATTTCATAAGTTTAAGTCCCTGGTGCAAAAAAATGGCAACTTGACTCTGACCTACAATCAGTCTGAGTGGAATTGACATCTTAAATGTTCTTCTTTAATAGTAACCGGTATGTTGTACAGTATCTGAGTGGAGTCCCTCTCTCTCTCTCTCTCTCTCTCTCTGTCTCATTGTGAAAGCAGCCACACCCTGCATTAAAGCCATCAGTCCCAGTGAGGGCTGGACTACAGGAGGGGCCACCGTTATCATCATTGGAGACAACTTCTTTGATGGGTTACAGGTCATATTTGGCACCATGCTGGTCTGGAGCGAGGTCAGTCCTTTTGGCGCAACACACCTAATTATGTATACTAATTATTAAACATCACTTTATGCAGGTCATTGTCCATATTTTCATTTACTGAGTTTTTATAATTATTAAAAGTTATACTTTTTAACTTTTAACGTCTTCTATGGGCTCTAAAATCTCTTTAATACCTCCAACTGTAAAGGCATTTGACTGTCTATTGATCCAATCCTAAATACATTCTGCTCACGTCAAGTTACACATTGCACAACACATACCGCAGTTCATGCAAGAAAGATGATGGGAATGTGCGAGTCAAGAAATGGCAAGAGAATAATTCAGCAAATGAAAAGAAGCATAGTGTAATTGTGAGCATTTTAGTCTTATTATTTTGCGCTTTAGCATCCCCATCATCAGACCGGCAACATACTGACATGTGTGTGACCTCATGGCAATGCCTGACGGAGCTCCATATGTCAATTCTACTAAAGACATCAGTTTTGACTCTGGTAATGCTCCCAGACACATTACCTCTGTCCTGCTGACTCACCCACTGAGAGATGTCGACAGAAAAAAAGATTCATTTGGAGGAATATGGTGTGAGAGTGAAAATCGCCCCTTAGAAAGAAAGCTCACAGCGCATGCGGTGCTTTCTTTAGCTCATGAAGCTTGTTTGGTTTAGTGTACAGTGGGCTCCAAAAGTCCGAGACCACATTGAAAATCTGGAAATAGACCAAAAGTTTTCGAATTTTGAAAATTCCGAAACAAAAAAAGGAAATGTGCGATATTCAATATTCAAGGTGTTGCACAATTTCTAGGTCACTATTTAAATTTAAGCAGATTTGTGATATTGGCCATGTTTAAATCCTTGTGTCGGAAAGGTGAGATTTTCCATGAGTTTTATCTCTCCCATTGAAACACATGTTCAGATGACATGCCAATGGATTTGATCTAACATGGATCATCAGGTTTTTACGCAAACTTGTGGCGTCTGTGTCTGTCATTAAAGCAAAAAGGTTACATATCAGATGCTTTTCAAGACTCCACTTTACACTCGAGTTGTTGCTGATAATATCAATTGTAATGAAAACGTTTAAAAAAAATATTTAAAAAAAAAAAAAAAAAAACCCTTGAAAAAGAATGCCAAACAGAAGCATTTTCAATTGTAGTCTCCAACCTTTGGACGCCACTGTATATGGAGATTCTTTGTTGTGATGCAGCAGGCACATTAAGAGATATTTATCATGGCCATGTAATTATAGTGATAATAATGTAATATTTAATATATAACAAATTAAAAATTAATAATTACTTACAACCTTACTGTTACTTTTATACTTCTTGTTGGCAAGGGGTGTTTTATCTAATTTTATACCACTGCACGGTTGAATTCTCAATCCTGATGACCGTAGTGGCAGGTTCAAGGAAAATCGCAGGTTTATTAAAATGTGTTCTAATATGTTCTTGTTTCTGTAGTAACATCTAATTCACAATTATAATTGAGCCTAATTTCAAGAAGCAAAACAAAGCCATTGATAAGAAACTTTCTGCAAGGAGATGCTTATTTAGCGTTTATGGAAGGTTCTCCGGTGTCAGTGCCGAGATAAAGCTGTTCGTATAAGTTTATCTGTCGCAGGAAATTCCTCAGAGGAGCTTTCCGGTTTCTGTTTGTTGGGTTTTTTTTTTGTTGTTGTTGTTTCTGTTTTTGTTGTTGGTGAGGGAACAACAGTGTATAGCTGCTATAACGTAAGTGAACTAACTTGGTTCGGGGACATGCCACAACATTAAATGTAAATATATATGGATAAAAGTTGTATGTCCAATGCGTTGTTCTTTAATAATATAAAATTGTAATCATTGGCAAATTGCTCTGTTATAATAATATAATAGGAATTAAAAAAACAGGGTGTGCTGTTATTAGAGAATAATAACAGCGGTAACCGTGTAATAGGCTGGTAACAGAAACTCATAATATATTTTTCTTAACAACGATAATTCGTTATGTATAGATTATTGTAACTGATTGTCAACATTGATTCTTTCTTTCTCCTTTTTCTTCCTTAAAGCTTATCACACCTCACGCCATTCGGGTACAGACTCCCCCCAGGCACATCCCCGGGGTGGTGGAAGTCACTCTGTCCTACAAGTCCAAACAGTTCTGTAAGGGAACGCCAGGCAGATTCATCTACACAGGTAAAAACTAAAAAAAATTAATGAATCCAAATCTCATGAAAGTGATTAATAATGGCATTTGGTTGGAAGGAGTATGTGTGTTGTGAAAATGCTAAGAGAGTGTTTGTTAATTTGCAACTTGCGATTAGAGTAATTAAAGCTTTAACACCCAGGAGATGAAAAATAGATTTCATAAATGCATTTAAAAGGTGCTCAGCTGTGGCTATTGTCTGCTCAGCATGCGTCTATGTCTGTGTCTGTGCATCCATGTGTGTGAATGAGTGTGCTCATTGGGTTTATGGCACTAAACCTGACCTCCCTTCATAGTCCATTCACTAAGCACATGGCCAGGCATGAAGGGAAGGACTTTCGCAACTCAGAGAACGCAGCACTCACACCTCTGAAGCAGAGCTTAGATTCACATTTAGCTCTTTTTTGCAGTCAAGAGTCTGTCAAGATTGAGATTCTTTGCAAATACTGCTAGCGATGATAGAACAGTTCAAAGCAGAATCACCAGTCATACTCCATTGGGCTTTCGTTTCATAGAACAGTCATGGAGGAATTTCTGCTCTGAAATTTCTCTCACTTTGACACTGTTTGCCTCCAGATTTTCATAAAACTCGCGAGTCTTCCTTTTCTTCTGGTGCCCATGTCCCAGCAGCCCCCTTGGTATGCAGTGCAGTGTTTGGGGCATCAGCCTGCCATTCCTCTCCCCTGGCTCCAATTGGCACCTTGGCCATGCCCAGTTGCCAGTGGGTACTAATCATAGAGGATTGGCCGGACTGCATGGCAGCTGGCAACAGAATTACGTATGGGACATCTGGCGCCTCTAATCAACTTCTGTCAGCCAGAGGAAATGGAGACCTAATTAAATCAATGGTGCACCGATGCTGCCATGCTTGCACGCCACACAACCATGCAGAAACCTGGGGTTGTACCTGAAGAACAGCAGAGAACCACACTGGAGACTATCAGTAGCTGTGCTCATTGTGACCAAAGTTAATTGAATTTCATATAGATACTACAGCCCTGGTTCCGTTTGGGTTGTAAGATTAATATTAAATGCATTATTTTAGAATTCAGTGGCATCTGATGGCTTCAGATGATCCAGCTGCATTATAGCACCAACTGCTGTGTCTGCTTATGAACCCGGAGACCACTCGGTTAATGGATTTCTCAAAAGCCTGCCAGATAATGGATGATGTCATTTTAGGGGTCTCAAATTCTTGGCACATGCTGGTCAATACAAGAGTTTGCAGTAAAATGGAAGCCCACATTCACAAAGAGGCTCAAATTGAGCCTCACATATAGTCCAACGAATCTCGCCACCATTTGCCTTTTTTCTTGGGTGCAGAGTCTTAAGGTTTTCTAGTGATAAAGAAAGCTCAGTGGTTGTGTAAGTAGTTACTCGGCACTTCTCTCTGCAATTAGACATCCAAGGGCTCCATGCAATTATATTTATCGTCAGAAACAATTAAGCACTCTCCATCTGGGACATTACCCTTCCCGCATGGCATTCTGCAGATAAGAGGACTGAATCATTCCTCTCTTTCTCTCTCTCTCCCTCCATCAGCAAAAAATGCATTTCCATGTTTGGTTGCGTATTACCTTGTACAAGATTGCCACATTTGAATCATTAGTCGAAAAGGCTTTCCATCCATTTCCATGCAGTGGGAGGCAGAGTTATAACACTATCTCCCAACAGGCGTGTGTGCGCTCAGCGCGACCAATAGATTGGAGGTGTTGATGAATCACTTGTGAGGTTCAGCAGGCAATTCTTCCCTGCTCAGTATGCAGGCCAGTGGGCTGAACAGCACCCATCAGGCCTGATATTAAAAAGACTCTGCTGGATCACATTAGGGGAAGTTCTCTAATTCCAATCCAATGATGAGGACTATGGGAAGCATTATTCACTGAAACTGAGGAAGAACAAAGGCTTTTGACCCGGACTAAAATGGAGCTGGACAAATAGTCTAGTGGAACATTTAATTGTCTCTTTTTTATTTTATTGTAGATGGGATTAAAAACACAATGATTCCAAGCAAAGGCTTGGAAAGTTATCATGGCAGCTATTAACACAAATGTTCCTTGACTTTTATGTCAAATATGTTTAACAGTTTAATTAACCATAATTGTGCTTCTAATCATTCTGTTACAATTGATTTGATAGATAGCATTTGTCCAGTGTGTTTAGCCACCAATATTTTTTCAGGTGTATTGAGTGATTGCTCAATTTTGATAATAAGGCTCTTTAATTCAATTGATAAATGGCGCCATGCTCCTTGATCAACGGTAACCAGTCCAAGTAAATTGCTGATCCTTGACGTGAGGATTTCGCTATAAAGATATAGTGAAATTGGTTTGCTTTACAGCATAAAGTCTTCAGTGGGCCATTTCACACAAATGTATTTGCCTCACAGCAGCCACCACTCACGATCAAGGAAAACAAGTCATCCATTTTATGGCCACAGATTCCTCCTATACGTTTTCCCCTTTCTTAAAGCAATACCTTATTTAGTTTGTCGTTTTTTCCAAATAAACGCAATCACTGGTTTTATGGAAAAATGGATAAAAATGAGATTGTAAGATATTGATCCCAGTGTGGGGTGGGTTGGGGGAAAACAGGCCTCATCTATATAGGGAGAAAAATGAAGCAATAATTCAGGCAGGCATCGAACACTCTGCCACTGAGCCTATTGATTCCCATCCACAGCGTATGAGATCACACCTGAGAGAGAGCTCTGGGGAAAAGAGAGAGAGAGAGAAAAGAGATAACATTACCACCCTGACATTAACAGCTCTGTACAAAGCCCACAAGTGCCTGTTAAAAGGTTCCGCTAAAGACCAATTACCCAGCATGCCTCTCTGTTCTGTCAATCAGGGATACAGCTGGAGCAAGTCTGGTCACCTGACTCAATTCAAAACCAACAACTCAGAGCAAGTGGCAAGTCATAAGAAGTACACTGTTGCAAAGGTTGTAAGAAGGCGCTGTTAGTTTTAGGCATGGTTGATGTCTCGGAGAGTTCTGTGAATTAGTGTGATTTTAATGGTTTGACTGGCCAGTCCTGACAGACCTATTCAGATTTTTTAGGTTGAGTTTCTCCTCCCCTGCCAATCTACCCCTGTAGGCCTCTCGTTATTATTGTGAAATATGAAGCGATCTGGCTGTGCCTTCATGAAATTTCGATGAGCATTGATCTGTGTGATTGCACCCAATCCTTCAAGAAGTGGTTCTTGCTCATTTATATTTTTATTGTTCATATGTTTCACCCATTCCGATACCAAAAGCGGCCATCTTGGACAGTTAATATGTCTGTACCTTTGGTCGAAGGAAACAGCTTTGTCCCTCACCACTTTGTCAGGTCAGGTGGCAGAAAATTCAATTTGAAGATCATCAAGGCTCCAGCACCAGTAAGCACCAGCTTTATATTTGCTTATATTGATTACACTGTGTAAACATAATGAGACAGTACAGTATACCCAGGATATTCTTTTCTATATTGATTGAGAATATTTGGTTTCAATGTTAGAGTTATTATTTATGACATCACACATAACCTTGTTACCAGCACCCACCCCCACCCCACGCGTGTGAAACCAGAGAAGAGAGACTGATCCTGCAATGAAAGCAAGTCTCCCGTGTATGTTGGTGAATATCCAATACCTCCAATATTTGTTATTTTGGTCCACATTTTATATAGTGAGCATAGATAAGTATGTACACTAAATATTTCAAGTTCTTCACCTGACTGTGTGAAAATAAACAAGGGAACAAACAAAGGATGTTCTCTGGTGCTGTTTGTGGAAAACTGGTCCCTTTGCAGAGGAATGCTGAGGAACTGGACATAGCTAGACCCCACTGAGATTGTGGTTTCACCATCTGGTCTACTGGGATGGTCTACTGGGATGTTGGCTTTGTTTGGGTTATAGAAATATCACATCCTGTTGTCATTGCTTGTCAACATTTTTTTTTTTTTACCCTTTCTAGAATATTGTTGACTGTGTTTATGAAGTGTTTCATCACTATCATCCTGGGTGTGGAAGTACAGTAGGGTTGCCAGAAGAGGAACACCATATTCCACCTCTTTTCTTTTACCATTCAATACATGCTCAAGCCATTTCTCAGCCCTCTCTCCCTTTCCCTCTCTCCTCCCTCTCTCCTCCTCTCAGTAAGATTGCATTATCAGCCTGGCTGGTGAGGAGATTGTACAGAATGTGGAAATCAATAGCAATGAGGAGGAGTAAACACGTGAAGATGTCTGAGAGGGCAGTAGAGTACAGTTTAGAGATCGTCGCCATCCATCTATATATCAGCACATTAAAACACCTCCTTCAGTAGTGCTGGTGTCCTGCCTCATTATATTCTCTTAAAGGAGTTGCATCTACACTAAGTACCGAGTCTCACACACTTTGCATCTACCAGCTAACACTTCATTACCCATTCTATCTCTGGAGATGTCAGCTTCCACAAATCCCAGGCTACCTCTATTCGACATGTTTTATACACATTTGAAAGGCTAATTTAGCTAAGCAAGCTAGCCATGGTCTTAATAAATATCGCAGTGTGTTAGTTTGGGGTTAGATGTGAATTGTACATGCCTTTTTTCTAGTACAGTGTTCACTTGAGTCCCCTTACACCATAACCCTGTTCTGAGCTCATAACTCAGCCATCCTCTCAGCCTCTTTCTCTCTTCATCCAGCATTATACATTTATTCCTCCATTCCTGTTATACCCTAATCCCCGTACAGTGTACGACCCACCCAGGGCCTGCCGCATTCTGATTCTTGAGCCACACTTCCTAATCCTTGACTTGAACCTCTAGCAGGCTTAATTACAGGAAGTCTATTTAGATATGATGTATTATCAGCCTTAGGGTGGCTTTGCATCATTCTGTCACATTCGGCTGTTTTTGTTTTTCTTTCCCTGGACGATAGCTATGCTCTGCTCTCCATCATGGGACCTGGATTGTTTTAACAGTTTTCGTACGGCTCCTTCTGTAAACACTCGGTCAGTCATGAGCCCGAGCAAGCAGCTGTGTTACTAGGTTGTGTTATGATTCATTTCACATTTCTTAATGCTGGGGTTCAATCAGGGAGCCATTCGGATCTGCAATCTGTCATAAACTCTGAACACTGTTAGCTGTTCTTAGCCACGATTATGGCATTATGCACTGTAGTCATATCATATGTAGTCACTGCAAGGTTATGACTCCAGATGTATTTCAAAGGCACACCCTCCTTCTAAGCCTTCACACTCAGTTTTTCTAGAACTGAACCTCAGCTGACCTCCTATCGCGTTTTGTTCCAGACCTAATCCATCACATCTTGATCTAGTAAGCTGATGAAGTTGTTAGTTATCTGTATCAGGTGTGTTGAATTTGGATTTAGACTCTCACAGCTATCTAGGAGCAGGAGCGAAGACACTTGATCTAGGTTGAGAGCCATTTGTTCACTCCACTTTAATACCCATTAAGTGCTAGCTCCCACCTGCTGCTTGGAGGTCTTCCTGCACTGTAATGAGGAGTGATGATCAGGATTCAGGCTTTGCCTGATGTGCCCCAATCCCCAGTGAAAGAGGGCCAAGCTGGGCACATCTTTTTTCTGTGCAGGCCCTGTGCCATCTGACTGCACTCCACTGCATCCTTTCAGCTGTGGGGGTTGAAGGGAGCTGAGTACGCTCCCTCAGGAAATGACCAGCAGGGTGGCCTACAGGGCAAACAGAAGTGTGGCCAGGAGAGTCGAGAAAGGGACAACGCATTCTACGCATTCGCTGTGCCTTGTGTCCATCTCTATCAGAACAGTCAAATGCAGGCTAAATAGTCCATGTCACACGATGCTCCATCTTCTGTTCTGTGCAAGAGCTGACGCTGCAGGCAAGATGAAGCTATCAGAAGGAAAACTAAAGCAAGTAAGAAAAAACATAAGAATGTAACAATGTGATGGAGCTTTGCTCTGTTATGCCAGTTACTTAAATCCCATTTTATTTATTTCAGTTTACAATATTCATTTTAAATATTCGGCCCATCTATTAAGCTGTCCTGATACGTAACATCAGCACTCACGGAGCCACCTCCTTCAGTATCTACGTAGTCCCCTAACTGCCTCTGTTAAGTGCACATTACCACATGTGTAAACTGAGATTGAGCCCGAGAACACCAGCTCGCTGTGTCATGCTGACAACTTTTTTTTATTAAGTGCTTTTAATAAGACCCATCAGTGGGAAGCCAAAAAGAAAGAGAGAATAATTACAGACATTACAGTTTTCAAGGCAGAGCTACTATATGAATTTTGTCACTTCACTAATTGATACATGTTGCATTCAGAATGAGTAGATGACTTACTGTATAGATGTATTATATTATATATGTTTTTATAGCATGTTTGTGTGATTTCAAATGACAGGGAATATAAATGACCTAACCCATATATAAAGTTTGCAGGGGTGAATGTGGTTAATCATTAGCTTTTCTTAAAACTTCATCACTCTCCTCACCCATTCCTATGAATTTTGTACTAAATTGTATTGGCCTTTCCTCTCTCTCTCTCTCTCTCTCTCTCTCATATTAAACAAGGGGGTTCTGTGTCAGTGTGGCCCCGCAGGATCTGCATTTAGCAGCACAATAGACAAACACACAAGCAAGCATAGCAGGCTGGGGAGAAAGGCCTATTGTGTCAGTGCAAAAGTAGCTCTCAGTCCGGGGAGGTTAGAAAAACAGTGCATCGAGGCCCGTGTGGTCTGACTGTGCAGGATGTTTGGTTCTATTGCCCAGATCATGTTCCTTTTTAAATATTGCCTTATTGCCATGTTCTCAGCAAGAGTCCATTAAGCCGTTCCTATATCTATGTGGACTGGAATCTTGTTGCCTCACAGAAATCAAAACTTTAATTGAATTATTGGACCTACAAATATTTTTGCAGATTAACAGTGCTTATGTATTAAACAGGAGTGAGATTTATAAAGAAGCATGGCTTCTTCAAAAAGCCATCATTTATTAACCTGTGTGGAGGAGAATATAGTAGTTTTTGGCAGACATTTGCTTGCTATCTGTGAGCTGAGTGCCAGAATGTGAGTAACTTTGTTTCTTCTTGTTTCTATCCATATAACCTTGCATGTTCAAAAGAGTACCACACTTATTTAAGTTCATATAGAACTTTCAAGAGACCATGTTTTGTCATTAAAGTAACTTCAATCTACGGAAACTAATAGCTGAAACTAATAACTTTTGCACAAAGAGGATCGGATGTGATGTTCATGCAAATCAGTATGGATATGTTTGGATGTTTTAAATACAGTTAATAACCAAAGATAAAATGCATTGATTTAGCTGATAGCCAAGCAGCACAAAGAGTCATGAGGAGTACTTGAGGAAGATGTTATTGAATGGTATGGATTTTTATGGAAATATAATGGAGTGATAGTACAAACATACATTTTTAGTTATGAGCAGGTAAAGCGCAAATCCTACCTAAAAGCTGTTACTTCTTTGTTACCACACTGTTATATGCATGGGAACAAAGTACAATTATGTATGTACACAAGTGCGACTGCTTAAAACCGAATGAATGTTCAGGAAGAAAAAAAGCAAAAATGTCCCAAGAGTTTGTAGATTTTAACCACAGCAGCACTTGAGCAGTAGGTTGGATGCCAATTCAACAAAAGTTTAATTACACATATATATATATATATATATATATATATATATATATATATATATATATATGTATTACACCAAGGATACAACTGCGACAATAACATTAGGGTTTTTTTTGTTGTTGTTTTTTTTTTGTAGCAGCTGATAAATAGCACATTCTGTAATGACAAATTGCAGTTAATCAGTCATACTGAAGATAATCTAAAGGTTAAAAAAAAAAAAAAAAAAATCCGAAGATTTCTTAATGGCTGAAAATCTGTCATAGCGTAGCATCAGCAGAGCTGTGTGTGTTCTGTTATCCTAAACAGCATGTGCACAGTTTTACATAACCACCATGGGGGGGCTTCATTTGTGAAGGCTGATGTCTGATATAGAATGCTGTGTGTGAGCTGCTGCAGAGGGAGCAGAATGAACTGTTAGAAGGCGTACGCATTGATTCCTGGAGTCCTGTTTTATTCATAAAGCGCTGCCTGGCAGCACTTGCTATTTTTCTGCTCGGTTGTTCGGGACCATTCCTCATTTGACATTGTATTTACTGTTTTGACATATTTGTTTTGTTCTACCTGTTTATTCTGGGCAATAGAAATGTGAACAGAGCATTCATTGTTCAATCAGCACGGTATGAAAGATAGCTAATGAAGGTGAATATGAAATTTTAGGTCGTACAATCCTTTGTTTTTCCTCCTCAGCACTGAATGAGCCCACCATTGACTATGGCTTCCAGAGGTTACAGAAGGTCATCCCCAGACATCCAGGTGATCCTGAACGCTTGCCAAAGGTCAGTTCCAGTTTATCACTCCATGTGTCCTCTAGTTTTCAGTATTCGGTCACATTAACTAACACTGTTCCACACCTCTTATTAACCTCATTGCAAGAAAACTGAATGTCCATAATGTTCAGACAATACATTGTTTGTTCTAGCAGAACTTTTCACCTTTCTCTGGCCTTTAATGCCTCTTAGTTGACAGCTTATATGATTGTAACATTGTTCCATTTAAAAAAAAAATAATAAGTAAAAATAACAATACTCGGGTGAGGCCGGTTTTATTCATACAACAGGAGAGGTCCAGTCATGGCAACAAAAAAAAAAAAAAAGTGTGTATACTTCCTCCTCCATTCTCATGCCACTTAAAGAGATGTTAATGAATCCTTTGGGAGTGATAAATAAACAGTACTTTATCTTGTACATGTCGTATACCCCTGAGCCCCATGTGAGCTGCAGCACTTAATAGACTAAAAAAAAAGAGTAATTATGGCTGGCTGGTCATGCTCTTTTGCAGTCAGTCCAGGTTTGACCTTGTACTGTTATATACGTCCTCCCCATATTAGAAGTGGGCTATTGGTATTCATTGTCCCAGAGCCACTGCATCCATTATACCTGTAATGTGACTGAGATCAGTACATCAATCCAAAATCCTGGTTTAGGATGGAACTTCATTGCAGTTGGGTCAGACAGTACAGGGAGAGTAGACACAAAGTGCACATGTAGGGAGGGACTTCAGGTCAAATAAAAGAATTGCTGTTGCTGTTAATGCAGTAAATGTTCTTTACTGTGTCCTGGCTTCACCCATGTTACAGAATGTGATGTTATGTTATGTTATGTTATGTTGCATAGTTTGTGGAGACCAAACGTTGCTGAACACCATTGCTGTTCTCCCCTATCATATCTCGCTCTCATTTGCCGTTCCCCAGCTGGCTGGGAGAGGACAGATGTACAGGCCGCTGTTAGCGTGGCTAAATAGGGGCGTTGTGTTTGATCTCTGTCCCTAATTCACCACATGGACATTGTCAGCATACCTTCCACACACACACACACACACACGCACAGTGATCCATAAACACCCATCCCTCCACCTTTTAAACTTACTGACACTTCAGAATAGAAGAATTTCAAGTTGAACCCTTTTTACCAAGGCTAAATTCATTTCTATGCTTAATCTAAGAAAGGAGTCATGATCATTCGTTCTGTCTGTCATGTTAACGGCAGTCTGGTTCATTTCTTACAGACTGACACACTCTGCTGTTCACATATGATTGGTGTGGCTTTAACCTTGGCTTGGCCTGGGCTCATTTCACTGGGCCAGTGATGAATTTGAATACATTAGTCGGGTCCCAGGTGGGGTGAGCCATCACACCTTTCCCACTGTGTTCATCAAGAGGGGAGCAGGTCAGAAAAACTGCCTTTGCTCCTCCCTGGAGAACCGTCTTAACGGCATGCCATATTTTTAACAGACTCCCTTGCAGTTCTAATGAATATGGTTGGACAGCCACCAAGCAATGAGCAGCTGTGCACCTGCAGCATGGGCACATGTGAATGAGATGAGTAGGAAAAAAAATACCCAACTGCCTTCCACTGCTCGACCACTATCAAGTCAGGTGTTGGGGAAGTCCCAGAGGATGCAGTTTTCTATGTTGTCTTGATTATATATACAATTGTTGTAGGTATGTGTAGCCAGTAGCACATTTGTGTTAAGCAGAGAGCACAAGAGAAGTTTGGGTATGTTGGATTAAGCATGATTTGATTACTATGCACCAAAAGAGTGTGGTACACATGACATAGGCTCCAGTTCTGGCTCTTTACAAGCTTTCGCAGAGGGGTAAGAGAGTAGGAAAGTTGAGTGGAGAGGGAGATGTGGGGGGGGGGAACAGAGAGGGGGGGGGTCACCAAGGGAGAGCAGCAGGGAGAGAAAGAAAGGGATCCGGGTGATCCATCATGGTGAAGTCAGCTGTCCTGGGCTGCCTTCACCTGGGTCATGCGATCGAAGCCACTGCCGCCCACACTTTATTATTGCTCAGCCAACAGTAATTGAGTCACTACAAGGGGGAAGAAGCAGCTGGAGTAAGAAGGAGAGAGAGAGCGAGAGGAGAGAGAGGAGAAAAGAAGAGACTAGCGAGCATACAGGGGAAGTTAAATGAGAAATCATTTCTCGGCATGGCTCTACATGGCTGGTAAATTGTGGTGACAGGGTTGATGTGTGCAGATGGATTTTACCCTCAATTTCTGTGAGGAGTGGAGGTTTTAATCCTCCACTTCTGTCTATGTCTGTCTCGCCCTCTCACTCAGTTTGTCCTCTGCTCCCTCTAACACTCCCAGCCAGATATTAACAGCATCGGCCGCTGGGCCCGGCTGCTCATTTCTGCACTATCGATTTTGCCCTTTATTGAGGTAATAACAGTTTGTTGACGGCACTTCTCTCAACCGCTGGACTAAATCACAGGTGAGGGGCAAGCAGGGAACAAGGCAGTCTAACTTGTCTCCCTCAATTCTTTGGCAAATCTGTGGACATATTAGGCAAGCCCCTAAAAACGGTCAATTCAGCTTAAGTACTGCTTTTTTTTTCCCTGTGGATCTGTGTAGCATGTTAGCTTTAAAAATTAGTTAAGCATTAATCAGTAGCAAGATAGCACAACGAGAGCACACTCAGATAGTTCAATTGTTTACTTTAGCATTATTTTTAATGTTATTAGACAACAGCGTTCAGCCCGTTTAAACAGTAGCACGTAATCAAGAATTGTGTACATATTAAAAAGGGAGAAAGAGAGAGACAGTCATTCGAAAGAACAGCCCCTAATTGCTCAGTGAGCATTCGTGTCTGGATCCAGAGACACAGCTCCGGTCGATGAGTTTGGCTGGGGTCCAGTGTGGCCAGTCTGTGGGCTCGTCCCTTCCCTCTCCCTCTCTCCAGTCAGTGTTTGTTCCTCCCATTTTCCCTGTCACTTCCCATCCACCTGATCCCCTCTTGGCCACCTCTAAAGGGCCTAGGATTCAATCTGTGCTCTGATGAAACAGTCCTCACCACTGGGAAGCAGCGTGCAGTGTTTTCCTTCATCATGCTTCATTGGTGAATGACAAAGACAAATACTGCTCGGGGTCTGAATGTGCATGCTCATATTATTTCAAACCAACTGACTGTTAAAATGTCTAGGTTCTTATGTGCAGGTGTCATTAAAAAAAAAATGGTCTGAAGTATACAATTGGGTTACTGTTGGAGACAGTATATTGCGACTGAAGCAGTCCTGAAGTTTCCGCGTGTTTGGGGGATACAGTCGTCACTTGCTCGCTGTTCAGATGCAGGCCGACAGGTTGTTATTGACTTTCAAAAAGTAACCTTTTAAATCTGTAGAGACAGAATATGAATTATGCAAGGGAGCCGGATTGTTAAAGAGTAAAGGGACTGATATTTGTGATGGATAGAAATTGACAGGTTGAAGACATGCAGAAGGAAAGAGGAGCCCAGGGATAGAATCCAAGGGATATAAATGCTCTTTATCTCCTCATCGATACAATCAGTTTAATTAAAAGAATCAAGTCATAGCATGCACTGCATCAGCTGGTCTCATCCACATGGAATGGACATTCTGCTCTATTTCACATGTGATAGTTTGGGCTTCCTCCAAAATGGTGGCCAGACTGGGTTAAAGCAGCATTCTATAAATAAAAAAAGAAACCTTTATGAAATGACATTTTAACGCGGTATTGACTCTTACCTAGTTATGCTGCGCATAACTATTTATATTTTTATATGTAGTTATTAAAGAGCTAAACAAGGTTTTATAAAGCAGTATGAACAGTCACACAAAATCACTTCATTTAAGAAGTGGAAAAAAAAAAAAAACGATCTAGCCTTTGGAAGTTGTAACGAATGATTAAGCCATCTAGTTTTTGCAGCTAGGAATTATGTAGCAATAATATGCTTTTCCTAACTGCTTGCGTACATCATAGTTTTTCACAGTTCATCACGATGTTTTACATTGGTGTCGTCCCACATTACTATGACTGCACTATCAGCTACATATAATATAAAGCTACATATGATTCTATAAATAAGTGGTCTATGTTACTGCTGCATAGTTTTGTCATGTGACTAAGAGGCTACGAGAAATTGACAGTCTGTTCCCTGTCACTGTAAGGAATAGCTCATTATATAAGAGGTCGTATTCATCAGAACGTGCTGCAGCTCCGGTGGGTGTAACACACCGATGTGGTCACAATTTGATGCTAGCATTTAAATTCACAACCAAATAGAATTTGGGTCCATAATAGCCTCTTTTCAGCATGCTATGTTTCTGCCAAAATAAAAGTGGTATTTGGATATTTGGATATTTCTTTCAGATGACCTTTGAAGTATTTACTTATTACTTGTTAATGTTCTGTTTTATATTCTATAGAAGAGGAGATTTAATCTAGTAGAATTTCTCCACTAGGACCAGAGTTTAATGGTTTTGCGCTAACAGGACATTAGAAAATGATAAAATTGCAAAGGGACTAGCACTGGATTGAATTTTGGGGTTTTCTTTGCTTTGTTTTGTTTTTTACAGGCCTAGCTCCCTTGTAAAAGTACACATGGCGATGCTTTAACATTCCTGATATGATCTGGCCATTATTTCATCTTTTCAGCAATACTTTCTCTGTTGGGCATATATCTTATTACCAGCCATCATCATTTTACACACAGGAACAGATTTGATGTCCAGAGTGCAGTAATGTGTAGGTTGGCCTCAGTGCCGAGGCTGAGCCTCATATCATGCATTACCAAAACACAGTGCCTGAGGGTTGTTTACCTACTATACTGTGTGTGTGTGTGTGCAGTAGCTTACATGTAGGTATAAACACAAGAGAAAAAACTTTTCTTAGCTAAAAGGGCCTCAGTCATAGTTCTGGACTGAAGTTTTATAACTGGGGGTGTTTCGTGCTTCAGCATGGCTAGAGAGTTGAGTGCAGAGCAGGAAGTAGGGCATCGTCAGGATAATGATGGCTCTGACTGATAGGCAGGCGCGCAGACACGCAGATCTAGGATCAGGTTTCTTTCCTGTTTACCGCTCTCAGCTCTCAGCTCTCAGCCCTTACTGGAAACCCTTCTGCTCACCCAGGAAATGGGTTCTGCTTCCAGACACAGGGCCACCACATACAGCCCGCTGTTAATAGCATTTATTTGTTTATCTGGACCAACTTTTGGCTTCTTCCTTATTGGATTTGGACTCTCAACAGATCCCCTCACCCAATATTGTAATGATGGAAAATGGATACAACCCCGTTATAAGCCAGCCAGAAAGGGAGCGGGTAAGAGGAAAGGAGAGAGAGGTACATGCTGTAGATGTATGTACTCTACTGTAGATGAGATGTAGGATGGATAGCACAGTCTGGATGCAGCAGGGAATCCAGCTGTGGGCTAATGCCTCTCATCCCTTATGTTCTTCTGCTTTCCTGGGAAAGCACTGCCACAGAGAGTGCAGCAAATCTAGAGAGAAATGCAGGCGACCAAGGCGGGCATCCATACAAAAGCAGCACTTTAGGCCTCCCCAGGCCCCCTGCGCCTCCTTCAATCACCCGGACCAGGCTCCCCCCGCCCAAGCATCCCTAACGAGGGGTTAACGCAGTGCCAGCACACCCATTATTGAGTGAATTTAGCACCTCGGACAGCGCACTAAAAATCTTTATTGCTTCGCTGACCCCCTCGTCATGATCGTGCCTGCATGTTGTGGGGGTGGCAGCAGAGACGGGCTCTGATTGAAAGGCAATATGTCGGCTAGCGGGCGGGCACACATGCTCGGGGGCTCGTTCACAGCGAGGGTTACACACCGAGGGTGAGAGCAATTTTCTGGTTGTCGCGCCCCAAGCACATTTCCTCAGCCCCGGCACATTAACTTTTAAAAAGGGTTCCACGGGAGCTCCAGGCGTCTACTTCGCCTATGAGAAGAAAAAAAAAATGAGAGAGATGGAAGTGAGAGGGAGAGAGGAGAAAGAAAATGAATACAGAGTAAAGAACACAGTAAATAAATGTTTAATGTGTGGGAAGGTATGGTAATAAATAGGCTTCGGGTTGAGGAGCTGAGACTCAATTACCTACAAGAGAAGGGTGTTATATACACACATCCATCCCCTCCCAGCCAATAGGGCATTTATTTACCTCTACAAGCGTGCATTCGTCTGTTTCTCTGTGTATTTGTATACATGTATTATACATATAATAGACTGTATTAGTATTGGATGAGGAATGGGGGCTGCTCTACAGTAAGTGTGTTATGAGGTTTAGTGTACTGAATGGGTGACTCATGCTCATGGGACACACACACACACAGCTGGGGACGTAAGCATGGGTTGGAGTGCAGGCAGGACTCTTAATACGACATATAGAGAGTCTTATATGTTGTTTACATGTTTAAATGAATGTGATATTGGCCAGGAGGGGTGGAAGTGTACACCCTTCTCTTGCAGGCACCAGAGTATAGACCTACATGACACACAGCCTAATCTCTGACCTAGGGCATGAACCATCATTTTGTCAACTTTCCATTTGTCTTGCCCTCTGTTCTCTGTTTTAGTTTTTATAATTTATTTATATCTATTAATGAATATTTACAGTATCCTTGCTTTAGTTTTTTTCGGTAGTAAAAATCGAGAAGGGTTACAGTTCTTTTAGAGGCAGTTACTAATCACTAGAACTATAACAGTACAATTGTTTTCTTGTCAATAGGAAGTGATTCTGAAGAGAGCAGCAGATCTTGTAGAAGCCCTGTATGGGATGCCTCACAATAATCAGGTGAGTGACCTCCTCATAAGGCCTCACAGCCATGTACAATACAAAACACAAAAGGATAAGAGCAGACCAAAGCAAAATACAAAACGTAGCCATCTTTAAACATGATGTACTTTTACAATCATGCTGAATTCAGAGGAAGGATAAAAGTTATAGAGACAGTGTATCATGTCACAACGTATTTCTCTATTCCCTACCAAAAAAAAAAAATCGATCCTTGCATACATATCAGCATAACTCATCAACATAACAGAAACTTCTCTATCGATGGTTAAAAGAGCTTGAGGGGCCTCCTCCCTGCAGAGGAGCAGTTGGCCACTCCTGTAAGGCAGGTCATCGATTGCAGGGTTGAGTGCTGAAAGTGCAGGGCTGCTGAATTATTTAGATAGTGAATGGGGGTCTGCCTCTGGTCATGTCTGTCTCGGAGGAACCTCTTTCCTATCCGCCTCGCCTTTCCCACAAATCCTCAGCCCTTGTCATTTACCATACAAATATTCTCATAAGGACTCAATTGTGGGGGCAAATTCGGAGAAATGTATGTTCTGTCAAGCATGCCAGATCCCCTGCTGTTTGTTTGCAGTGCTTTCTGCTCATCTGACTGATAAACACAGCTTTTTAGAGCATGGCGAAGATGTCTGATAAATCTATTACTCATAATCTCTTTCAGCCTATCCCACATTATCGTCTGTGCATGAAGTCCCTCAGACATACACTCCACACCACACATTACAGCTTCGGGCCTTACATTTGACTTGCTTTGCAGTATCATATGCTGTATTCGATATTGCAAAGATTCGATATTCGTACAGCTTGTTCCTGTTTCGTTTAACCTTGATGTCAGTGTTTGTGATAGTCTCTGATGTGACGTGGTGCTCATGACAGGAGATCATTCTGAAGAGGGCAGCTGACATCGCCGAGGCGCTCTACAACGTACCACGCACCCACAACCAGCTCTCCGGTCTGGCAAACAGCTCTGTGCACACTGGCATGATGGGCGTTAACTCTTTCCATGGCCAGCTTGCTGTCAACGTCTCTGAATCTACACAGGGAGCCAATCAGGGTAAGAGGAGCTGCCCGCAGTCTTCTCTCAGTTTAGTAGCCAAAGGAAGATTTGAGACAGAAACAAGCACAGTAACATCTTATTTCGCTCAGAGCCAGTGATGTCGTGCTAGTGTGCTGAGAGGGCTGCAACCAGAAGGAAAAGCAAGCCTTGTGCTCTGCTCGTAGAATTTGTCGGCTCCCTTTGCTCCCTCCGTGACAGTGAGTGATTTGTGTTAAGTCAGCGGTAATCTATCAGGCATAGGATGAAAGTGTTGTGAGCAGAGTCACGATGTGTGCTGCCTTTTGTAGCAGACAGCGGGGGGACTTCTGGAGCAAGAACTTCCTGCTGCTTTCACCCATGTCAGCGTATAATGCATTGATGTATATTTATAGTCCATGTCCCCCTTTTCCTCCTTACCTCCTCCCACACTCCATGCACGATTTTTATTGGTCTTGACCTTTTTATTGACAGAATTGGGGGAAATATAGACTCGGAAAAATTATACGGCAGTTCCTGGATAACACAGACCTCTGTGACAGGGGGAAATTCAGAGGAATCTGTAAGAATCTAGGTTTCGTCCACGTGAAGATTTGAGCCGATGTTAGCAGAGAAGGAAACCTTAGAATAGACAGACTATTGCTGTTACCAAATCGATTATATATATATATATATATATATATATATATATATATATATATATATATATATATATATATATATAGTGTTTATA
>CM075009.1:13192137-13251629 GCA_037576675.1 Pangasius sanitwongsei | reverse complement strand
TAGAAACTATTTATGTATAAATAAATCTAATATATATATATATATATATATATATATATATATATATATATATATATATATATATATATATACATCCTCTTTATAACCGTTTAATCGCATGTGTGTGTGTTTGTGTGTGTGTGTGTGTGTCAGGTTTCAGTCGGAACACAAGTAGTGTGTCTCCACATGGTTATGTGCCCAGCACTACGCCCCAGCAGAGCAGCTACAGTACCGTGAGCACGAGTATGAACGGATATGGTAACAGCGGCATGACCACGCTAGGAGGATCGCCCAACTTCCTAAATGGCTCAGCTGCCAATTCCCCCTATGCCAGTGAGTATATCCCACTTCTCTTTTATCTCATCCAGCTCCAAATCACAGTCCATTCATACATGCAGTTTGTACTCAGTGGTAGAACTGCTTTGATCACTGACCCTCCCAGCAAAAGAACTGGTCAGAACATCAGAATATATTTCTGTAACTGTGGTCATACGCAAGACCATTTCTGATGTGTGTAATAGAAGCCTTTGTTACTTTGTTACTGGAGGCCACTTAACCCAGAAAAGAGATTCAGCTCGACGACAAGACGTTGCAGTGTGAAACAAACAGTAATGCTCTAATGGTGAAATACTCAGGCCCATTAGAGACAGCTGTGATAAAGCAATAGATAAAGCTATTACTCTGTGTATGCGTCTATAAGAGCAGAGATGAATGTACACCCATCCTTTCCTGGAGCACACTCAACCATAATGTCCAGCCATTCGTATAACACCAATCTTCTACCTTGGCTTCCAAATTAAAGAGTCTTAATTAAATCAATAAACTAATTGCAGGAGAAGCAATTCAATTTAGAAGCTTTGATTCAGACATGTTAACAAGTATTTTAACAGGCTCAGTGACTCTGCACAGACACTTTCAATCAATGTGGGAGGGCAGACTTCAGAGGCTCCAATTTTCATTAATTGATTAGCAGGGCCTTCATAAACGGATTATGACATTATCAAGAGACTTCACTTGGGAAAGGGTCATAAAATTTTAAGCGCAGTATAGTAACAACAATAAAGGCAGAAGATCATTTCAGAGGCAGGCTGTGACTGTAAAAGCACTGAAGGAGAAAATGCTCTTAATGTATTACAAGGAGGAGGAGCAAATAGTGACGAACCAGAGGAGGTGCCAGGATTATGGAGGATGTCGTGTCTGTTCAAGGCATTTGATCTTCGGAGTTAGTGTTTTTTTTTCATCGCCAATTGGCCAAGAAGAAAATACATCAAACAAATTAAGCCTCGTAACAGCTACATGTATGTAACAGTTATATGAGATGATTCAGTGAGCATATGCTTATTACCCGGGACGTGCACATAGTGACCCCAGTCTCCATGCCTGTTGTCTGTACGATGTAGGACTATAAAGCATGTCCTTATCCATCCACTCACTTGCTTTCCTCTATACCTACCTCACTTTTCTCCTCAGTCGTGCCCTCCAGTCCCACCATGGCCTCCTCCACCAGCCTGCCCTCCAACTGCAGCAACTCCTCAGGCATATTCTCCTTCTCACCGGCCAACATGGTGTCAGCTGTTAAACAGAAGAGCGCCTTTGCCCCAGTGGTGCGTCCCCAAGCCTCGCCACCTCCCACCTGCACCAGTGCCAACGGCAACGGTCTCCAAGGTGAGGGCAGTGCCAGGCTCTGCAAAACACGCAGCACAATGTGAAAATAATAGATATAAGCGTTGCACGTAGAATCTTTAATCCTTATGTTATTTTCTGGTCAAGATGGCAACAAAAACTCATTTTACACCATGTGTTTGTCTCATGTTTTTAGTAAACATGAACTGAAATTATTATTATTATTATTATTATTATTATTATTATTATTATTATTAAAAATGTAATTTTTAAAGGCACTGGTTGATGTAAACCAGTATGTAAACATATTGTTTACCTAATTGTCAAATATCTGCCACCAAGCCGTAACAAATGAAAGGGTTTATGTGCTTAATGAACCTGGGTGGGTACCTTATTTGACTATTTATTATTATTATTATTATTATTATTATTATTATTATTATTATTATTATGGCTTAATAATATAGCATTGCTATAAAATCCAAAGAGATGGCCCTATAGTGAAGAGAGTGTTAATATTAATATGGCGTAGTTAATATTTCACTACATGATACAGCCCAGATATTTTTTTATTCTATTAATCATTGCCCTTTCCACTCTGATTCCCAATGTATAACCTACTGTGTAACTTTGAAAATACTACGTTAGTATTGTCCTGTACTAACCTTCTGATCTGTGGCCCTAATGTTTAATCTCTCTCTCTCTCTCTCTCTCTACACATAAAAAATAACACTGTTCTTTTTTTTCCCTTTTTTCCCCCACTCCATCCTTCCTGTGACCCTTCTCCCTCTCCATGCCTCCAGTAGATCAGTCTTTTGTGGACTCTAGCAAGTATTCCACAGCCAGCTCCCTGCAGGGACTGGCCTTCTCCTGAAGTATGTGACATCTCTACCTCTCTCTGTCGTTCCCTCTCTCGGTCCATTAGCCTTCCCGTCATTTCAGCCTCCTTTGCACCTTCCTCTTCATCTCTGTCCATGCCTCCCTCCTCTGCTGGGTCGCTGAGGACCTACGTCCATCACTGAGAGCATGCCATGTGTGTTTAATTTCCTGCCTGACTTCCTGTTTCCTGTTTCCTGCCCCTCTCTGCACTTTCAATAGTGCTGCTTGCTGATCTTGTTCTCGGTTGTTTTTGTATATTCTTACTTTTCTGATCATAGTTTCATATACCTAGTGTAACAGTATCCTCATATAACCTCAACGATACTAGATTCATTGTAGACCTGTAGGCCTAATTTCCTAATTTTCTCTCCCAAATAATGAACGCTACTTAATATGTGTATTCGGATCAATTATTTTTTTTAATTTAAATGAGATTTTGTGTGTTTTATTTGTCCTCAATAGCCACAGGGAGTAGTGATCTCAAAGAGCCTCCTCGAAGAATAAAACTAAATCTGAAACTCATAACATAGCTCGAAGGTGATAAGATAGTCAAAAACCGTTCGAGATAAAACACGAATGTAAAACAAACGAGTGTAAACGTCAGTGTGTATTGTGTTATGCAGGGCAGCTCGTAACAATGGGCTAGCACGGTTTAGCCCCGTCTGTCTTTCAAAGATTGGGGGGAAAAAAAAAAAAAACAGTGTAAGTTTATTTTTGGCGTCCACATCATCTTATTTGTGGTTACCAAACATTTTAAAGAGTATTATTTTGGATTTTTTGTGAAGCCGAGTGCAACAGCACCACCAGCGGTCATAAGAAAAACACATAGGATGATACAAAGCGAGACTGTGGGCTGACTGTAACAAGCCCGGAGCTGTAGATTCATGCAGCTAATGAATGACAGTGACAGTCATGTAACGGGATTACACACAGCCCCCTAGCTTTAATCTCCATATAGACTAATATCTTTCAGCCAGGTTTTAGTGGCGCTTCCGTTATGCGTCATCAGTAGGTGTGTCACGCACTCAGTCATGGGTGTAATGAATGTGGATTATTATTTATTATCTATCATCTTTTTTTTTCTCCTCTAAAATACGTTTGGAGGAGAAACTAAAAGTTAATATACTGAGTACACTGTCTTTTCTATTTACCATGTCTGATATTCAGGGGAAACACAGCATGAACTCAGTAGAACATTACGAGCTAATAATCTAGCTCCCTACCTACCTTTAAGTGTGTGTGTGTGTGTGTGTGTGTGTGTGTGTGCTAATTTGCCTCAATAGTATTTAGATTTACAGCATTTACAACACCCTTATCCAGAGACTTACATATTATTATTATTATTATTATTATTATTATCGATGCCACTACGGGATAGACCATGGTAGTGAATCAGCTTGGAAGGTTTTTGTGGGTGTTACCATGTTTGCGTGTGTTTTACACTCACAAACCTTTAGTGAATCAGGGCCTCGGACTAAGTATAGACAGGAAATAATAATCCTTAAGCTTTCACACAGTGCGGTCGGACAGTCTGTGTTGAGCGTTCAGTGTAAAAGTAATTGAGTCTAATAGGCAGACAGTGCTTATCATGGTACAGTGAGTGCTTCCTCTCACTGTGCAGAGCACCTCTGACCCTGATGAGCTGCAGTTCATCCTTCCCACCCTTCCTGTGAGCAAGCATGAGGCACTCAAGCAATAGCCTGAGAATTAGAGCAGCGTATGGAGGGGCGATCGATAGGGCGCCAATATGGTGTATGAAAAATCTCCAGTGGTGAGATCTGTAGAGCATAGAGAGGTGAGGAAATACGGCATGATCTCTCATGTGGGGAACCTTACATCTGCTTCAAAATTTATGCAACTATTTTTTTTTTTTCCAGTATTGCTGGAATTATCAGCTTTATGAGACTGTGAGGAACACATGCTGTTTGTCTGTACTGGAGCTATTTATGCAGGCAGTCGAGCTAATGACACTTAGAATATGAATTTACGAGATTCGGTTATTTATTGGTTGCCAGGTTTGTTTGTCATTTGTCACATGAAGGAATAGATGTGCAGCAAACGTGATCTAGTCTCAGGGGATGAGGCGTAATCTATAACCGGTTTTATTCATTTTTTTCCCCCAAAGCAATTGAAACGGCGTTTCCAAAAGGCATTCCCTGCCGTGAATTTGACCGACCTGTTCTCAGCACATAAATTTAGCAAGAGCTCAGTCTTTTGACCATCGGAATACAATACTGGTCTCCTCGAGCCCTAAGCAGCTAGGTCCTTGTGGGAGACAGACATTATTTAGTGCATTCCACAGCACTCTCAATCATAGCTCAGGCACGGAGGTTGTCCTGTAGTCTTATCACTAATTGTGTAGATGAATTGTTCACATAATGGGTCCCTGATGGAGGAGGGGAAACTGATTTACAAGCATTAAACTGAGTTATTATTTTTTCCTGACAATCGACTCTAATTAAACATCGAGGACGTACACAACCGCGGCGGCTCAAAGAATCACACGGCGTCAGGGTATCATTTAAAGAAAGAGATGTAAAACAAACAGCAAGCCTCCAAGACTCAAAGCTTCTCACTATAAGTGACTCGTTCACATACTCTCCTTCTGTTATCTGTTCTTCGGTCGTCAGTGCTTTTGTCTTTGCAGTTTGCATGCATTCTACAGTATGCGCCTGCAGTTTAACTCTCTTTTCTTCCTGCTTTAGGGATTTTTTGTTCTGTTTTCCTTTGTATCATATTTCCTCTGGACAGTAACAAATAATTATTGCACAATACGTAGTTTATAATCAATCAGCGGAATAGTTGGAATTGAGGCCAAGACAACCGTGGGGCATAGAGATTTCGATTTGTTCATTTCGTTTCAACAGCGTGTGCATTCCAGATGCTCAAACTGCTTTTATTTGGAACGGTTTCATGGAAGTAAACACAAAAGTAAGTTGATACATGACCTAAAGGCCTACTTTCTCACATTCTCTCTCTCTCTCTCTCTCTCTCTCTCTCTCTCTAGCGATCACAGGGATGATCGTTCCTCCCATGTAGTGGCTCCTGGGCTGCTGTTGAGACACGTTTTATATCAGCTCATGCTCGAAACCCCCTCAGCCTGGACCCCGAAGGTCTGCCTGTCTCCATGAGGACAAGGGAGAAGAAAAAAGAAAAAAAAAAAAAGAGAAAAACCCCAACTTTGAAAACTCAGGCCTTTTTACAAGGAATTTGAAATGAAGGGAAAAGTATGGGGTGTTGGTTTGATTTTTTTCTAACTTCATTTTTAAACTCAAAGTCGTTTTGAAGCGGACATTATATGCGTTTTATACAGACTGTACCATACACATACGACACTATGAAAGCAGCTTCATCTGTAAAGTTCCTGTTGTATAGCAGTGAGGGGGGAAAAAAAAATGGCAGTTCTGTTGAAAAGGTGAATTTTTGTTTTACGTTTCTGAGATGTTTAAGAAATTTATAATACTGAGCAACTGTGTACACAGGTGTTTTCTGTCCAAACGAAAGGAAAATGAACTCTTTATCATGGCGCTAGTCCACGGCCAACAAATGAAGTTTGCCATACCTGTTGCTTTTTTTTTTTTTGTGTCGTTTAAGTTTCGCCGCCATATTCAGTGATCGTTTGTATTGGTTGTCCAGGTACATGCTGGTTTGTTTATCTGTCTCATTGGACAGGAGAACACTTTAAAAAGCGGTCATGAGCTGATTTTCATTAGCCTTCTGGCCCACTGTGAAGATCCCCGACTCACATCCTGCTCCCAGGGAGGAGTGCTTGAGGAATAGAATTTTTTTTGAAATGAATCCATATTTATATTTATACAAAAAATAATTTGCTGCTCATCAGTGCCAGAATATGTAGTACACACACACAAAAAAAAAAAAAAAAAAAAAAAAAAAGAGAGTACACTATGAGTTGCTATGCTGTGTTAGCTTGGAAAATATTTTTACATGTCCTGAAGGATGTTTGTATGAGGCAACATGATGAAGTCATAAGACACCGTCAGTCGATTTGAATTCGAGTAGTTGCTGGTTTAGTACAGATGAAAAAAGAACAAAATGCCATAAGTCTGTTGATTATTACTGTTTTCTCCATGTGTCATATTTGCTGTGAAGGATCAAATGAAGGGAGGCAGGAGAAGAATGCATGCCTGTTCCGGCTGCTAAAAGAACCAGGAAGAAAACGAACAGAGGATGTCGATATTTAGCCCGGCATTGTAACAGCCTCCTCTTGCAAAAGTGTTAAACGTTCAGCTAATGCCCATTTAATCAGCTCTCTCTGCTAGTCAACTATTTTGTATGTATGCGTTTTGTTTTTTTGTTTTTTTGGTTACATATATTTATATATATCGAAATGTCTTATGGCAGCTTTTCAGTTTAGTATCACCTGTACTCTAATCCGATCTATTCTAATCTAATCCTCTCACTGACTGTAGTAAGGAAAAGCGACAGGAACAGGAAACCAACACGAGTCTGCACATTAAAAACTAGGTTCTGTACAATGTTCATATACATGATGTATTTAAAGTTTGTACATTGCTTTTCTCCCCTCATTTGATTCGACTGTGTAAGTTTATACGTGATCACGTGCCGTTGTATTAGCCACCTTTGTCTTCGTTTTTGAAATGTACTTCGCGGATCGTTTGTATTTACTTTTCATGTTTGCCATGCTCTCGTTTTTTAAGTTACATTCACGAAAAAAAAAAAAAAAAATCCATTGTCTATTTTTGTATAATTTGTAAGTTAAAAGAAATTTGTTTCATTTTTTGGAATTTTTTTAATGTATGGAAAAAAAAAGTAGCATCTTATTCTGATAGCATTTAGTAGTGTAGATTTTTAAAATATATATATATATATATATATATATATGATGAATATATAAATCTATACCTTTTTTCTTGTTGAGGCTTACAAAAGTTGATACTGTTAAACTAATAATATGCATGGGCTCTTCTCTCCCGAGAGTGACAGTTCCATTTTGTGTGTTGAAACCAGAAGGGAATTTTTTGATGAAATATGAAAATACTTTCTTTCTCTTTTGGTTTTACTTTCCTATTCTTTCTCTATTCTTTTGAACTTGTCGATTATTTATGCCTGCTTGTATATCTGTGTATTTCTGTCTTAGTCTTTTCACTTTACCAGTACCAGCAGTTTAGATGCCTTAACAATGCAAGCTAATAAGCATACAATCACTTGCACAGTCCCATCACCACCATTAAACAATGCCATCGACTTTCTTATGGGACAGTTTTATGACATCAACCAAACAAAGCACAAATTGGGCAGTTTTACACAAATACTGTTAATAAGACCCCGCTAATCAGAGCAGGGAACGAGGAAATGAAGGGTTTGTGGGTTTTTTTTTTTTTTTTGTATTGGTTTGGATTATGAAGGATAATGTGGAAGCTAATGTTGCGTATGGAGAGACTGTATGATTCATATTTAATGTTTGTTGTAGCTATGTAATTTTGCAAGGGGAAATGGGGTGCACTTTATTATTAATTTAAAACGAAAACTGCCTTTTTAATTTTGTTGGTGTTTTATTAGTGTATGAGTGGGGGGAAGACCCTAAAAAGCCATACTGTTTAAGCCAGAAGTTCACGTTTAGCTTACAGAGTGCCGATTTGACGGTGGAACTCTGAAGATGGTAGCACACCTTACTGTGTGTGTGTGTGTGTGTGTGTGTGTGTGAGTGTGAGTGAGATGCTGTCTTAGTGCTCCAGTAAGTAGCACTGACACATTTCTCCCTCTGGAGTGAGAGGTCTGAATGTCAGAGCACAACATGTTGCCTCTCAGGCTCTTACACTAACTCGGTTTGCTTCGCCGTTAACTCCCTTTCTTCTGCCAGCCAAATTGCCTGTTGGAACAATATTGCCAACAGAGCCCCGAGTGTTTAGGCTGTAAAGTGCATGGCCCTTTGTGAGCAGAATAAAGTGTTGCTTTCTGTAGTGTGTGTTACCATCAAACAGAGAATATGGCTTTTCATGAACCAATGTTGAGTTTTTCTTGTGTGTGTGTGTGTGTGTGTGTGTGTGTGTGCGTAGACTTTTTTGACAGAAGCCACTGATGACAGAGCAGCGTTTGGGCTCTTCTATCACATTCTCACTCAGAGTGGAACAAACTTTTCCTTTCATATGAATTATAAATATATGGCTGTCCTACAATGGCCTCTTTGTTCATGTTTCCATCGTAATGATCAGGAATGGGCAGCTGATAAAGCAACAAGCATTCTATATAAAACAATACTCAAACCAAAAAAGCTGGTTCCCATTTTTTTTTTTCTTTTTCTTTTCCTCTATGCTTTTCTCTCTGTTGTTATTTTTTCTCTTTTTTTTTTCTTCTTCCTTTTCTTTTTTGTCGTCATATCTTTGAATGGATCCACACTGAGCAGTTCTGTTGACAAAAACTACTGTATAGATTGTTATCATTTTTTTTTTTTTTTTTTGGATGAAGGCTGTAAAATAACTTTTAAAATTCACAATATTAAATTAAAGTTACTTCTTGTCTGTGATCTCGCAAGCATCCTTTTCTTGTTGCAGGTAGTGCTTTATTGACACACGTATAAATGGCTTCTCAGGCGATTGTCCTCTATACTTCACACCTGACGCTGCAATGGCTTTTGCCCTCTTCCATTTCCTGCCAGACACTCTTTGACTTCCTGAATGTAACAGTATTCCAAACACTTCACCAAGAGACCCTCAATCCCCTTCAACATCCCTAAATACTATTACCACTTATTTCTCTTAAAGAAAGCACATTTTAATTAGTCTTATTCATTACGGTATTGTTATTACATACCGGACAGTATAATGAACGTGCCCTACCGTTAACGACGGGCTCCTAAACTTATTAATTGACCTGCACGTTGCATTTAATTGACTCATCATTTGCATTTTCATTCATCAGCAAAGAAGAATCCTTTTTTTTACTTTGCATAACTGGTTCAACACCCTTCTGTTGTAATTAGCTTGTAAAAGTCACTGGCAGCCTTTCTTGCTGAACTTGACCTCAGTGGCAGAGCTTTGGAGTGAGCTGCAAAACAACCCTGACAGCAGTAATGAAATGTGAGTTTGAATCATTAATATCAGAGCATCAAAGCACTGCCTGGTTTCAGCACTATACGGATTATTGTTGTTCGTACATCTGATTTGTACTGAATAAAGAAATGATGTAGCTAGATGACTAAAGGGAGGAGGGTCCAAAAAAAAAAAAAAAAAAAAAAACCTGAGCAAGAATCCCAGACTCTTCCAAGACAGCCAGGTTTTTAATCATTTACAGATCAGTGAGATGAGTTCATAGCACTTGCTCTGTTCTGGTATTAATATTACACAGTAAGTCAGTCCTGCTGTTTTAGTACACTAGTAAACTGAATGAAGAGTAAAGTGCAGCGGTGCATGGTTCCTTCTTCGGCTTAAGCCGAGTTTTATTGTTCAAACAGCTGCTCCGTGGAAGAAGGAAGAAGAGCTTTAGATAGCCATTAGCTAATGGATTATTGAGACACAACCACCATCCTCTTCACCTCCAGTCTGCACCCCTGCTGAGAGCCACTTAGCACACAAAGCCTGCTTTAAACATTATAGATCCCTGGTGCGGTATCAAGCTTCTCCTTCTGTTCTCTCTCTCTCTCTCTCTCTCTGTCATGGAAGCTTGTGCGCAGGTGAGTGTCGATGTCACTTATCACTGTTCACAGACAGAATCTTTATAGATCTGAATTGACCAATCATCGTTAACGACACCGTTGATTACCTTCAAACTACATTTATAAGGGTGTTTATAAGGGGAGTCCAAATTTATCACCTTTTTTTGAAACGTTATCCATATTAACACTGCAGTTCTTACAAGAATATCAATATATTATAACCTATACACAGTATTGTTGTACTATAAATATATCCTCACTCTCTCCCTCATTCTCTCACTTACTCCATAATAACAATAATATAATATTAAAACAATAAGTTTAATTTAGGTAGCATTTTTCCAAAGGTCAAGGACACAAGGACACAGCATTAACAGAAATACAAGCAACCCAAGGCAGCAAAGCAGCATTACAAGGTACAAATAAAAATAACACTGACCAGAATAGTGTCGACTGAAGAGCTGTTTTAGCTTTAAGAACACTGAATTGTACATTCTGAGAGACGAGCTAAGTGTCGCTTAACGATGAGTGAAACTTGACTCTGTGACTTTGTAAGATGTGACCTAAAGCAGCATATAAATTATGAACTGAAATGTGCCAAGAATAGATCCCCACGTTGTATAACAGGGGCAGTGGAGAATGGTGACAAAATGCTGCCTGTTTAATTGGTTTTGTAAGTGATTATAATTACATTAATTATATGCTGAATATTCGGTGCACACGCTTACTTCTTTTGCACATGGGCAGCACACTTACTTTTACTGAATTCAAAGTTACCATGCTCAAATGATGTGAGTAACAGACTCACCATGTGAACACTGTCACAAATGCCAGTCTTATCCTTAACCCTAACTTTTATCATTCGCAATTTTTCAAATCCCTAAATGTTGGTCTGACTATTGGTTTAAAAATCGCATGACATTCTTCAGGTTCCCTTGTGTTCCCCTTAAACCTGGCCATGCCAAGCATCAGGTTCTCACAGCACTGAGGAAAATATAGCCAGCAGTTGCCACTATGGAGGTGTTCTTCACTGCACGAATAGCCCTCCCCGGGCAACATACTTTCACTTAATACTTGGAGATCAAGAGAACTACATGCCATGCAGGAGCTAGCCTTGCCTGTAGCAGCAAAATAAATTTAGAAAAGCGGAGCGTCTGCGGCTCCCTGGATGAACGGCAATGGAGGATAGGGAGAGCTGAAAAGCTCCTTTGAGGGGGGAAACAGGAGTCCCACCAGGGAGCTCAGGTAGACGGGAGAAAAGGGCCAACAAGGGACGAGCAAGACAAAGATGGCAAACTTAAGAGGGGGAAAAACGAGAAAGAATAACAAGGCAAGAGAGCGGAGGGGAGCTGCCAAAAGAGGAAGAGAGAGTGAAAGAGAGGGTCCTGTGAGATCTGCGCGATCAGAGGGAGACGTTGGAGACAATGGGGGAAGGCGCCAGGAGAGAAAAGAAAGCGACCAGACTCGGAGATGGAGGGGGTACAGGTGGTGGTTGGAGGGGAGGGTCTTCCCAAGGGACACATGCCTGTCAGTGCACAACACAAAAACACAGGGGCCAAGCTATAGAAAAGGGGAAGATGGGGAGAGTGATGGGGGGGGGGGGCGGTGTTTCAGCCCTTGCCTCTCTTTGCATCACACATACTGACACACACACCACACATACACATGTGGTGCAGACATTGCTTGTCTTCCTGTGTACATGGCACTCTTAGATACATCTTTATAACGAGCACAGAGGAGCTGGTGGCTGGTGGCATTAGGTTTAACAAAACATGATGGGACAAAAAAAAAAAAAAAAAAATGGCAAGACTTATTCACTGTCATGTCCTGTTTGTGACTCTGGTGTTAAAATCTTCTGATCGGATGTCACCCACAAGGCAACGGGAGTAGAAGGAATTACTTAAGGCCATGTTACACTGGGGAGAAAAAAATGGGCAATTGTCAACTTTCAGATTTTTGGACAATTTCTATCGATAAACGTTACGCTTTCACAATATGAAAAAAATATCTCCAATTATCGATATACTGTAATTTCATATTTTTATTCATAGTGGGCACGGTGGCTTAGTGGTTAGCGCATTTGTCTCGCACCTCCAGGGTTGGGGGTTTGATGCCCTGTGAGCGTGGAGTCTGCATGTTCTGCCCATGCTTCATGATTCCTCCAGGTGGTCCAGTTTCCTCCCTCAATCCAAAGATATGCATTGTAGGCTGACTGGCATCTCTGAATTGTCCATAGTGTGCGAATGGGTGTGTGTGTGTGTGTGTGTGAGAGATTGTGCCCTGCGATGGATTGGCACCCTGTCCAGGGTGTCCCCTGCCTTGTGCCCCGAGTCCCCTGGGAGAGGCTCAAGGCTCCCTGAGACCCTGTGTAGGATAAGCAGTACAGAAAATGGAAGGGTGGATGGATGGATGGATGCATTTTTACTCATAAGTATATTTTATTCTTGTATTCCAAACATATTAAATATACTCTTAGCATAAAATTGCTTGCATTTTCCATTTTTAGGTAGAGTCACTTTTCAATCTATATCTATGTACAGCAAATCCATATCTAATTCCATATCTTTAGCAAGTTCGTTTCAAAAACATGTTGAATTGGTAGTTTACTTAACATAAAGTGCTTCTCATGCATAGCCTTCCCAGCCTTCAAAGAAGATACGGTCAGATAATTTCACAAACCAGCTCACAGGACTTAAAGCTTTTAGGTGACATTTTATCAAGCTAAGTTTTGTTAAGCTGTTATGTAAACATTTGTCCACTAGGGGTGCTATTACAAATAAAGCATTCTGAGTACAATGCATTTGTTGAAAAGATGTATTTTTGTAATATGGAAATTAATGTGCATATTTAATGACCTACTGACTCATTTGCCTATTTGAATAAATGGTTAGCATGCAATTGTAACGTTAAAAAAAAAAACCTGTCTTTGTATTTAGCCAAGTAAGTTCTGTTCTGATATGAGCGAAAAGAAGAGAAAAATATACCTGACCTTAATTACTGTTGAAAGACGATTTGAATGGCAGAGGAAAAAGAAGGAACACATTAGCACAGTTTGACTGAATGATGTCACATGAAGGCTAGCTGCTCTGTGTCATGTGAGAAACACAGTAGCAGACCTGAAGCTACTAGCTTTGTGTGTTTTATGACTTCAGATTAGCCTGTCAAAGAGTCGTATTTTCACTTTATGCATCCTTGCATGGTTTTGTGCAATCTACATTTGTAAAAGCGTGCCTATTTTGCACTGTAGACACTTTTTCTCTTCTTATGAATGCAGAGAGATTTATAGCAGTAGAGAAAGATACAAGGAAAAGGGCAAAGACATAAATTGAGATTTACGTCAGGACTTCATCTCTGACCATTTTTGGGCTGATAATGTCTGTATTGCATAAGCCCCTTTCTTCCATTGTCTGCTAGATCAAGGCAGACTATTTGCTTCAAATATATATATGTGATTATTTTCATTTCTGGTTTCAAACGTACTATGGTACGCGTTAAAGCTGTCTGCTATGCTGATCCTTATAAAGGACTTGTAGATTGATAGTGGCACATTCTGCTAGAAAACCAGAAAGTGTATTCCTTTATTTTTTTTTAATTAATATAGTACACTGTGAGCAGCACATGCAGTTAAGTGAACTGGCTGCTCTACATTGCCTCCAGGTGTGAATGAGTATGTGATTGGTGTCCAAGATGCCTGACAAGGACTGTCTTCCCATTCAGGTGTATTCCTGTGTTATTCCTTATGTCGTTCTAGGATTGAACAATTACTGAAATTGAACAAACGGGTGGTTCGCTGTTGGCCGGTTTTCCACCACATCCACACCTCAGTAACTCAGGCACCACAAACTTGAGTCCACATTAGCTCTTCTTTGAGTGCAACGTAGTAAAAGGAAACGCTCAAGTGCATGTATTTGGGAGTTGAAAAGAAACAGGCAAACACATAGCTAAACCTTATTTCAAGTGAGTCTGCAGAAAATCATCAGTTACGGTCATGTGGTTTGCCTGGTCAGCCCAGTGCAGTGCTTTTGTCTGTATCTCATAATTTTGCCCACTCGGGACCTTACTGTATCTCTGATGAATAAAGAAAGAAAGAAAGAAAGAAAAGTCTCTGACTCAGGCAGAGCAGAAAGGCCAATGTGAGCCTTTTAAACGGCATGTGTTACACTGCACAGGCTGTGGGGTGCAGATGTAAATTTACACCCACAGTAGGTGCTGCCATGTGCCCCCAGACACTGAAGCATCTCTTGTTGGGTTTGATACATATTCTAATTGCCGTGGGTAATTTGCTGTGAGTTGTACTTAATGAGAGGTCTGAGGGACCTAATGGATGATGGAAACTGCATTTAGCTGCTTAGCTCTCACCCATGCCACCAGTGAGGGACACACGAACTCTGTTAGATAAATTCATATTATATATTTATGGGCCTTTTTGACAAGATGTTTTTTTTTTTTTTTTTTTTAATCTGCATATATTACCATTCTTTTGATTGCTGTGGCTAAAAAAACAAGCATTTTCTTTTCTCGTAGCTGTAGCTGCTGCCAGTTGGCAGTGATTCAGCTCGGCAGATGAGACGGGAGATGGCTGCGTAATGAATGCAGACCCATTAGCACAGGTATCAGTGTGTTTTTTAGCAGATTATTTATTCTTTTTTTTTTTTTCACTGTAGTAATTATTTACCTGAATGTGTTTTTGTGATTAAAACACCATGGCTTTGATAAATGGACAGAGATCACAGTAAATACACAAAGCTAAGTGTTTAGGTCATGGGGGCGTAGCAACAATATATTACATCCAACGTGTTTGATAGCTGTCATAGTTAGGTGATTTTTGCCTTTAGCTTTTGTGATGTGCTATGAATGAAATATTTATCTGCAGCTTTTGATGATTTCAAACCATTAGCCTACAAAGTTACACACAGAGAGAGAGAGAGAGAGAGAGAGAGAGAGAGAGACTGGGGTCATAGCTTGATTGCCTGTGAGTAATGGCCCACGTTTACCACATCATCTGGCCCACACACCACTGTGAACTCACGGTGATGAACTCATCCAAATCTGTCACAAGTCACACAGTCACAAGAGCAGAGCTTACAGCTGGACCATGCTTAACCCAAACTTTAAATGACACACAAGCACCCTTTGCATTTGGGCCAATCTTTGGACCAAATTACAAATACCATTCAAAATTTAATATGATTGCTTACAATTGGTCCACAATACAATTGCCATCACCATATAACTGACCCTTATAAACGTACTTATAAACCAAATCCTCTGCTATTTAGTACCCTCGATGATATTTACCTGGGAAAGTAGTGTAACTCATTTAAGGGCCTAATAAAGGGTGCCGATATATCCGTACACATCACCATACACATCTTTGTCTACACTGTGAAACAACTGAATATTCCTGGTTTCTATTAATCTGCTTAATCAGTGTTTCACAACAATAGTCATCACAGTTGCACACTGTTCCGGCTCTGGAGGACGTGTGCACAGGGCCACATCAGCCCTTGATTCGCTCCTAATGGGGTCATGATGGTGCCACGTTCGGCTGACTGGAATCTTGTGCATCCAATTGACAGAAGCACGTTGATTGATGCTTGGTGGCGGCTTCACATGTTATATTATTCTATTCATTTAATTAAGTTTCCTAAGCATCATTAAGTGCCATTATATTGTAATAGGAGAAATGCAGAGTCACAAGTCAAGCTAATTTGTGATTAATGTTGTGTATCAGTGAGAGCAAACGGAAGATTTGCAATTTAATGAGACAATTCTGTATTTAAATGCTGAATTGGTAAAAAATGCAAACGGTGACAGAAATTAAGGCAATTTAATGAGAGTGGCAACGAGTTTCACAAAACATAACAAGACCACTTACTCTTGATACAAAATATGCTCCAGTTGGTCTTAAAACGATATAAAAATGCCTGTGAAAGGAATTATGGTTTATTAGGGGAGAGAGATTTGGCTGTTTTATTAAAAAAAAAAAAAAAAAAAAAAATTAATGTGCCTTTAAGACTTATTTAGTTTGTAAGTTTGTTCTCCCTTCTCTCACTCCAGTTCTCAGTCTCACTCCTGTTAGGTATGTCTTCACAGAGCCCATTTGGCTTGCGTTTGTCTCTCTGTCCATCCATCTCTGTTGTCTATCTGTGTCATGTGTCTGATTGCAAAATATCTCTCCCTCTGTCCTTACGTCCGCCTGACAACCCCCTACCCCCCCCACCCCCCCACCCCCGCCTTCTTGGCAGAGATCATGCCCAGCTCCTGGCTCCTGTCCTCCAGGCTGGAGGGCTTGTGAAAGCTTCGTGTTTACAGGCCCTGTTGCCCACAAAAAATCAGCTACAGATTGCCATTAATCTATGCTTGTTGCTGTTGTAGCTCAGCCAATGAAGCAGTGTGTGACCACGGCACGGCCCCATCCACTTTGGAGCCGAGGCTGCCAAGGCGCTGTTTAACCCCGGTGAGCCAGAGAGGGCACGCACATATAACTCTTCCTAATGTATTGTCCCTCTCGCAGGTCTCAACAAGCCCCTTCTGCTTGCACGCCGCTATTTGTTACCACTAATTTGACGTGTTTATGGCCTGCCTCCCTTATATTAGATACTCAAAGGAATCGATTGGGCTTAAATCGAAACACCTACAGCCACGCCGGCACGTCAATACAGAGATGAGTGCTTAATCTCAAGGACCAAGGAACACAGGGTCCAGAGGGAGCAAACTTTGTACTTCTAATTTATGTATGTAAGTATCTCAATTACGTTTGCGTGTACATGTTTGTGGGAGTGTTATGTGCTTACTGGAGAGGTGAAGAGGGCTGTGATTTAGCTCCCAGCCTGGAGATATCAGAAGGGACTGTAAAGGGGAGAAATGCTGAATGCTGGAGCTGCATGATCTGGCACTTTGTCATGAGTTTTGTGTAGTCGTGTAGTTTAATGAGTGGAGACCATGATTCTGTAATGTTGGACTGATCTGTCTAAATGTGTTCCAGGGTGAAATCGTCACTGCAAGAAGATAAGTATTATTCGACATTATGTTGTTTTCTACAATATCATGTTATTTTTTATATATATTGCACAGTTCACAAAAAGAGTGAAGCATCCGTTCACTGCTGTCCCATTTGCTATGGGTGACTGCATGGCCCGTGTCTTGCTTCGGACTGGTCTAATGACTTCCAGACCAGCAGGTTGACTGTGTGTTCCTCCATTACTCCTGCCGTCTCGGGTGTACAGTTTTAATAGCAGTACCCCAAAAAGCCCTGCAGCCTTCATTTGGCCCCTCACACTGAAGCAGCGAGAGCCAGAGATCACTGCTCGGTTCTTGCCAGATTGAGATGTTTCCGGCACTAAACTAAGATACTGGGAAAATAATAATAATAATAAAATAAACAAATAAAAAGCAGTGCTATGTTGCAGTTTGCCTAATCTTCTGGAATTTTCTGATTTTTCCTCTGTACCTTGTTTTGTTTGGATTGTTTTTGGGAATTTATTCCTGCAAAATTTATGATAAATGTAAATAAGTTCTTTTCATCCCAGAATCACAGCATGGGAACCACAGCCTGGAAAGTGGACACTCCAATCTGACTTTTATAATAAACGAGAGGGCAGTAATTTTTCCATTGGCCCTCCTGCCCCTCCTGCCAAAGCCATTTGCCCTGCTACTTCTGAGCTGGTGCGTTTTCTACAGCCCACATTCATTTTGTGTTTTCTTCTTTCTCAGCATGGTGTGGGTTTGGGGGGGGGGGGGGGGCATCCTGAAGAAGAGAAAATAGAGCACAAAGCATATTTCAAGTTTATGAAGCTTGTTCACTCCTCACGTTCCTGCCTGATTACTCTGAGGGAGAGACAGCCCGGGAAAAAAAAGAAGACAGAGGGAAAAAAAATCCTCATCTGGAAATGATTAGTTCCTTTTTTGTCTTCCTCTCAGCATTAACACAACGTGACAGGCTATAAGCATTTAGTGCCATATTTCAAAGTTATGGTTTATAAACATCTGGTGAAGCTCTCTCACGCACTCTTGGGGGAAAGGAGATCTTTTTTCCACATTGCACTGTGTTTGTTTTGGGCTCAACAAGGTGAGAAACTGCAGTAATGTGAGAGGCCATTGTACAGGAGTGCAGCAGGGAAGATGGGATAGAGGCAGGTATGAAATAACGTGGCCTCTCTCAGAGCTCCAGCTTCTTCAAAAGGGCTGTGGCTGGAAGCCATGTGCTTGCACACACACACACACACACACACTCACACACACACACACAGGCCACAGCTCAGCTTTTAATGCCCTAGGCAGCAGGACGGAGGGCGCACCTGGCCAGCCACAGTCACTGCAACGCATGAATCAAGTAGATTGATCTCTCTCTCTCTCTCTCTCTCTCGCACTCTATCTATCTGTCTCTCTCTCTCTCTCTCGCACGCCCATGCTCGCTTGCTCCTTTACTGACTGTGTCCACATTCATCAGTGACTCATGAACTTTTGGAGCCAATATCACAGGGCATTCAGACATACCCTACAATCCATCTCTTTCTAAAAGTGTACAGTACTGCGTACTGTAGCCTATTTGTATTGCGTATAAAATAATAACCGAGACACCCCAGATGTTATTATTTGAATCTCTGCATTACATATGCATTATAATGATATCGTAAGGTTCACATTTCACCCCAGCCTTAGCCAATTAACAAAGGGCACATTGATTATGGCTCTAGAAAAACGGTCCTCTTTCCACGGACCAGTGTCTGATGTGTTTTCCTTGGCTTGCCCAAGTGAAACTTTTGTCATTCTTTCAGCATATTTTTTTTTTTTTTTTTTCAAAATTAGAAACATTAGAAACCCGAACTGCAGTCATGTTTTGGTTTCAGTATTACACTTCCACAATTATATTTCAAAACACAACCAAACTGTTTGACGGCCAAATTGAAAAGCCTAAAACAACATTCTACATTTGAAACACATGCTTTTCAAATTAGGCCACGCCATTACAGTAATGGGAATGTGCTCTTGCTCTGTTACAGGAGCAAAACTGGAAACATATAGCCTTGTATGATATAGATGGCTTCTACTGAATATTCTGACACTGAACTCCACAGGGGAAACAGACCTGTGTAGGTATGCACTCTAGGTGACCTTGTATGCACAGGCTCTCTTTCTCTGTCTTTTTCTATTTCTCTCTGTGTCCGTGTGTGTGTGTGTGTGTGTGTGTGTGTGTGTGCAGTAGAGAAAGAAGAGAGCAGAAGAAGTTGAAGAAGACAAATATAACACTGTACTTCAGGGGCTATTTTTGTCCCGTGATATTTTTTTTTTGCAGAGAACTAAACTTATAGCTTTGCTTCTATGCTAAACGTGTAGGAACAACAAAAATAAAGGATGGGAGGATTAACGAAAAAAAATGCCTATATGTGGGGGGGACACATGCCAATACCATTTCACACACATTTCTGTAGTATTTCATGCCAAACAAGATGCTTTTATTTCCATGAGTTGTATAATAATAATAATGTGCTACACCCTTCATCAATAAAGTTAATATAGCAGTCTGTGGCTCAGTACTCCCTGATGTGGCCTTGGGAATATCTGCTGATCTACAGTGTGTGTCTCCACAATGACACTATCAGTCTCTGCCCGGTATGAATCACACGCACTAATAGCTGCAGTGAAATGACGGCTTGAGTGATCCATGCAGAGATCAACGGGCAACAATGCTCTCCAGTCTCCTCTGACAAAGTACATCTTACTGGCATGTTGAGTGGAGCTTTTGTCGGGGCTGTTTTCTTGTCAGAGAGACATGTTTTCTCTGGCCCTGTTCAGAAGTTTGTCTTGTAATTTTGCCAGATGGACACATGTTACACATGGCCACAACACACACACACACACATAGTGTATTGACAGTGTCCACTTCTAACAAGCTCCTAAATTTAGCAGCAGTTCTATCATCAAGCTTCTCTGTGCCCTCTCTTATTTTACCCTCGACTCTAATAACTCAGGACGACTTGGATGACCGACGTTCCAGTGATTAAGTCTCACGTCTTTGTCTCCAGCTGCTCTGGGGCTTGTGCAATACAGATGCTGGTGAGCTAAGTGTTTGTTCTGAGGTGCCCAGACTGTGTTGTGTTTGTATTTTGAAACCTCGATTGTCGACTCGAGTGGTTTCAACACTGTGATTATGTAATCAGGAATTCTGCCGTGTTTATTTCCATTTTCATTTGCCTGAAGGCCGAAGGGAGGACCGTGTAAACAGAACGTTTGATGATCTGTTAGTAATGGGAAGAGGATGGTACAGTGGACACTTGTATCAACTAGACTACTGTTGACAAACATATGAATAAAACTAGTTCTGAACAAACCGAGACTGTACTTGTGAAGTAGACAGAAGTGTTTCTGTCTTAAAAAAAAAAAAAAAAGGTGCACAGTGCGCGCGCGCGCGCGTGTGTGTTTAACTATCACATAAGTGTATTTCTTTCCAATATCTAATATCTATTCATTTTTACCTGATATAAATCAGCAAAATTAAATTATATAAGTAACGTATAATATTACTGCATTACTCTGTCATTCTCTCTCTCTCTCTCTCTCTCTCTCTTTCCAAGTCTTTTCCATGTCTTGGTTGAATGCCAAACAAAAGCACCTTAATGTGTTGGGAGAACGAGATTATAGCATTTTCATTGAGAACATGTGGAAATGATTCACTTGTAATTCCTTGTAATTGTAGCTCTGATATAAGTGAGGTCTGGAATTCATTTTCATTACTGTCCTGACTGATTGAGCTATTATATCACATTTGCTATGCAATACAGAATGATGTAGGAATTTGTAACAGGAGGCCATTAAATGTTTGTTGAAATCGTTTCTAGCGAAGTTACTGCTTAAGGGCACACATTCAAAACATTGTCCATATCCTTCCATCTTTCTCACTGCTCCCTATATTTTTGGGTTAATCTCTCATTGTACTGGCTATGGAAGAACCAAGATGGTTCGGGTAAAATATCAACTAATCAGAGGCTTTAAATAGCTGACCCCCTGACCGACGGTTTGAGTGACAGGTCATGATTATCCTGTACGTTCATGCAATTAAGTGAACGCCTCTATAAACAGAGACGTACTCTGTTACTGGCCGTAATAACACTTCCTCTAATAGTGCATGTTGAAATACAGGCCAGTGAGGAATATCATCACAGCTGCCTCCTGTCCTTGGTATCATAGCCTGGGAATGATGCAGATTATAGACACATCTCATACTGAGTATATTCTTGTCTTATGTGCACTAGTGCTCCAGACTGGTCAGTCAGTGTAAATGTTTATACGCTACAGAGGTCCCTAGGTTATATAAAAATGTGAAACTTATTTGATGCATATTGGAAAATGTTGAAAAGCCCTGATCACCTCATCCTTTTGTTCATTAATTTATCACCCTGAAATCTTAAATTATTCAACTTTAAGGTCTATCCGGACATATTTGGGTCTTTGTAAAAATGTGGTATAACTCACAGTGAGAGTGAAAGAACATGAACACTCAGCAGTGATCTGTATATGGTGGTAATAGACTCATTATTAAAAAGAGGTTATTGGGTTAGAATTTTAGTGCTGCATGACATGGCCAAATTATTCAGCTCTCTGTCTTTCTCTGGCTTCTCTCTGTCTCTGTCTATTCCCCCCCCCCTCAGAGGACAGTCCTTATTTCCTCATACATACGACATTTTGACTGACAGGCCATGATTCGCTTGGATACCTCAGTTCTAAAATTGTATTACAGCAGAGGATCATTGGACACCTTTTCATCCATGTGCAACTGAAAGAAACATGAACCTGTGACAGGACTTAAGATGTTACACAGAAACAATTCACTTCACTCATAACCTTTAGTCATACTACCGACTTGATACCTCGGCAGGAAGATGACTTATTCTTGTTTATATTGGGTTTAATGAGGCATGAAAATTGCCCAATTCACCTCCCCATCCGAATTCCCAACTATGGTCAATTTGCTACAAATGCAATGGAACACTTAGCTCTGAGTATAATGAAGACAGATAATTATACAATATCAACCCCTCATTAGTATACCTTAACTGAGACATAATGAGGAATTCATTACCCATTTCCACATTCCTCTGCCTCTCATGTCTTGAAGGCACAGAATCAGCATACATTACTTATGTTCCTGTCACCATCAAAGAAGACCGTCTTTCTTTCTTTCTTTCTTTCTTTCTTTCTTTCCTTACTTCACTTTTTTTGTCTCTGTCCTCCTCCTCTGACTCTTGTTCTCTCTCTCTCCTCCTGCCACTTTAATGACAGTTTGTTTTACATGAACGAGTGAACGAGTAAAACCCCACTTCAGGCATCATGCTGTGCAGTAGTTAAATCTTTAAATCAGTAGCTTCACGATGTCTACCATAAAATGGTCATTCCAACCGAATTAAATGGAACAGCTACACTTGTGTACAGAAGGCCTAGCTGAAGGGTTGCTCTCCCAATCATCATTAAAAAAATTTGTAGAATCACCTTCTTCCACATTTCAGCCTTGATACATTAGGTTATGAATGATAGGCCAAAGACCTCCCTTAATTGCTTTTTTTTTTCTCATTGGGTCTCAATTTATTTCTCAAAAGCCAAAGTACACACTCTGCTTTTTTTATGATTGATGATGCTGCAAAGGAGCTTCAGCTCCAGTAAGGCATGAGGTACTTTGATTAACGATGCTGCATGGGATCTCTCAAGAGCCCCCGAGAATAATATAGTTGTGTGGAAACAGCTGCTGTGGTGAGAGGTAGAGAGCTCCGGGCAGGAGGCGATCATGCCGAGGTCTGTGGACCTGTCCAAAAGCACCGCCAAGGAGAAAAACAGCAGAGCTCAGAAGATAGGATGGGGTACAGGGTACAAAAACTGGAGAGGAGGTGTTTTGAGATGGTCAGAGGAGAGATGAAAGTGAGGAAGAGTGCAAAGAAGAATTCAAATGACATCCTGATGCTTCCTAGTTTGTCCATGCAAACTGTCATAGACTATAATCTGCAAATCCCAAAAATATACCTGGATTTTATATAGGTAATGTTTTCAGGAGTGCACTGGGGGATCTATTTTGTGCCAGCCTTCACTGTGACACCAATTTCTTAACACCGACATCATGCAGAGTCCAGCTCTTACATAGCAGACACAGTGAATAAATTCAGGGTGCCTCATATTTTGATCTATTAAATCTATTTTATCTGTAAGGCAGATTTTCTGAGTAACTGCCACCCCTCCTCAAACAAAACTCCGCCATGTTTTGTTAGACTAGTCGCTGGGTTTAATATAACACAATCTGTGTTAGATAAATGACAAACAACATATCAAAATTGTATCAAATATAATTTATTATATGCTTTTGTTATCATTATTAAAAGTATTATTTGACAGGGTTCAATTATCATGGTATTTTGTCAATGTGGCCAGAGGAATGGTTGATTATGAAGGATCTGAAAACGACTGGACCAAACGCTCTACGAGGTGCGTCCACTACATGGTTTAGGCAAATCTTTGTAAAGACCAGTGCGACACTATGAACGTCCGAACAGCCTCAACTGCGCAGCCTGAATTCTAAGGTCAGCTGTTACATTCATTCAAATATTTTCGGTGATCCTTGAAAGTATGTTGAATCTAGAATCTCTCCATGCCTGCTGAAAAATCCAGTGTGGTGTGACCATTTAGCAGCTGCCAAAACAGAGGCTGGCAAAGATGGTCTACCAGTTTGACCGGCACAGACCGTGTTTTGGCAGCTGGTAACTGGTCACACCATGCTGGACGTTATATCACACAATATCAGTGAAATGAATTCTTTGGCAAGCCACCGCTTTCATCTCACTGATGCCACGCAAAAATTCCAAAAACCTGCTTTCCTACACACAATGAACTGCAGGAACAGAAGAGAGAAAAAAAAAAAAACACTATAAACACTCCATTCCTTACACAGGAACTGGGACACACTCAGGAAAATGCAAATGGAGGAGAAGATGATGGATTTTGATAACGAGACCTTTACCATGACGTGCTGTTACACTTAGATCAATTACAATTTCAGTAATGAATTACCCTGTACCTCAATGTAAATATGCAGATATTTTTGTATGCTATAGAAGGTCTCTCTCTCTCTCTCTCTCTCTCTCTTTTCTTCCTTCTCCACTCTTTTTATCACTCCTTGTGTATGCTTTGCTTACGCTCGTGAGGTGAACAGTAAACAGGTGGAGATTTGCTCCTTGTCCATCTTAATCAAATGCTAATTTAAAGCTGCTGGAAATAAGATCTCAAATATTTCTAACCCTAGGTTGTGCTGTGCTGACAGCTGTGAGAAGCATGAAATACACACTGTGAATGCAAGGCTGCATCCCAAACCATATCCTCAGCACTAAATAGGAAGTATCAGAGACCTCACTGGCGTTCTGAGACCACCGTATGTAGTACAATGGTTTATGGTTTTGCTTTGAGAATGTAATTATCTGCTATTGTTATCAATGTCTCCACAGTATTTCAGAAGTGTTATGAGTATAAAAAATATATAGTGATATAGTGCTCATCAGTGTGACCGTCACAGTTACTGAGTGTTAGGTTAAATCAGCAAGCGCTTTCCTTTAACAAGATTTTGTAGTTAACATTAGCCAGTTAGCTTGCCACTGGCAGCTGTTTGTATTTTATTTCACTGTCCTGATCGCCAGTGCCACGGTCTAACACGGAGCTAACAGGAAAGGAGTACAGTTACGAGAGTAAGATGTAAATCTGGACCCGCCAACAGGTCCTAGGAGTTGAAAAGGAGTTAAAAGGGGGGAAGTGAAGCATAGAGTATTAAACAAGAGAGAGGTACGGATACCAACTGATAGTTCTGATCTCTGACTAGCCACAGATCGAGAGAGGGAGCAGGAGAGACAGAGGTGCACTTATACTGAGTCTCACAAAACGATGCATGCATGGAGACATATAAATGGAAGGGTAATGGTTGTCAAACCCTGACAGCTTTAAATGGCCTTTTAGTTCGCTGTGTTTATCTGTCATAAAGAAACATTTAGAGAGTGGGTGCAGACAGCTGAGGCAGCAGGGCACATCATCATCACAAAATAGTGGGCTCTTCCCCTCCCTTTGTCTCTATCTCTCTCTCTCTCTCTCTCTCTCTGAGTCAGGCCGTGGATGTGTTTCAATTTGTCTTGCCTCACCCCCAGCCACCTTAACTGTTCTCCACCTATCAGGAGAACAAGACACACACTGTCACAAACACCTTTTTTAATTGCCAGTCATGTACCCACTAGTGCTGCCCATTCAGCAGACAGAATCCTGTGTAAAAAAAAAATAACACACATGTTGGTTTTATCATACTGAGTCCAAAAAAACACTGAACAACCATTTAATGCCAACAGCATATTTTTGTTTATTTTAATCTGCTGATTTGTTTATTTCTTACTCTGCTTTTTTTTTTCGTAGCTTTACATTATGTTGTTTTTTTTTGGTTAGAGGTTTATGTCTATCAAGTCTATCACATAAAGGGAATTGACCCTGTTTACCAGTTCATACATAAAGCATACAGTTTCACTCCTTTCTGTTGTAGCATCGAAGCATAATTTGAAATACACTCTCTAGGAAATACTGTTGTCAATAGCTTATCTTAACTAGCTATGACTAAACAAGCTATATATGCTAGCTATGGCTAACAAATTAATGTCTTGTACTGCCACAGGTACACTCATGTAAGTTTTAAAGCCTTAATCTCTCAACTTATTATTCATTTATTTATCTCAAAACATATCACTTATACAGTATGTAACTACTACTACTGCTACTGTAACTTCACCTGAAATCTACTTTAGCTAATGTGTTTAGCCAACATCTTCCTTTTTGCAGTCGCTTGCTATTTTTTGTGGTTAGAAATGAACACATCTTAACTAACATAGCATAACCCTGGTTGCAACACACAAATCTCTGAGTATTTCCAAACCTACTTTAGTGTGAAAATGTACTTGCGTTACTGCGCAACACCCTTATCCAGAGCAGTTTATACAACTGAGCAGTTGAGGGTTACGGCCCTTGCTCAAGGAGTGGTAGTGGCAGCGCTGGGATTTGAACTCATGAACCTGTCAATCAGTAGTCCAGTCTCTTAACCGCTAAGCTACCACAGATACCACCTTTTAATGCAAATGCAATACCAAAACAATATTTTTCTGCCTCAAGCTCATGCTTAAAAGTGTTGTCCCCAGTCCCGAGTGGCAAAACAGAAAAATATTCGCCCTATCGTTGGGAGATCGCGAGTTCAAATCCCACAACGCCATAGCCACCCGTGGCCAGCAACCAAGAGAGCAAGATTGGCAGTGCTCTCTGGGTGGGAGGAGTGGCATTACTCTTTCTCTCCTGTCAGTCAGAGTGACACTAGCCAATCATGGGGGTCTGTGAGCTCATGTATGCAGAACAGGGTAGATAGCACTTTCCACTGAATGCATTACGCTGCACTGTGATCTTGCAAAAATTGTGATCTAGGAACCCCGCTTCAACGTAAATCAGCTACTATACCTATAATATGCCAGCCTTGTCCTCTGTCATTCTGTCCACATTTCTCATGTTTTCCTGTTTGGAATTCTGGTTTAGCCTTATATTAGTCTTTGACTCCATTATTTGAACCCATTATTGTTTTTTGGACTATTGACATTAAAAATAAAAAAATTCTCATATTTTGATGCTACCACTGCCAGGCCATATTCAGAACTGACTGGTGTATGCGTAGTGATTAGTTAGCACTGAAATAGTTTACATGAGCTGCACTCGCACCTGTAATAAAATGTGCTGTATTAAGTGCTACTGTATTCTGGAATCCAGTAAATACTGTTAAATTGAGTGATCAGGTGATTAACATGATTATCACGACTAGGATCCTTTCAGTGTCCTGATCATGACAAATAACCTTAATATATTTGCTACGTGTTAGACAGCTAGTAATACAGGGGTTCCCAAACTAGGGGTCGTGATCCTGTGTGGCTGCGCTTGATTTACAAATGGGGTCTCCTCTTTTGTTTCATCCATTTATTTTACAAATGAATAATAGAAATATCAAAGACGGAGGTTGTGCGCTAATATTTTTAATGTTACTACGAGTCACATTCAGACAACTCAGTTAATAGGATATGCTATTTTAGTCTTTTTGGCTATCTTGGCATGCTGCACTAGTGAAGTACTATAGCAATAAAAATGGACAAATTTCTCCTGTTCTTCTGAAAGTACTCTAATGACCTAGAATACTAATGTTAACCAGTTTTCCTATTACAGTTAGTATTTGAATTTTAAAAACCTCACACACGGGCTTCAAACCTACAGAAAGGTCTGTTGTTTGTGTGTGCCAGTCTTCTGGATTTTCTAGATTAGTAAATACTATTGAACGTAAGATCGGATTTTTCGATTTGAGATGTAGCTCAAGACAACAGTCATGACCACAGTGGATTTTTTTTCAATTTGAGACACAGCTGATCAGTCTGACAGTCTGAACCCCTGTACTATTAGATGTTTATTTGAATCTTTGCTTCTCATTCGAATATTATCATTAGTCTCAACTGCAACTGCCTCTTACTTTTATGCGACATTGGATTACAAGTGACAGCAATCAGGGAAAATGCGATTTGCTTTTTCATACATTTTTAAATTCAAAATAGGCCGCAGCACCTGCGTAAGCTGAATCTGAGTACACCCCACGTAAATATTGATGTCATTTTTTACTTAAGCTGCACGCTTAAGTTGCCAATTCTGAATGTGGCCCTATAAGAAATATAATAAGCTGCAGTTTGTTTTTTAAGGGAATGATACATTCATTTGATTTCTCCATAAAACGTTTACTTTTTTAAACTTTTTATCACTCTTCACCAGGTTATTAGTTGCACTAATCATCACAAAATGACATGTATGTAGTACTAAACTGCACCGTGGCACAGCCTCACAGCTCCAGGATCCCCAGTTCAGTCCCGAGCTCAAGTTACTTACTGTATGAGTTTCCTCTAGATTCTCCGTTTTCCTCCCAAAAAACATGCCAGTAGGTGGAGTGGCTACTCTAAATTACTCTAATTGTGTGAATGTGCATGGTACCCTTCGATGGACTGCCTCGTGCCCAGTGTTCCCAGAATAGGCTCCTGATCATGAAGACAGATAAATGGCACTTGTACCACGATCACAAAATTAAGTTCATTTTTTCTAAAATGAAAAGATAATCATCTGTTAAACTTGCTGTGACAACTAGTTCCCCCACTGTACACCTAATGCCAAGGAACTTCAGTATCTGCCTGGATCCATAAGTACATCGAGTTCAGCTCTCTGTGGCATTGCTGGTGCTGTGCTTGCAGGGGTCACTGCAGTTAACCTCCGTTTAGTTTGTATTTCTTGGTACCCAGCTACCCCTGGGAAAAACACCACATAGACATGACACCTGTATGTAACTCCTCTGCCACTAGCCGACCCCTCAGCCAATGAAAGTGTAAACGCCAGGCTGTTTACAAACAAGAGGGGAGTTGTCGAAATTGGAGAAGAGCGAATGATGAGAGGGAATCTTGTCAGATAATTAAGGCAACTCACGACCCCAAACAGAGTCTCCATTTCCACCAATCATGGTAGCTGCAAAAAAGAAAGAAAGAAAGAAATCACAATGCAGTGTTAGAAGACACACTTATCCAGAGCTATTCCCCACTTTGTATGCATTTCATCTAAGCACTTATTCACTTACTAACAAGACGAGTGTTAAACAACAGAAGCCCTGCGCAGTGAAGTATAGTGAGATATGTTCCTCTGTATGGCATTATCAATATCATGGAATTCAGATCCTCATTTCTTCTGCTCCTGTCAGCGCTGCTTTCACTGCATGTCTATGAAATGTAGATTTTTTTTTCCCACTTTAAATGCAAAGCAGTAACCCAGAGGCACAGTAACAGTGCTGCAGTAACAGGAGAAACAGGCACTGGTCCAAACTGTAAGGAGGCCATAAATTGAGTGCTTAAAAGCTTTGTTTTCAGAGGAAGCACTTGCCTAAGATGTTGTAAAATGTGCTCCTGGCCCTGTCACCACATTAGAGAACAGACCTTAACTTTGACAATCCAGTACAATATCTTCCCCGCTAGTTCAAATGACACGTGTGCCCACACAGTATCGTAACTCTGCCAAGAGAAACAGAGGCAAATATCACACAACCACATCCTGAACAGCTACCATATGAAATAACTAAAGAGTGATCTCCCTGTTCTGTTTGAGGGGATTTCAAATAAATATTGTTTTAATCACTACCCTCTCACATTATTCTGCATGTGGGAGGGAACTGTTTTTTTTTTTCCTTTCTTCATAGCATCAGAAAGACAGCTGGATCAAGGCACTGCATCATGAGCTCATCGGCCAGATCTGAAGTGCAGGGGCTTTTGGGTAATGTCTTTGTCAGGATAGCTCATTCACCACTTGCTCATAGTTTGTCAGTAGCAGGAGGACACATGTGGCTGGACTATTCCAAACAAAGTTTTAAAAAGAGCTATTCAAGGTGACAGGCAGTAATGATGGCTGGGTGGGTGAAGGATGGTGGTGGGAGAGTGTAATTGTGTAGTGTGCCATGCTTAACCACCGCTCGGCGTGACAGGTGAATCGCAGATCTGTGGGCCAAACTGAAATCCTGTACCAAAGGGCATCTGCAGGCAGCCTGAGAACATATAACTGGAGAGCAGATATGTCTTAATTAGCCTGAGCTGTTAGGCCTGGTCACATCAATGCCTGGGTTTGGAACTTTAATTGGTTGTTACTTAAAAAAGACATTCATTTATTTCTCGGATGTGAGACTATATTAGTAGTATGACTGTGCTGTTAAAATGAATTTGGATCATTTTAAAATGTAAATAATTTTATGTTCTCACAAGCTTTCCTGCAATGACTGTATAGCAGTGACTGTACACAAGTTTTGATAATTAACTCGAAATACAAGATAAACCGTGGTGAATACAAATGTACGCTGGCCTGAGAATGAAACGAACCAGCAGCAGATTTGCTACATGTATTAGAAGCTCTCAAGTCTTCAATCTGGCAAATAGTGCTCAATTGTTCATCGTCAGTGTTCAGCCAAAACCGCTTTACACATTGTTACCATACGTCTAAATGCAGGTGGGCTTTAGGGATAGACTTGTGAAAGCATATCAAATGAATTACTAACCATTAATACATTATGAGTGTTCCTCTGACGTGCTGCACCGTGTCAGGGCCAGAAAGTTAATGGCCATAAATTATTTCCATGACCATTTCTCTGTGGATATGCAAGTGCTTCTCTGTGTCAACTGGGAGTGATTTTGTAACCCACACAGTTGTACGGCAGTAATGGAACACGCCTCGGCTGAAATCTGTGGGTCCACATTAACCTTTAAAGCTTGGGCCTGGAGCTTGAGAGTGGGGGCCACCATGCACTCCTTGCAGGAGGGGCCCTGCTGAAAGACAGCACAGGCCAGCTGCTCTCAGTTATTTTTAAAGAAGCATTTGTCCCTTTTAGTCCCCTGGTGACTGGCTCAGCTAACTATCCATCCCAAAATGCCAGACACTGACAAACGCACGTTTTGGGCCTTTATACTAAGCTCTAAAAGAACAGGCAGCTGGATAACTATTGCATGAGAGGAAGAAGTTTTTTTTTTAGCTCTTTGTGAACACTTGAATTCTTATGTCTATCTATTTTATTATATACCACTAGATACACCGTGGGTCTAACATATATCTTTGGATCCCTCATGTGTCTTCAAATGCTGCATCTTCCCTGTGAAATAGCGTTTCGCTAAAAAGTTACTCAACTCCCCTCAGCATGTACTCATTCTTCTGTCAAAAATCCAGAACGATGTAGAGCAGGAACTACTTTCGGCATCAGGAAGAAGGATGACAGACTTATTTTTGCTTCTATTTATTATATGTTCGTACATGAGTGCAAGCATATGTGCTTGCATGTGTGTGTCTGTGCTCACCCATGCCCCGTGCGCATTTAACTCTAGGCTATTTTTCTTATAAAACCAGTAGTTGTCGTCACTTTTGCCAACATGGCATTGTTTCACTTTTACAATATTGCCTTGGCAGCTTTGTGTCTATACATAAATGGGCCACTTGAGATTAGTTTTTTTGAGTTGTGAGATTAGTTGTGTTTTAGTCTAGTTTTGTTTAAAGCTCAAGGCCTAATGAATGTCCATGAGAGCAGACTTTGGGTGAGCAGATCATCACGTGAGCGTTCTGTCGTTCTACATAGCTCAGCTCAACGCCCCGAGTAAACATGAGTTACAGCTCAAATATCAGCCCTGGATCTGCAAACAATGAAGCCTATAACCTCATTAAAAAATTATTTATTTCCATCGCCGTGGCGGGCGAACTGGCACTTAAAATCTGTCAGCGTTATGAAATGTCAAACGATTGTGCCATGGCATGATTGTGCCATTTTTCAACAAAAATATGGCCTATTGTGCATAAATAAATACCAGAGCCTGGTATGGAATTATAAAAATGTCACCACAAACCAACAAGTGCAGCTGATGCATATTAAGTCGCTGCAGCATGAGAAAAACGGAAAGAAAAATGTGACGCTTAAGAGTCATTAAAATTGTATGATGTTGTTCGGCACGCAAGTCAAATATGAATATGACTTCTTCCCTTCACGGTGGAGAGGAGGAATAAACAATGCAAACTGCCATACAGCCCGGTCCATAAACGTCTCTAGAAAAATGTTTACATCCAAACTGATCTGTCATCAGCCAGAGCCGTGTATGGGTTTACTGCCCTGGTCCCATGCAGCTCTGCTCAGATAACATAGCGAAAGCGAGAGACGGAGAGAGAAACATTCCATTCTGCCATTTCCCGAATTTTCGTGATCTGCTTTCTCTACGGTGTCAGCCAAGTGAAAGTACAGATACGTGTCTCCACTAGAATAATATTTGATTTGATTGTGTTTTGTTTTAATTTTCAGTTTAATTACAATTATTTCAAACCGTATTAGGTATGAACTTTTAGGTGATATTAGGCAGGATTTCTTATAATGGAAGGTGTATATGATTTAGAAAGATGTACATGATTTTATATGAAGATGTACAATCAACAAGCAATTCTTTTTTTTTTTCAGTTTCATGGGATTTTTGTGTATGTATGTGTAGGTACTGTATGTGTGCAAGAGATGATTGTTCGATTCTGTATAGTTTTAGGTTTTGCACATTAGGCAAGGCTTTATTGTATAGAAAAAGCAGGAAATATGGTTAGTCAAGAATGTTTCTAATTTAATAAACGTTCATTACACTGTATCTGTCTTGTCAGAAATATATTTATATATCAGTGTAATAAAATATTTATTTATGTAAATAGGTGATAATGGAAATATCAAATTAGGTGAGAATATTACTGTAATTTGTATTTTTTATAAACAATTTAAAACCCCCAGTATATGTATACTATATATAGATGTCTATGTATATGCATATATTATACGAGAGCAAAATTCTACATGTCGTTTACAGAGAACTCACTAGATATCAAATTGAGTAACATGTAGCGGACTATCTATTACGTTGTTATAACCACGTCTGTTACTATACACAGGTGTTGCAAATGCTGTGGAAAAGCTAAATTTCCGTTTAACTGGCTTTAACAAATACATATGGCAAGGCGCTGGTGATGAGCCCCTGTAATTAAATTCTGTAGCCCAATATGTGAGGTGCTTCAGCAGCAATCTGAATTACATCAGTGGAGTCAGTGATAAAGTGTGTGTGTGTGTGTGTGTGTGTGTGTGTTCTCTTATAAGCAGCTCTATGCTGCCCTCTTTTGGCTTTAGGAAGTAATGTGACTAAGTCATGTGGTTACGGGTTGGGGAATAACAGGAAGGTTCCAAAGTTGGTAAAAGACAAGAAGCGCAAGAAGCAAAGAGGTTTTGACACAGAAGTAAGAGCACCAACATCTAACGCCCATGATGTTTGGAGTAAACAGCTCCGTTAACAATTCAGTTCACGCTAAATCTGACTTGCACAATAGAGAAATGTACACTATGTGTGGACTGAGCTACGAGAAGGATTGGAACAGGGATTAGATTGAAAGCTCCAACATTTCCAGAGTGGATATTGTATAGACTTTTATTTGTCTGAATGCCCATTCAAAGCACTGGCGTGACGAATCCATTAGCCTCTGCTGTCCCAGCCGTCTTGGCTGTCTCGTTCGAGTGCTGGTGTCCCCTTGTAGACAAGGCTAATCTGGCCTTCTCTCCACCACAGTGGGAAATCATATGCACTCAGGGCTTGGAGCCCGTTCCAGTAACCCTTCTTTGAACCCTCACACCAAGCCTGTTGTGAAAAACACCTGCCACCAGGAGCGACCCTCTCTGGGAGGCCTCGAGCGTGAAAGAAAGCACAGAGAGGGAAAGAGAGACATGTTGATCCTGGTTTGCACTTGTTATTAGTGGTGCTTATTAGCGGTACTTAGCAGGCTCTCTGCTTCTCACTAATAAAAGGCAAACAAAAGCAGCATTAGCAGGGCTGCTACTGAGAAAGGAGAAGAAACACTAGCTTTCTTGGACGAGATCTTCCTAAGCGTCCAACCAAGAGTTGCGTTCAGGAATTAGCTACGAGAATCATGGCCGTCCTGCGCGCATTCAGACAGCCATGAGAAAAAAAAACAGTTGTGACCGTCCTGTGAACATATGGGTGCAAAGGGTGAATTATGTAAATAGGAGGAGGAGCAGCTTGTGCGGTTGTATTCAACTTGCTTACAGACGTCTGTATGTGGTAGGTCACCACCTCTTCCTCACAAAACAAAAACACTTTAAACCACGCATTGACGAGTGTGTGACATCAATATCCATAGAGTAATAAAGAGTAATGAAGGCATTATTTATAAGGATTTTTTTGTTTGATGGTCATTTTTTTTACATGAACATGTAAAAATCAATGTGCGTTTTTTTTTTTTTTCCATTCTGTGAAAACAACCGAAGAAACCCTAAGTGTGTGTGTTTGTGTGTGTGTGTTGTTTGTGAAGTTCTGTAAGCTTTTTTTTTTTTTTTTTTTCCACAGATATCAATTTCTACCTCCAAATCTCAGGAGCCTCACCTTTTGCAACTGTTTTCTTCTTTTGTTCCTCGGCATCCTAAAAAGATTATTTTTGTTTGTTTTCGTAAGCCTGTGGGGTTTTCTAAAATAATTAAAACAGAGCCGTAATACAGTCACATCATTAAATATTCACATTCGGCGGTCAGCCATGCATGGTTGTCTCTCTGAGGTCTTTTCACATGCTAAGTGTTAATAAACTCCCAGAAGAAATCTGACTTGATTGAAATCTCCCATGGACCGCAATGGTTCGGGCCTGTCGAGGCAGAGTGCACTCACCGTAATTGTTCCTGATGCGCTCATACTAATTACCAGCACCCCGAGTAGTCTCCCAAGATTACAGCAAGCTGTCACAAACAATGCACCAGTCACACGGTACCGCACCGAGGGACAGAGGTCTGTCACTTTTTATTGTTGCTCCACTTGCCATGACAGTGACGACCCACTGAATGCGAGGTTAATTTCGCCTGCCATAAACCTCCCCGGATGTACAACGCTCTGCTGAGGTTTCGCCACATTCCTGAAAGAAATCGAGTTGAATTCATTCTTCGTCTGACGCCTCCTTCTTGGTTTTATCAGGTTGGATAAATAGGATTTGATATTGTTTCTGAGGAGTGGAACTTGCATAGAGGCATGTAGATGAATTGGTAAAGCAGGTTGATTGATCTCAAGAAGAGAGCGCTATTAGTACAGGGGAGATATACGCCTGTATTACCAGAATCTGTCATATTGGCCTAAATGATCACGTCAGCAGTCTAAAAATACATCACGTGTGTGTTATTGCACCTTTGTCTTTGATAGTAGAAGGAATACGGCTGTCTTGCTGTCAACGGAGTGCGTGGAGGAGATGAAGATAAAGAGAGTGAAGACAGAAGCAGTGCTTTGTTCCGTAAGACGGAACCTTTAAGATTCTCCGAGCGTATCACATGCTAGATACGCCTCCATGAAGTTGTGCTGTTAAGGGTCACATATGAACATATGGATTTATTAGCATATGAATTTATATAGGGATTTATAGTACCATTTTCAGACGGGTGCAAAAACGTCACAAAAAATTTGTCACGATTTTTGAATATGTTTTACATTGTTCCACTGTTTGTGTGGGAGATCAATTACGTTGATATATCAATTATAGGGGAGAGTGCAGATGGTGCAGTGTGTGTGTGGTTTTATATGTGGTGTTAGACCATCTGTATGTCCCTATACTTTTATCACTTTTACTGTAGATTAAATTTCCAGTACTCACACTAATTAAACTGACAATAACATCACCATCTGGGTCACCATTACCTAGCATTGCCTAATTAAAACACTTTAATTGCATGAACACAGTACAGGTATGCCCAACCTTGACACAGCGCTTCAGATCGCTTAGTCTGAAGTAGCATCTTGTGTCCAATTTCCACAAGTTTCGATCATATGTGCTAAAAAGACACAAAGTGCTTTGATTACAAATTAGAGGATTTAACATATCCCCGTCTCCCCAGTGAGTACGTTCCTCTTCAGATCTGACCTTGGCTTGACCTCTGACAACTCACACCTTGATTGTGACTACAGGAACCCAATCAGAGCAATGAGACAATACCGGCTCCAGCGCTGTGCTACCCTGTATACAAACTCCGAAATAAGCCGTTAATTCTTCTTTTGTGCAGGGAAATGGGAAAGATCCCCCCGTGTGAGAGCAGCAGCCATGGCTGAAAACGAATGCATTCTATTCAGTAGAAGTTTTCCCCTGCCGGATCCATGCAAAACTTTCTCTTTCTCTTTCTGAGATACCAAATGCCATTACAACTCAAGCCTTCAGTAATGTTAACCAGATACTACAGGGCTAAAATCCCTCAATCGCTGTATTGCTCACACTACAACAAAGCAACATAAATGCTCATAGTGTTTATTATATAACCAAAATGAAGCCTGACAAATCTGTAGTAGTGGTTGTCATAGTTGTTGTGCATCAAGCTCCATTTGCAAAGTCTACAAAGAATACAGGGCCTCCTTTGCCATGATTGTTTGGATTGTTTTTGTTTTTTGTTTTTTAAATGGAATTCAGATCATTGTAATTGTCATTTTTAATCATCATTATTCCATCCAGAAAGCTGCAATAGGGATGAACAAGAAGAGCTGGAGGAAAGAGAGAGAGAGAGGGAGAGAAAAATAGGGGGGGAAAATACAGCACAGAAAGGAAAATACAGTAACAAATGAAAAACAAGCGCACACTGTGTCTATTAATAATTAAAGATGAGGAAAGTTAACAAGTCGTATGAATAAATATTTTACTAAGAGAATGTGTGGAAAGAGGAATTAGTTCTCAGCGTACGTTGGATTGTTCTGTAATGAAGTGTGATCAGAAGGGGAAAATCTATAGTCAAGGATTTCATTTGATTTCCATCAAGCTATTGGGGGGGTGTATTTATTTTGTTGAATTTATAGCAATTATGTGTCTTTACGGTTTTGTCTAAGAAGGGTGTGCTCCTAATGTCCAATTCCTGAATTGGATTATCTATTGATGTCTAACCATAACTGCTTTTGCGTTGCTTGTTCAAAGTCGAACATATAGCAATTGGTGTGAAATTTTTTTTAAAAAATCATAGAAATTTGGGGCTCTGAGGCCTCCAAGATGTTTGGGCTTTGCCATGATTGTTGCTCTGGTTGTTCACCCTCCAAGAGTTCATCATTAGCAGTTGCTCGTCGCTATTCTTATAACTTGTTGTAGATGTGATCACACCGTAAGACTCATCGCCAATACTTTCAAAAACACCAGATAATGTTTGGTGGCTTCAGACTGGGTAAATCATGTACTTAAGAAGCAAGAAGAAAAAGCCAGTGGAGTATGCTCTCGGCATGCTACTTTGCTGCCTAGAGAGCATGAGATCCACAGGGCCATAAACTATTTGCCATCAGTTGTTCCAATTTACAGTAGTTGGTACTAGCTACTGTGCTACTGTGAGTAGTTACACCCCAACATTCCCAAAATCCACCACCAGTAGAGCTGCAACCACAAGCACAAATTTTATATATCTATATGGAGAGAGAGAGAGAGAGAGAGAGAGAGAGAAATTTTACCTAGGTAGCATTAGATAGCTAGCTGCTGGTTATGTAGTCTTGATTGTGTAGCGTTAAATGTATTATGCTAATAATATAATGACCACAAGATTTATAGTCGATGTTAATCTTACTTTCTACGTATATTCTGGTAGCAGCTCGCTAGTAGAATCAACATTCACAGGGGTTTTCATTGTAAAGCTAACGTACCTGAAGTCAAATCCACATGTCTGATCCTCCGAAGTGTGGACTGGAGCTGAACACCTGTATTGCAAATCCTTTAAAACTTCTTTAGTGTCAAGACACACTGACAGAGCAGGAAAAGAAAACAGGCAAACCTTTTTATTGTTTGGCTTGAGAATGTTATTATTTAGTGCAGAACTAAAACTAAGTTATAGTTAACCAGGTTAGGTTATGGGAATTCTGGTTACAGTATATACTAGTCATATGCCAAAACTAAAAATGAGGATATACTGTATGTGTCGATAATCTGAATTACACAATTGATCGCCACATAACTGCTCACTGCCACACACTCCCACACATCCCACACACCATTTTCCTTTTTCCTGTTAGCACCATCGTCAGGATTATTGATGCCCATTTATCATCAGAGCCAACAGTGTGCATGGCATGATGAATACTACAATATAACTGACCAGTTGTAGGAAGTGCTACAGCGTGTTCAACCACAGCCTGCATCTAGATTAAATCCCTGTACTGTGGAAGGCACAATGCCTAGTCCCAATAGCAAAGAGGAGTCAGTATAGGAAAAGGACTGGAAGTGTTATAAAGGATGTTTTTCAAATTTTGCCGTGCTTTTAACACTACCAAACCCCAAAACTGCTGGGAAGGAAACGGGGAAGAAATGCAGGTGTGCCTCTATTGTCTCATGGGACACACTACTTTACTAGAAGACCACAGTGTGAGGCCGTGGAAGTGTGTTTTTTGAATGGGTAGTGAGCAACACGGGGGGGCTTCTCTGAGGAAGATCCTTTCTCCCACCCTGTTAACCCTCTATTGTGACTTTAGGTACAACTTGGAGTCACCTTAGGTAAAGCCTGCAGATGATTCTGCTATTGTGTTGGTGTGTGGAGGAAGGACAAGAGGGGGAGCATAGAATCTTGCCTGACTACTTTGTGGAGTGGTGTGGAGAGAACCATCGGCATATTAATGTGGCAAAGACCAAGGGGCTGATGGTGAGCTTCAGAAAGAAGAGGACCCCTCCTAACCTCGTCTGCATTTTTACCGGATGTTGTTGCTTTATACCAGCATTTGTTGGTATATTATTATTATTATTATTATTATTATTATTATTATTATTATTATTATTTGGTAATAATCACTTCCAGATGGTGCACCCATTTAGCATAGTGATAGGAAAGGTTCAGTGTGGAAAATGCTGGAAAGAGAGTGCGGGTTACATAAAATTCTTTGATGACATTTCACTTCACACTTCACTAAAACATTAAGTCTGTTTATTTTACCTCACCTTTGAAATCCAACGTTACCACCAACAATGTAAGCTTTACCGTTTCAAGCCCCACGCCGTATTCCATCCTTGTAGAGGTTTTCAGTAAAGACAAGGCTATGGATCTGCACAGGATATACAATCTGAGGAATATCATAGCTTCAGGTCGCTGTGAATATTATGTCTAATGTTCTGATCAGTGCTCCTTCTGTATTCCAAAGCTTCACTAAAAAGGTCCTCCATGAGTATTTCACCTGAATTTTCGTTGTCTATATAAAGACAGCCTTCACATTTACCCCGCTTCTTATGGTCAATTCCATACATGAAAACCAATTATACATCAAACTGCAAAAATGAATTTTAGGAAAAAGTGAATTTGTCTCTTTCCTTGGTTACATTCTTGACAGTGTGTAGCTGCTCCCCTCATGGCACTCTTAAAATGTAAACCTAAAAGTCTTAAATGGAATGAAGCTGCTTCTGAGGCACTACAAAAAAACAATTCAACGATGCATCATGATTCATGAGTACTACCATTTTCATCCTGTCCCTTCACTGCCATTTGTTATAGAGGTAAGCACCTCAGAGAGTGGCCATGACACCGTACAAAGCCAAAGCCAGGGTACTCCGCCTATACTACATCCAAGTCCCTTTTATTCTAGAGCGCCTAACCCAGCTGAACAAAATGACAATGTGGGGAATCGAGAACTATTAAACAGTAAAAGTGGTCTTATAAGAATGGTGGATCTCTCATTCTCACAAACTGTAGAAACTTTGCAAGAAATAAATCCTTTTTTGCAAAGAGAACCGCAAGGCCAGTGCCCTGACCCAGGTCCATGAAGTGACCAAACAAAGAGTAGATAATGCAATAGGTTTCTCAAACAAGATGTAATGCGATATGTCCAATCATGCATTGTGTGTGCACTATCCAGAACCTCCTGTCATTTAGCTGCTGGCCTGTTAGAGGCATATTCCTCATCACCCTTGGTCTCACACAGCACTCAAGTTTTTCACTGGCCTCCTCCTATTTGAAGGTTACTCATCTTCAAGTGACGGGGTCGTACCTTGTGGCCTGGGAGGGGTATGGCCCATGGAATGCTTCTGGGTCACTGCTAAAGATATCTTAGACCCACCTTTTAGAACAGACTTACACAAAAAATGTACCCAACTACTCTTTGGATTAGCTCTCTGGCCATGGCTGATTGTGTTTTGGCATTTGCCTGTACTATTTTACATATTGGATAGTGTTTTGGATATTGGATGGATTGTGTGATTGGATTCTGCACATGAATCTACAAAACAACCTCTTCAACTTGAATCTAATAACAATTTTAATTTTTAAAAAAATGCGTTGAGTAGAAAGTTCAGGAATACAAATGGACGGCTTCGATAAACAGTCAAAATATTGTACACATTTAATAATGTGAATCTCAATATTTTCATAGTTGGATTTTCATGAAAATATATCTGTACTGAGGAAGTCAGTGGATTTGTTTTTTGCTGTAGGTTATAGGTTCATTTATTACAGTATATTACATAACGGAGGTTGTTCTGTTTCTTCTATTGTGGCTTTAAGTTTGTTACTTCGTGAACATGTTTCAGTGTAGAGCTCGTCCTCGAGCACGGTGCATTCATCAGAGGGTGTCTCTCTTTAAACATGGGATGATGAAGGTCAAGGTTAGCAGGTGCATTAGTCCACCGGCACTCCCCTGTGAATATACAACTTCTCACCCTCCAACACCACCACGGCAACTCAGTACTTCCCATTTTCCCCACAGAGCGGGAGAACAGAGTCAGAGTTGCAGCTACAGAGCCGGGAGATGCAGTGCGTACGATGCATGTGCTAGAGGCATGTGTGTGGGCGGAATGAAAGGGTGTCAGGAAAATAATGCTGGGTAAAATAAGAGACAGTGTCAATATTTTGATATGCTGAGAGGTACTTTGTGTGTGTCATAATTGTATGAGTTTGAAAGCTGGAGATTTTCTTTGTGCGTATGTGTGTATATGTGTGTGTGTGTGCGCGTGTGCGTGTGTGTGTGTTTTGCGGGTGTACAGCTGCCACTCCTCCATGCTCCTTGGGTCTGTTAAGAGGGGCAATTAAACAGAGAATATCTTTCTGTGAGCAGTTAATGAGGTTTTGTCCCAGGAGGAGGCAACTGATTGGCTCAGACTATGGACTGAGGAAAGTCAAGGGCACAGGGTGAAGCAGTGCATTGTGGGAGATGATGACATTGTGCACCAGGAGACTAGAATACTTGTCTTCAATCAGCAGGCCTGTTTGTTTCCCAAGAAAACAGGTGCCTTACAATAGAAAACAGAATTGCAAATTAATACTGAGCTGAGGAATAATGGTGAATGGCCTTGTGGCATATTTCTATACCAAAAGCACAATAATTATTTGCATAATTTATACACTGGATTTATATGCATACTTGGTATAATTTTCAAATGATGCTTGTCAGAACTCAGTAATACTCCATCTTCATTCCAAATGGAACATCATATAACTAATAGAGTCTATTAAATATCTAACAAGAATACTGAAGACCTCGCCAAATCTATTGGAAGATATTAGCCATTCCAACACTATGTCCTAAACTGCTGACATATTAATGAACAGCCACAAACACATGTGTTGTATGATGTCAGCCACATGATTATTTCTACTGTACCTGTCACGATCTCACCCTCCCATCTGCACATGTTGTGTTTCCCATGGCGACAGTGCTGCTCTCTCAGTGCAGATTAATGCAAATTCACCCAGTTGGGACGCACTGAACGTATTTCTGAAGCGCATCCCATGGTACAAATACATTTCCATTTCAACCAGTGTTTACTTACACACCAGTTCTGTGAGACCTGCGACTTAAAAACATGACTCCGTCCATGCATCGTTTTTTTTCAGCATGATCGAACATCATCCTAGGCCAGTTAAAACCTCAGAGTCACTTTGCTTAATCAGATTTTAACACTTGTGCATATCGCAAAATAAGGGTCCATTTCTACAATGATTACGAGCTCATGAAATCATTGTGAATCAGACGTGAACAAGCTCAGAAAGCAACATTAGGAAACGAACGAAACCAAAAGGCTGACCGCAGCATAAATGACACAAATCAGCGAGTAAACATCTTTTCCTATTACTGACTTTCTCATTTACTTGGTTTAGTTTCTATTTGTGTATGATCTAGACCATTTCTATTCTACATGCAGTACAGTATGCAACATTCTAGGTGTCTTGTGCATTCGTTCATGTGGTACATTTGACAGTTTGTAATTACTGTATCTCTAGACCTCTCACAATCACTATGAAACACACACACACACACACACACACACTTAATTATTAAAGTAGCTATTTAATTCTATGCCTACACCTAAACCCTACCATTAACCTCAGCGACCAAAAGGAAACCTTTGGGCTTTTTAAGGTTGTTTTTTTTTTTTTAAACAAAAGCTGCAGTTCTTATAAATATAGAAATATAAAAAATAAAATTATATAATTATAGATATAATTAATATTTTAATATTATATTATATATAATATTTTTATAATATTAATTTAAATAATATCTGTTTTCCTCATAGGGACCAACCAAATGTCCCCACAAATTATACATATATATATATATATATATATATATATATATATATACATGACTAAATTCTGAGACTTGGATATTAGCATGGCATGTCACATTACAGAGTTGCTAACATCTCTAATTCTGGACATAACTGTATGCTGCAAAATGTGCCTAAGCCTTTATTTCCATACAAGCTCAGTTCAGATCGTAGGATAATGCCGTAAGTAAATACAACAGAGTTATACACAGAGCGGTTCGTAAGTAACTTTAGAGTAACAAACAAGGTTTTTTTGTTTTTGTTTTTTTTGCTTCTGTACTCAGTTGCATGGGTTTTGAAATCAAACAAGGGCTATGAGGTTACAGTGCAGAAATTCAGCTTTAACTCGAGGGTGTTTACATCTATATTAGATTAACCATATATTGTTTTGTTTCAAATGCAATGTGCAGAGCTAAAACAGCAAAAAATGATGTCACTGTCCAATGATTTACAAACCAAACTGCATGTAATTCAACGAACTGCAAAGGAGAGCATTCTCCTAGGATTTGTGTTAATTTTATAATAGTTTAAACCCAACACTGAGAAACAACTGCTGCAACTTTACTGACCAATTTGCACTGCTTCTACTTTTTTTCCCCATCCATTCCCAAAATCCCAAATCTTGTCCTTCTCTAATTACCATATCATCTCAGCCCCCATGCATACCTCCTCTTCCATCCTCCCCCTCTCTCTCCTCTGCTTTCTGTCAGTAAAGTTGCCCCATTAGCCCCAGCGCAGGAGTGTTAAGAGTAATGGCCCTGCCAATGTGAGAGCCAACACAGGGGAAATAACGTTTCCCTCACCTGGCCTGAAAACCTCAGCGCAGGGTAATGAATCCTTATGAGAGCCAGGCAGGGGGATATTGTTCCCTCGGTTGTGGATGGTGGGAGGGGGAGATGGGGCGAGGGCGAATGGAGGAAATTCACAAGCTGGCTTGTTTTTGCATGTCATTAAGTCTGTGTTAATCATCTCGGAGCATTTTCATAAGTTTGCAGGGGAAATGAAGAAGGATGAAGGGAAGACGGAAAGGCTGGAGGAAGAGCGAGGCAATGAGGAGAGCTGATGTGTGTGGAGTAGACGTAGCAGGATTCCTGACACATTTATTATCATGGCTTTTCTCTCTGGATTAGATGGAATTGCAGCTTGATGGAGATTGGTTCCCGAGAACTTTAGCAATCCACGGTGCCTTTGGAGGCGATTAAGGTGGCAAACTGTCTCTGAGCAAGAAAGCCTATCTGTTATCTTATTATTATTAATAATTTGCATAGTAAAGGTATAGGATGTCATAAGAATTCAATTCAACTGACTCAGTAACCTCAATATGACTCGATAATAATGTCTAGGACTTTATTAAATGACTGAAAATATCACAGGAAGTCTTATGTAGAAAGTAAAAGGAAACCAATACACCCGTCAAGACGTTTCGGGAATTTCGTTTGCATTGTAAGGACACAGACACCTGTAACTGGTTAGCAACCCTCGTCAGTTGTCCTTACGACCACCATAAATCATTCAAAACCACAGAGAACATATGAGGCTGTGTGCAGATCTCTCTGTGTTTCAAACCAAAAGGTCACGAATATCAGATAACTTCTCTTTCAGCTTGGAGGTTTCAGCACATGAGTTGCTCACAAAATGAGCTTTCTTTGGGCATCATTTTGTACGTACTCACTAATTCCAATGCCGTCCTGAATCTAAATTGCCGTCCTAATATATAGTAATAGTAATCAAAACTAATTAGCATCCTAACGGCACCTTTTATTTGTAAATGCATGCTAAATAAACATCGTCTGTTCACCCCGTGTCTCTTATATTTGCTTTAAAAATATTTTCCACGTTGAGAACATTTCTAATTGCGGCCTGGAACCAGAGCTCCAATAAACCTTGCTCAGTGAACCCTGGTTCTCTAACTGTGGGAGCTGACCATCCTGATATTGCTGGCTCAATAAATCTCCGCTGTTTATATAAAACCTACGTGATTCAGATGACATCATTCACATCATTTTGCCTATAATTTCTGCCAGGATTTTAAAGCCCCTGTCAGGAATCACTGCAGCTAGCAGAACCTTTTTTTTTACAGTTACACCCACCACAATGCGGGTCTATGCAGGCCTATTTTTTATGGTTTTGTGATACCTCAGGCAAATCCTCACGTGGCCATGTCATAGTACTTTTCCTAAAATGTTTAGTTTCAGTAATATAGAAAATGTTACAATACACTCTTCTACCCTCTTGGGGTTTAGCTAATTATGCTAAATCTCTTACACTCTCTCGGCGGTGGCGCGCCCCAGCTGGATCTGCGATCGTTCTTCTCAAGTCTACCTTAATTTCATATTTCGTGTTTTGTTTTACTTTCCGAGGGTCTGAGGGTGTGACAAAAGGAACTCCCCCACTTATCTGTCACCTCCAATATACTTTCCATATGCTTTCCTTATTTTCTTTTATGTAGACCTACAACTAAGATTTCTTTAGGTTACAGCATGTGTCTAGTGGATGGCTTTGTGTGTGTGTGTGTGTGTGTGTGTGTGTGTGTGAGTGTCAGTTCACACTTTTTCAAAGTCATTATAAATCTTCTACAGTTTAGATCATCTTATACTGAATATTCAGGCCCTCCTTATTTGTCATGTATTACGTGATCTCTCAGGGTCCATGTCCTTGAAAACCACACACTGACATATTTTCCTATCTTGCGCTTCCCTCAATTTATCACATTAACAAGTAACGACTCCAGATGTTTTCTCTTCATTTTTTTTTATTCCGCTAAATTGCTAATTGAATCTGGCTATAAAAGAGCAGATGCTTTCATGCTCAGAACGCAGTGTTTCTAGGCACAGACATGACAGGACGATGTTAAGAACCGGCTTCGAATTTAACCCTCTCTTTGCTGAATGCCACTAAAATGAGCCTTAATGGGTTTTTTTTTTGAGTTTTTATATGATCGCAAAGGTTATTATTTATTAGAAATTCCTGTTTTTACAGTATCCTTTTAAACAGGCTCAAATAACAAGACTATTATAAATCCGATATTATTGCTGAAGGGATTTTAATGTGACAAGAATTAACCCAAATGTGTTTTACAGTAAAGGAGTTTACAATTTCACTGGAACTTCCTACTCTAGGCCACACGTAGTACCGATAAATCGTCCTGAATGCGCCTGGTGCAAAAGGAGAAGCAAACCGATCTCCACGCAGAATTTTAACATGAGCTTGCTGACAGAATCACCTAAAGAGAGCAGTGCATTTGGATTGAATTAAAGAGCAGTGGATGAATATAAGTGCTTGTCAATTTCCATAATTGTCATATAAAAGACTTTTTTTTTTTTAAAAACTGCTGAAGCTCCCATGACAAAATGTGGTTAGAACATCATTCCAGAACAGAGAACATTTTCCTTTTTTTTTTTTTTTTTTGTCCACCATTTGTTTCCAATTCGCAAAAACATAGCACGGCTGTGGGTTTTTCCCCATTTTACAATGCCATTACAGAACAATGTGCTTTGTTTGTAGCATTAACTTTAATTTTACAGTGCTTACCCCTGAACCATGGCCATTCCTTACTTCTCAGCTTCGCGAGCAGTGGACTCACGATGGGATACAGGGACTCTTTCTGTGCTGTTTTATTTAAGGATGTTATTCTTGGCCTCTGCATAGCCCAAAGTCAGCCCCCGGGTCTTTTTCCCAAGCGACTGAACCACCCACATGTCATCCGTCATCTGACCCCATCTGCATGACAGGTCACTCATGCTTTTCCACCAGGATGGTGTGTGTGTGTGTGTGTGTGTGTGTGCGCGTGCTAGCATTCAGACACATTGCTTAAGCAGCAGCTATATGTTGGTCTTAGTAAACTGATCATTATTGCCATTTAGAATGCAGTTATAATCATACGTAATGTTATGTAAATAAGCACAGAACTCCCAAACAATAATTAACAATAATTATTATGGATCACAATAATAAAAAAAGCTGATTACTTAATAGATTATTACCACATGCAGTAGGTTGACTATTTCACGTCAAGGCTTTTCAAATGATCACGTAGGTTTAATTGTAAACATATGAGTGGCGAAAGTGTGACTGTGAAAAGCGAAACAAGTGCAGCCGTAATGGTCATTTCTGGTGTGAGGTGATACTGCCCCCTACTGAAGGATCTTTACCATGGGACAATATTTTTTGGTGTAAGAATGTCAATTTGTGCTTTTGTGAGAGTTTTTTTTTTATTAATGTTTATGAACTTTCTCTCTGTGAAATCTGAATGAGGACAAGATCAAATGTCTCAGAAGAGTTTGTGCAATTAAGCACTGGTAACAGCCTAACGATCTCCCTTATAGCATCTGCCGTGATGTTGTTGAAGGTGCAAATATTTAAGCGATTTACATCTTCAGGTTATATTGTATGCATTTCTACATATTCATACATATATACACTCGCCGCCCACTTTATTAGGAACACCCGTACACCTGCACATTTATGCAGTTATCCAATCAGAAAATGATGTGGCAGCAGCACACTGCAGATACAATGCATTAAACCATGCAGATACAGGACAAGAGCTTCAGTTAATGTTCACATCAAACATCAGAATGAGGAAAAAAGTGTGCTCTGTGTAACTCTGATCATGGCATGGTTGTTGGTGCCAGATGGGCTGGTTTGAGTATTTCAGAAACTGCTGATCTCCTGGGAATTTCACACACAACAGTCTCTAGAGTTTACACAGAATGGCGCGAAAAACAAAAAACATTGGGGAGACAGTTCTGTGGGTCCTGGCATTCATGTGGATGTTACTTTGACACGTACCACCTACATAAATATTGCTGCAGACCAAGTACACCTCTTCATGGCAACGGTATTCCCTAATAGCAGTGGCCTCTTTCAGCAGGATAATGCACTCTGCCACACTGCAAAAGTTGTTCAGGAATGGTTTGAGGAACATGACAAAGAGTTCAAGGTGTTGACTTGGCCTCCAAATTCCCCAGATCTCAATCCGATCGCGCATCTGTGGGATGTGCTGAACAAACAAGTCCAATCCATGGAGTCCAATCCCCACCTCGCAACTTACAGGACTTAAAGGATCTGATGCTAAAGTCTTGGTGCCAGATACCACAGCACACCTTCAGAGGTCTTGTAGAGTCCATGCCTCAACGAGTCAGAGCTGTTTTGGCGGCACAAGGGTGGTATTAGGCAGGTGATTTTAATGCTAGGGCTGATCAGTATATATATATATAGATATATATTAGCATATCTATAATATATTTATAGATTTGTGTGTGTGATGGCAATTTGATTTGTGTTACACTGATTTCTATAACACTGTGTGCACATACTCAAATTCGAACATAAATATTAGGCCTATGGTTTTAAAAACTAAAGGCTGGCTTTGCTTTAGAGGCTACATTTTTGCAGTGTGTTAAGTTTGGAAAGACATATTTTAATGCCATCCCAAGGCATCACTACTGTTAATGCTTTATTAGGTGCTCAGTGCATTTTCCACGAATGGCTCTGTCAATCAATGACACAACTCAGTGTCTAAGAGGAAAATCGTTTCTGAAGGACTCTGTCACTAAATGCATTTCCTCCTTGTTAAGATTACCCTCAGCAATCACTCCATCCCCGTTTTCTTCTACAGACGTGGAACAGTAATTGAGGCAGTTCCCAAGGGTGTGGCACATTTGGGAACATTAAGTGGCGTTTCTTGTCACATAATATATTTTTTTTTTAAATTGCTCCTTTTTTGTCAGTTGTGCGTGCTTTCTTGTATTGTTCTTCTTTGCTATATATTTATTTATTTATTTTGTTATAGTGTGCAGGTGGCTCTTAATGCTTGTTTTCCATTTCTATCCCATAGGGGGATGTCCTGTGCTGGCCTGGAAGGGCCTCGATTTTCACCCGTCATCACTGTGGCACTTTTTTTACCGGGACATACATAAGCATGATGCTGCAGATCCTGAGAAATGGACTGGCGATTGGAGCTGACACCCAGAAACTCAAGCTTTTCTTTTGTCCCGCTGTTGATGTCTATCACTTGTCCAAGGTGTGTGAATGATATGGGATGGCAGATGTGCATTCCAAATGAACAGTATAGTAGAGCAGTATATAAAACTTACAGTATTGTAACCACAACCCTGTATCACAGTTTTTGGTACGTCACAGTATATACTTCTCTTTGGTACAACGCAGTTTATACTTCTCATTTTTAATGAGAATAACAGAAATGGCAAAATTGCAAGAGCAGTTCAAGTAATAAGTCACTATGTTAAGGACACTTGGTATAATTTTTTTTAATTCAATAAACATTCAAGGAGTATTTAGGTATACAACAATCTGAGTACTGTGATCACTTCAGTGTTAGAGAAGTGAAAAGAAAAACTTTATTACGCACATCTACATGACAGTTGCACAGTAATAAATGAAAGCCTAAAGTTCGATATGTGAGAAGCAAGTCAATTTAATAGCTGAGCAGCTAGCTAAGGGGAAAAAACAGCAGCAGCGAGTTTTAAGGTTTAAGGTATTACATGCATCTAGTTAGGTTTGCGAACAGTTCGTAATATCTTTTTCAATTTTTTTTAAACCTTTTTCACACCAAAGTCACTTTATTTTCAAAGACAAGATTTTCAAAGAGTTCTCCTAAAGCTGTAGCTGAGTTCATACCAGCATTGTTTTGCGTTTGAGGCAAACTTGTAAACGCCACAGAAAACACCTCTTCGACTTGAAATTTCAATTCAATTCAATTCGATTTTATTTGTATAGCGCTTTTAACAATGGACATTGTCACAAAGCAGAAAAATATCAATTCAGAATACAAACTTTAAATTTCTAAATTTATCCCTAATGATCAAACCAGAGGCTTCATTGGCGAGGAAAAACTCCCTGAGACGATATGAGGAGGAACCCTTGTGAGGAAATTTCAACTTGTCAGCTTGGGGTAGACTTCTCAACTACCAGTTCTTTCCCTGTTTAAGGAGTGACGTCAAAAAAATCAACATGGCCGCACACATGGTGCCCATAGTTACTTTTAAATGAGTTTATAACAGTATTTGCTTTAGATCAGTTAATATAGAGAGTCAGTACTTGGTTAAATCAATAACATTGACCATTCTAATGACTGTTTTGAGAAGGTAATCACAAACATTAGAGTTATCACTAATGTTAGCTTGTTGCTTATAATACTTACTGTATTGTCCAATGGCTAGCTTGTTGCTAACGCTTGTTGTGCGCTGTTGTTGCCGTACTGCAATTGTTATCAGACAGCAGCGTGGCCCATTGAACATAAGCGACAATAAACCCCTTGTGTTTCTGCTAGCATTGTCACTGTACTTTAGTCAGTACAGTGAGACAGTGACTTGTCCTTCGTAATGCCACATCAAAATGAGTGTACACCATACGTTATTCGAGACAGAACATTTTCAGCAACAAATAAAGAAAGGAGCACTGCTGTGTCCGTCTCTGCACAGCGCCTTCAAAACTGAACAACTATTTAAGCTTCCATAGCTTCCGTAGCTTCCCAGCTCCGAGCGATCTCAGGAGATGATGGTTACTAAACATACATTGTGACCATTTCACTATTTCACCCCATACGGCAGTCTGTAGCAGAGGGTTGGAGAAGACCAGCCAAAAGTGCACTGCCACTGCTCTGTTAATGGAATGGTAAAAGTATTCAAACACCACAGTCCAGTGTGTGGGAGAGGAAAGGCACTGGATAATAACAAACACCTAACAAGAAACATTGTAATAGTAAACCTACTAGCGCTTTTAAATGCTGATAGCATGGCTAACATGCATTAGCAATATTTACCTTTATATTATGTGGGTTATCGTGGTTTAAAAAAACAGACTGACATGATAAATTGTCAAAAGAAATCACATAACATTATTTAATTTATGTATCAAGAAACCAATATCATGGGCAGTATCCACCCAGCTCCTTTGCAGTGAACTGTGTGGACTAACATTAGCTTGCGTGTTCTTTTCTGCTAATAGTAATTATTTTACCTTCATAATTGTGTATTTATGACAAAGGAGACAGTTTGAAGCCTTTCTCCAGCTTGCTAGACAGGGCTTTGCCAGTATTCTTACATATCCGATGAACGTCACTGACATTTATCTTCGGGAGCTCTTGCAGACTGTAAAATACCACTACTGTGAATGTAGCGTAAGAATCGGAAACGGAGGGGCTGTACTAAGAAGAATATGGAAGTAAGGATATTAGCTAGCTAATATCAAAATCCAATGTGACCCCACCCGCGTTCCCTCGCATTGTCAAAACCTGATCCTATTAACTCAAGCCAAATATGACCCACATACAACTGAACAAATTAAAACAACTACTTTAATGAAGAATTGGATTTGAACGAGCCAGCGGCAATATTTCTTTGAAAATATTCTGATTGCTGGACTGAAATCCTAAATATTTATTAATAACTTTTGATGAATTTGGGGGCCCCCTTTCACCTGGGGCTCTGGGCTACAGCCCTGGTTAGTCTGTGCATCGGTCCGGCCCTGGTGCCACTTCACCATACACAATCAGCAGCAGTGCCATGAACACTGTGCTCTAGGGTCATGTAGAGCACCAAGCATGCACCGTTACGTTGCAGTGCCAGGGGTTGGGGAACCAAAACACACACATGGAAAGTGACTCGGTGCTGCAATCAGCTCTCAGCTGGACAGTCAGGGTGGCTGAACAGTGCTGAGGGATGGCGTTCCATAGGAGGGGTGAACTCCTGAGCCTAAAGCTATACACACGAGCATTATCCCTATAGCTTTCCAAATGATGAGTGGACCAATGATGTGTTCCCCTACTTTATTTTTGCTAGTTTGATATTTTGTATCTGGCCTAAGTGCTTTTAGAGGCTAGAGATGGCAAGAATTATTTTTTTTTAATTCATCTGAGGTTTCACCAGTAACACAATCACTAAGTAAATTAATAAACTTCGTGTATATAATCGCAAAGTCATATAAAGGATATATGAACATGTTGCTGTGCCGTTACAGCATCATAAATCTATCAAGTAACAATGTTAGCTAAAGTTAAAATAGACGTGACAGCTAAACACAGGACAAACAGCGCTCGATCATAAATCCAAATAAAAATCTAATTATAAAACTAGCACTTTGTGCATAATTTGCATCTCGATGATGTTGCAATGACTCCATTTGCTAATTGGGACTACGTTGGCACAATGTTGCTTTGTGATCATACTTTTTTTTTTGCTACCGTTGAGTATAATTTGTGATTTAAACCTGACAGTGTTGTAAGACAGTACTCTTGGTGATGATCTATTTAATCTCCACATTCTTCAGATAATCTGTTTCAGCTCAGGTTCCCTTAAAATTTTATTTCTTGATTAATTAATATAATCTATTCATTTTGGCCATTTTATAGCCAGATAACACCAGTGACTACTCTGAACAGAATAAATACTCGAACGCTCTTTAAGCTATAAAGATGGACGATTAAGAACGTGCATTAGCCGGGATTCAAAACAACGTGGTTTCGAATGGCTTTCCAATTAGCAGACAAGCTGCATGCTGGACTGTTGACATGTAATTTGGGCATTCTTGACATTCTGTTGCTGTTGGTTGGAAGTGTGTGTGTGTGTGTGTATATGCTATGCGGGAATAAAACATGGATGGCCTCTTCCTCGTAGCCAGGTGTGCCCTGTTAACCACTGCACAGATAGCACACACGTCTAGACAATGACAGCACAACATGTGCGAACTTTATCTCATGGACGTGATGTAGCGCCTTTGCTATTTACAGTATAAAGACATCAGCACTTCGTTTCTGGGTCACATATCAAATATATATTTTGGCAAACTGCCACCATAGCCTGTACGTGTGTACTAATGACAGGATTTGTATTTTAATGTACATTTCGAGTATCAATTTACACAGCCCTTTATGTAGCTGATACTTCTGTATGGCAGAGACCGGGGATGGTTGAAAACAATGGTACCTATGGTGTAACAGATCAGACCAACATTCAGGTATAAGCAACAGTCATGTGATTACCCACTTTCATCTTGGTAGCACACTGATAATGATAAGCTAAAAAAAAGCTAGAGCTTGCATTAGATCGAAAAGTAGTCTTCCAAATAAAATGTAATGTTTTGCATCCATGCATCTCCAACCCACATTTTACAATAGATAGAAATATAATGACTGACAGGGGTGGAGTTAGTTGTAACACTTGCATGAAATGGCATTCCCACCTGTCCATCGGAAGTGCACAGATAACTACTTTGCTGCAAGCTTTACTGTAAACGTGGAGATTTTCCAGAAGATTGGTGGAGGTTATTAAGAGGCAGAGCTTTGATGGATGAGACTGTTACAACTGTTCAGACACCTGACCATCTAGTTGCATGACATGGATTGACGCAAGTTAGTTCAATCATGCAGATAGAGGTGTCCTGGTTTCACTGGCGTGTCCAGTACAAGCATTGGGAAATACCAACCCCACCCTTCTTTGCTTTCCCATGCAAGAGATAAAAGGAGTTCTTTGTACACAATGGACCACCTGGGAGTGCTGGGAGTGGTATAGCCCCTCTGGGTGAATACAAGAGGATGATTTCCTCTTGCTCCACACGCACTGCGCACGAAGGTCAATGAGGAAGCTGTTATTCCTGCTTGATAACCACAGTTCACGTTTCACTGAAAGCAACCGACTACTGCAAGGCAAATGAAATTGTGCTGCTCACTTTTCTTCACTCCTCAATATTCTCATAAGTTGCAACCACTAGATCGAAGTGTCTACAGTCCTTTAAAAAAAAAAAAACTCTGCAAGTGATGTCTGGATGAGAATAAATCTTTCCAATACCATGACAATCCACAGGGATTTGACCTTTAAAAAATGCAGTCATTTTTCATGAGTGTGACTTTGCACTATCACAAGCAACTGATCATCTAGACCCAGCTGCCTCATCTACTGCTCTACCGCTCAACTAGCCATCTCAACCACCTCTACTGCTCAGCTAGCCATCTCAAACACCTCTACCGCTCATCTCTAATGCTCAACTAGCCATCTCAACCACCTCTACTACTCAAATAGCCATCTCAAACACCTCTACCGCTCATCTCTAATGCTCAACTAGCCATCTCAGCCACCTCTAATGCTCAGTTAGCCATCTCAAACACCTCTACTGCTCAGCTAGCCATCTCAACCATCTCTACTGCTCAGCTAGCCATCTCAACTGCTCAATTAGCCATCTCAACTGCTCAGCTAGCCATGTCAACCATCTCAACTAGTCAGCTAGCCATCTCAACCATCTCTAATGCTCAGCTAGCCATCTCAGCCACCTCTACTGCTCAGCTAGCCATCTCAACCACCTCTACTGCTCAGCTAGCCATCTCAACCACCTCTACTGCTCAGCTAGCCATCTCAACCATCTCTACTGCTCAGCTAGCCATCTCAACTGCTCAATTAGCCATCTCAACCATCTCAACTGCTCAGCTAGCCATGTCAACCATCTCAACTGCTCAGCTAGCCATGTCAACCATCTCAACTGCTCAGCTAGCCATCTCAACCATCTCTAATGCTCAGCTAGCCATCTCAACCATCTCTAATGCTCAGCTAGCCATATCAACCATCTCAACTGCTCAGCTAGCCATCTCAACCATCTCTAATGCTCAACTAGCTATCCCAACCATCTCTAACGCTCAGCTAGCCATATCAACCATCTCAACTGCTCAGCTAGCCATCTCAACCACCTCTACTGCTCAACTAGCCATCTCAACCATCTCAACTGCTCAGCTAGCCATCTCAACCATCTCTAATGATCAACTAGCTATCCCAACCACCTCTACTGCTCAACTAGCCATCTCAACCACCTCTAACGCTCAACTAGCCATCTCAACTATCTCAACTGCTCGGCTAGCCATCTCAACCATCTCTAATGCTCAGCTAGCTATCCCAACCACCTCTACTGCTCAGCTAGCCATCTCAACCATCTCTAATGCTCAACTAGCCATCCCAGTCACCTCTAACGCTCAACTAGCCATCTCAAACACCTCTACTGCTCAACTAGCCATCTCAACTATCTCAACTGCTCAGCTAGCCATCTCAACCATCTCTAATGCTCAGCTAGCCATCCCAGTCACCTCTAAAACTCAGCTAGCCATCGCAGTGTCCTCTCCAACTCAGGTGATGCACCAGAACCAAATACATGAGCCCTCGTCTCCAAATGTGTTCAATCCTTCTGCTATATCACCATTTCCAAAAGTCAGACCAGGAAAGACTATCAGTGGGACAAAGAAAGAATAGACAGTCTGAAATTCCTATAGATACACCCTTTGAAAATTCAAGGTCCAAAGTGTTGCAGGTCAAGGGTGTGTATTGTAAGTTCTGGGCCAAAAATGCATGCATCCCTGGTACGGGCATATACGTGCGGCACCTGGGAGAACCTCTCTAAACTTGCCAATGTTTTCTGCAAAGATTATGTTTAAAAAAAAAAAAAGAACATGGCTGTAAAAACTATGGGCTATGAATAAAGGTGATTATAAAGATAGAGATAGTTTTCAGGGTCATTTCACAATAAATAATAATATAATTCCATTAGAAACAATAAATTAGCAGATGGTTTTAACTGACAGAATTGTGCTTTTATTTCCTACATTCCATACTGAAGCTCTTGTAATGCAAATTGTATTTTGCGGGCTCAGTTTCTGCTTCTCGCAACAGTGGCACAATGTGACATCAATTCATGAGGTCTGTAATATTATAACAGTTATAGTTAGATCATTATAATCATAATAATAACAAATTGTAGTAGACATTATATTATGGACTTGTGAAATGTGATACTGATATGATATTTCGTATTTATGTGAAAAATCTTCTTTTTTTAAAAAAAAAAAAAAATTCTCAAAAACAAAATATCGACTTGTTTTTGACTCGTAATCATTTCTAGAAGAAGGCTGAGAAATCAAATATTCATAAGTCTGAGTAAAAAGCGTCCACTGCTGTACATTTCAGCGTTAACAGAGTCGAGCTGGAAGTGCAAGAAAGCCATTCTACAGGCTGTTCTCTGGTTATGACGCGTAGTCTAGAATGGTTTGGTTTGGTATTATTGTTATTTATGATTTCTCTCTCTTGTAGTTTATAAGGGGAAAAAATGGTAGTTTGTCGTGTGGCGAAGAAACCAGAAAATGCAGGCTTCTGTCCTGAAGACTTTCTTGTGGTGGAAAACGTAAATTTAACCAAACCAGATCTTATTTCATAGGGCCTAAACCATAAAAACATATAATAAAAAATTGGGATCAACATGTACAGAAATAAATTTTGGGTGATCAAAATATACTTAAATTGCAGCACCTGTCACCCTCTTTCTAATTTTTAAAAGCATGTAGTGATCTATATTAGCAGTACATCAGGCACTAATGGCGATCTCTAATCTACCCTTAGTGGCTACCCAGTAATTGCTGATACGCATTTGGGTCATTCAAACGCAATCATTAATTTTAGCTGCAGAATGAATCAGAAATTATGAAAACACAAGAGCTTTTTGTAAAACAGCCATGCAGACCTTTTTTGTGATTCATGAACAATAACAATAATGAACAACAAAGATGGGGAAAACGCATTTAACAAATGAAATCACACAAAAGGTCTTCAACAGGAAAAACAATATGAAATCCGAAAATATTTTATTTGTAATATTGACCTTTAGTATTGACCTGCATAAGCTGCACGGCTGTGTAACTGAAAATGGTATTAACGTACTGTACATTTCCCCATCATTATTGTTTGCAACCAAACAATTAACGGTAAGTACTGCATGGCCATTTGATTGAAAACAAAAAGGTGGGCTCTGACCTTTGCACGGTACCATCAGTAACTGTGATTTACGAACCCCAGATAACTTCCAGGGTTCCTTCCCATTCAGAACCGTGTGCAGGCTCAGCGAGAAGGTTCTAGGGAAAGCTGGCTGTATCTTGGCGATATTTACTGCAGATTTTACATCATACACCGCTATTCGCTTTTACTGGAAAACCTCAGCATGAGGAATTAGATCCCACTCACTTTATAGCCCATTGCCTAGCACACACTGTGCGTTTATACATTGCTGTTAAAGGTGCATCTGGTGAAACCGGCTTCCTTTCTTCCTCTTCATCTTCATCTGAAGAGCTTTCATAATTTAAGTCAAAAGTTCTATTGCTGAAAAGTATCGTTTGCCATGTCCTCTGATGATGATGTCACTAGGACGTAGAGAGCACAGATGAGAGGAGTGATACACACAGTGAAACGTCCCAGTGCGGTTATAGGAAATATAGGCACTCTAGGCATGACCAATCAGACCAATCAGACTAGTGGACCGGAACTAATTGTTGAATAATTGGTTTTATTTTTTTTTACAGAAAATGTAGATTAACTTCAATCCTGTTTCGTTCTGTTCAGCTCAGATTTGAATTGCAGTCAGGAATGGCGTTGAATCTTGCAGATGAGGTGGTACGTTTTCAAAATAGCAGCATATGTAAGATAGTTTGCAGAAAAGCGTTCCTCAAAAAACATGTTTTTTTGAATCCATGATGGTAAACAACCAGAATTACCCCAGGCCTAGCTTTTCCTAGCCTAATCTAAATGAATATCTGATTGAAACTGATTTCAGTTACTGTAAAGCTAAAAACAGAATTAAAAGCATTACTTATTCATTATTATTTTTAATGTTTAAACTTTGGTGCAGTTGATGAATGGACTTTAATCCTCGTTCATCACTGTTGGAGCAGCTCAGTGTTAGTTTATTCCATTATCATCATATTTATATATATGTAAGCACCAGGCAAAGGCAGGCCCCTGGAAGCCCCTGGAAGCCCCTGGAAGCCAAGGGCCCCCTACAAATGCATATATAATTTATTTTTTAATTATTAATGGTAAATAGGTTACAGTGAACATTTAAATATTAATATAAAAGCCTGAAATGATTCATATCAGTGTTATCAGCAGAGAAAGGAAGCTCAAGGATAATAGTGGTACATTTGTGCAGTTGAATAGGGCCCCATTCCTATATTTTGCCCAGGGCCCCAAATCACTAAATCTGCCCCTGCATGTAAGCTGGCAGAATTCTGCTATTCGACAGCGAAATCAAATCTAAAATATGGTCAAATAAGATGAATTAAGTTTCCTTTTGCATTTCTAAACCTGTACCTTATAACATGCGGTACATTTATTGGGTCAAACTCTCTGGTGTCAGATCATCTTATTCAACATGCATGAGGAGCTGCTCCCGTTCTTTACGCAGCGTACGCAAGTGACGTAGCAGGCGCATTGCCGTGGTAACCGGGCCCGCCCCCTGCCACTCGCGCAGCCTGAAACTAGTTTGGAGAGTTGAAGGTTTTGGTTTCGCGACAGCTGGGCTTTCGCAACTACTGGATTAAAAGGGCTGGAAGACGTGTTACCGCGACGGAAAGCCTTAATCCACTGAGTCAAGATGCTGAATATGTGGAAAGTTCGAGAGCTGGTTGACAAAGCGTAAGTATTATTTTTTATTTTCGACGCTATCCCGCCGTTCTTTCGAGGCTCCGTAGTCGTACCTGTTCGAAAAGAGACACGTACTCATTCCCTGACGTCACGTCGCACTTTTTGATAGTAGCAGGCTAGTTAGCGTTATCTAGCTAACTACAGCGGCAAGTTTATTGACCTCACTGGCTAGTTTAGCTACTTAGCTATTGAGCTAGTTAACCCAAGTGGGAAGCTGGCTCTGGCTTGTTAACGACATTACTCGAGGCCAGGTCTTACGTCCCGGTTGAACTGCTTTTCATTTAAAAAAAAAAAATAATAAATAGGTTCACTTTACACATCAACCACTTCCATACATTCGCTAAGTAGTTAGCATTAGCTAGGAAGTATCGACGCTAAGGTGTTTCTAACAAGCAAATGCAGAGAATTTGGCGCTAATTCCGAGTTTTGAATGGGATTTACTGCACCGATTAGACATGAAGAGCTCAGAAATCAACATGTTGCCAATGAGCCGGACAGCTGTGGCGTGCTAACACAAGTTCAGTTAACTTAGCAGTGCTAATATGACAGTGCTAATGCTTGTCAGGATTACAAGGTTATTCAAGTCGGCTGTTGATTGATTACATGGAACCTGTTTGGCGCAGGGTTTGTCTCGGGTGGTGCATGTGAACGGAATCCTCTGTATCCCTATCCTATTTTTTTAACCCAGGTTTGAATTGTCACTGAGTTTCTAACACCGCGATGTTGTCCAACACGTTAAGAGGCAAGTTACTATCTGTAGCTAGGTCGTTTTGTTCTTTTACAAGTTCACGGACACTTCGTCTTGATCTGATGAGCTCTAACTGTTAATGTTAGTTATACACGTGAAGTGTTTGTATCCTTTATGAACATTATAAAGTAGCCTGTGTGGAAAAAGTGGCCTATGAACATGGCCTACTTTCGAGCTTGCTTCCCTAAACATGTGTATACAGCACACACCCCTGTTCTCGCTACCTACAGTGAACGGAAATGAATATGACCTTATTGTCTTTAGCGTCTAATTCTGAAGAACTATATAGTCTTATCTGGGGGAAGAGTTATTTACAGCCTTACAGTCGTAAACCTTTCCTTTGGCATGTATACTCCAGTGGCGTGTGTACTACAGTGGCGTGTGTACTACACAGTGACATGTATACTACAGTGGCGTGTGTACTACACAGTGACATGTGTACTACAGTGACATGTATACTACAGTGGTGTGTGTACTACACAGTGACATGTATACTACAGTGGCGTGTATACTACACAGTGACATGTATACTACAGTGGTGTGTGTACTACACAGTGACATGTATACTACAGTGGCGTGTATACTACACAGTGACGTGTATACTACAGTGACATGTATACTACACAGTGACGTGTATACTACAGTGACATGTATACTACAGTGACGTGTATACTACAGTGACGTGTATACTACAGTGAAGTGTATACTACACAGTGACGTGTACACTACACAGTGGCGTGTATACTACAGTGGCGTGTGTACTACACAGTGACATGTGTACTACACAGTGACATGTATACTACAGTGGCGTGTATACTACAGTGACATGTATACTACAGTGGTGTGTGTACTACACAGTGACATGTATACTACAGTGGCGTGTGTACTACACAGTGACGTGTATACTACAGTGACATGTATACTACACAGTGACGTGTATACTACAGTGACATGTATACTACAGTGA
>CM075009.1:13176151-13192037 GCA_037576675.1 Pangasius sanitwongsei | reverse complement strand
TCCCTCTCCCTCTCCCCGACTCTGTCTCGGTCCCTCTCCCTCTCCCCGACTCTGTCTCGGTCCCTCTCCCTCTCCCCGACTCTGTCTCGGTCCCTCTCCCTCTCCCCGACTCTGTCTCGGTCCCTCTCCCTCTCCCCGACTCTGTCTCGGTCCCTCTCCCTCTCCCCGACTCTGTCTCGGTCCCTCTCCCTCTCCCCGACTCTGTCTCGGTCCCTCTCCCTCTCCCCAACTCTGTCTCGGTCCCTCTCCCTCTCCCCGACTCTGTCTCGGTCCCTCTCCCCCTCCCCGACTCTGTCTCGGTCCCTCTCCCCCTCCCCGACTCTGTCTCGGTCCCTCTCCCTGACTCTGTCCCTGATTCTGTGCCAGCTGGGTTTCTGCCCACCTCCCAAATACATGCCCATAGAAGAATTGACTACACAAACACAGGAGGTGTTCCCAGGCCACACCTAGCGTTCCCAGGATAGGCTCCACATCCACCACAATCCTGACCAGAATAAATCCCTTGGTGAAAATGGATGAACGAATGATGTGGGTCTAAACCCTGATTCCGCAGTGTCTCTGCCTTGCACAACTGAAGGTTTTCACCTGCACTAATAAACCCACATGAAACGAGAAGGGAATGTTAATTGTTTGATTAGTTGGATTCGGTGTGTTAGAGTAGCAAACAACAAAACAATTAGGTCAGGCTTGCAAACATCTGGACTATATAGCAATAAACTTTCAAGCATTTGTAGCTATTTCTCTGACCGTGCTTTACCACTGAACTTAAGTAACAATGTTAAACTACAAATTCCTGTAGCTGCCTTGCAATGATGTATACATTTATTTTCAGATCTCAGGCAGGGACCTGCATGTGGGCCCAGATTTACGTCAGTCATCAAGCACCAGTTCATTTTTATTTACTTTTGAAGCACTTAATGGCTTTTGACAATTTGGATAATGCAGGTGATTGTGAACTGAATAAAAGCAAGTTGTGTTTTTGTATAGTAAAGATAAAAAAAATAATTTTGTTTCTTTTTATATATATTACTATGTAGGACAGTTGTTAGATTTGTAGGAAAAGTAAAACCTCAGACTTGCCGTCTGACATTCAGTTTGTGCCCGTGTCAGTTTAGAAGACTGAAGGAATTCAATTTTGTTTTCTTAAAAGTCTTCTCCTGACCTATTCCCTGCAGTGTGGCTTACAGCATGCTGCTTCTTGGCCAGAACAACTAAATATATACATGTTCAAGTGAAGGAGAACTAACTCGAGTTTTAATATGTAGTAAAGTCTATCAGAAAAAAGAAAGATTTTTTTTATTTCTGAGATGGAGCATTTCTGAGTCGGAGAATTACAGGAAGCTCTTTGAGAATGTATGTATTGAGTAAACAGCAGTTACATTATGAGTCTCGAAAGTAGGGAAGTTGACACGTCTCACGAAAGCCACTATCAGCAGGAAATAAAGAAAATGCAGCATATCAGTGTAACAGATCTGGGTTGTCGAAAGAGCAAAGTCAGCAGAAAATGGCCTAAATTAAAAAAAATAGTCTCTTTTGAAAATAGTAATTTTAGCCTATATGCACATAAATTTGTTTATTCTTGTTGATTTGTTTAAGCTAAATTTGTGATTTTCCTGGTCTTGATGCTTGTGGCTTTTTAAAAAGAAAAAAAATTGTTTGGTTGCTCAATGCTCATCAGCATACTGCAGACGTCTGAGTGAAATCAGTTTATACTCTGCAGCAGAGGGTGTGTAATTTTACATATAATTATATTCCAGCTTTTTTGCTCTAGAGAAGCCATGGTTTGGTCTTTGTTACCTTGTCTCCTAAAACAAAGTAGATTGTTGTCAAAAGCCATAGATTATATAGAGGGCCCGAGCTATTGATGGGATGTTCTTTTGATTCACGCATTCAGCGAACCTGTTTGCTCTGAATTTTCTGCAGCCCCACCTAATTCTTCAGCTCGTACCTGTTGCAGAACCAGACGGCCTGCCTCGTGTCATTTGTGTCGCTTCAGTGCTCGACAGGTTTCAGATAACAACCTATGCTAAGGAATTCATGGACCTGAACACAGGCTCACTTAAAAGCCGTAGCGTTGTTCGGTAACAGCATAATTGACTGATGTTTAGACGGTATTTCTGTTTCCCACAAGTAAACCCAGCAGGAAGAGCAGGGTGTGGTGGTGGTGGGGGGAAGGGGGGGGGGGGGGTGACTGTGCAGTTGCGAATCTGATGAAGGAGGTGTTGAGGTGTTTGCGTGTCATCTGCGATGTTTTTAAATATCTGATTCAACATAACTAGCTAGCCACCAATTTTCTTGATAATTCTTAGGAAAGGAGAAGCTTTAGCAGGTCTATCAGATTCTCTTCTCTACTCATTGGTTTCAGTTATAGTCTTTCTCCACCGCTGCACCACAGCGAATACAAACCCAGGACTGTCCGTTCGCTGGCAGGGTGTGTGCGCCGCTTTCCCATTGCACCACTCTACCTATGAAAATAGGAGGAGTTTCTCTGGAGGTTATTGGGCAGTGACCTGATAGACACAAGTAGTAAATATTACTTGAAATTCAAATAAACGTTTCTGGAAGGAAACCAGGCGAATCTAAGCTGATGTTAAATGTGCATAGCGCTGCTCTGTTTCTCGCCAAATGCTCATTCACAGCTCCATACAGTTTAAAATTCTCATGAAATACTAAGTACCTCTTTTGAATGACCAATAATTATTTTATTTTTTTCAAGGTTATGCCAGGGCTCTTCAATCATATCTGCAAGTGGAATAAGGTCTTTTGCGGCTAAGGTTGCGGACCCTGTGTTACACAATCGTGGGGCATGCGCTCACTACACCATTTAACTTGGTAGAGTTATTATTATTGTTATTATCTAAAATGGAAATGCTACTAGAGGCCAGTTGGAGTATGAATCACTGTCCCATGCTTGCTCTATGAAGTGAACAGGACAGTTCATCACATGGTTGCCAGGTTGGCCATTTGTATGCCAAGTTGGGATAGTTTGAGAATACTACACGGCCACCAAAAGTGAGATTGCTGTGAGTCTATTCTATACAGAACCATTTCTGTTGTAAAATATCTCGCAACGATTGGGAAAAGGAACGGGGGATTATCGAGTGGATCATATCAGTACATCAAAAATGCGTGTGCACCGCGGTGACCTTGTTTCTCACGCAAAGGCTGAGGAGAAGAAGAAGAAGAACAGTGTGTCTTCCTTTTCCACTGCTGGAATTTTGGGGCTAGTTTCGGGGGGTTTTGTGTGGACTTTGAGATCTAGTTGGACTGGAAATTAACCCTGGTTAATGATATTGGCGCTTCTGAGTGACAAACCCATTGCAAACCCACCCGCTGTATCCAACACAGTTGAACAAAAGTACAAAAGCCGCTCAGAACGGCCTGCTAGACTGTATGCTGGATGACTGTTTTTGACTTGTAACCCCCTATTAAAGGGTTATTCTAAAAATTCACTAGATAATAGCATAGGTGAAGTGTGATGACCTCTCGACTTAATTATGTTTGAGGCTATGTCATCAATAATGTCGTCCTGCTCCACCAAAAGTTCTGGTCACAATCCATTACTGTCGTCATACTTCGTTGTTAGTGAAAATAAAGAGGAGTAAACTTTCACTGAATGACTGCCCGTGCTCCCAAACCCGGCGAAATGAGCCAGTACTTTAATCTTTAGTGAAAAGACAGAGACCTTGCTAGATGATCTTCCAAAAAAAAGAAAATACAGATATGAACAAGCACAGTCGTGCATTTTTGTGGCTGGATCTCAAACGGTTTTTTGTGGTAATTGTGAGGGAAGTTGGTACGGTATTCAGCTCCATTGTTATATGTAGGGGGAAAATATAGTATAAAAAAAAAAAAAAATAGGAAGCCATTCAAGAAGATGGCAGATTTTATGTGGGGAAGAAATCTCAGCTCGAGCTACGTAGCAATGAGACATTTACTCTAGGCAGAATTTTAAAATTCTGTTTAATGGCCTCTTGCATTCCTGAGAAATTGGAAAAGATAATCAAACTCCGCACATTTACTCTAGTTGGACACATCATATGCACCGTACCATGTGCTGTGCCATGTCTTGTATTATTGCAGGTTATTTGAAGTTGAAGGTGAAGATGTAGAACCTGAAATATGGCTGCAATATTTTTGCCATTTTCAACCATATTTTCAGCAAAGTGGGGTAAAAACCACGAAAGCTTATCTTTTGTTAGGAACAAGCTAGGAAAAGTTCATGATGGATTTATCTTCTCAAAACAGTGAACTGTATATTTCTCAACTTGGAATTCCAAGTTGAGGGGGCATTTGCTTTGTTTTTTCCTAGTCGGAAGTTAATGCAGTGAGTTAGTAGTTATAGTCAATTGCTGTAATAGCACGCTCCTGTTTCAATTTGTTCTTCAGTAACTCATTATCAGCAAATGATTAAACTTTTTGTTTTGTTTGGTTTATGTTGTCTTCTTTTACAGAACCAATGTTGTTATGAACTATTCAGAAACTGAATCTAAGGTTCGAGAGGCCACAAACGACGACCCATGGGGACCCTCTGGCCAGCTAATGGGAGAGATAGCCAAGTAAGTAAGAGGTACAGTGTATGGCCAAAGGTTTGTGGACACATGATCTTCACACCCATATGTGATTTCCCAAACTGTTGCCACAGATTTGGAAGCAGAGAATTGTGCAGAATGTCTACTGTAGCATTATAATTTCCCTTCACTGGAACTAAGAGGCCCAAACATGTTCCAGCATGACAGTGCCCCTGTGCACAAAGCGAGGTCCATAAAACATGGTTTGCCAAGGCTGGAGTGGAGGAACTCAAGTGGCCTGCACAGAGCCCTGACCTCAACCCTACTGAACACTTTTGGGATAAACTGGAAAGCTGACTCTCCCAACATCAGTGCCCAACCTCACTAATGTTCTTGTGGCTGAATGAACAAATCCCCATGGCACCGTTCCAAAATCTAGTGGAAAGCCTTCCCACAAGAGTGTAGTTCTTAAACCAGGAAAGGGGCACTAAATGTATATTGGGGTGTACAACAGGTCAGGTGGCCACAAACCTTTTGGCAACGTAGTGTATTTCGACGGTTATAGTGATCTGCTGCTGCTGCTCTCATTTCACCTGCACGTTGTTCTTGAATTATCTCAGTGCTTCACTGCTGTCTGTGTGTATGCGCAGAGCTACGTTCATGTACGAGCAGTTTCCAGAAGTAATGAACATGCTGTGGTACCGAATGCTGAAGGACAACAAGAAAAACTGGCGGCGAGTTTACAAGGTAAACGTCACGATGGCATGCTCTTCAGCGTAATGATGATCATGGACACGAGGTTATAATCACTGTAGCTTTATTTCGATGGGATTAGTTTTACATATAGAATTGGGTGGTCCAGTCATACCATTTGGATTGGTATCGTCATTGTTTTCTCTTTTTTTTTTTTTTTTTTTTTTCCCTCATCTGAGAAAATTCTAGCTCAAAAACCTACATGAACTCTACAGGGGTCTGGTCATTTCCTGTCTATGGTTTTGCAGACAAATGTCAGCTCTTACATTGGGGGGGTGGGGGGGGGGATCTGCATATATTAATACAAAATATTTTCATCAATCACAAAATCGTTTGTACCTTTTTTTTGGTCTTTTTCCTCAGTCGTTACTGCTGCTGGGTTACCTGGTGCGAAACGGATCTGAGCGGGTGGTCACCAGCACACGAGAGCACCTGTATGACCTGCGCTCCATTGAGAGCTATCACTTTATAGGTGAGTCAGCAGCATGAGTTCACTGTGCTAGCACGTGTTTCTCATTGTTACCTCACTCGGCATGTTCCCGGCAAACGCTTTCAGAATTATTACGTTTAAAATCATTTTAAGGATCTATTACGTGAACATTTCTGGAAAGATGGAGCAACGAGATTGCGTAATCAGAAGAATGCCAGATGCACACACACACCAGTCATGTTACCATAGGTGATCTACTATTCTGACATTATTTGTCATAGTAAATAAATGTTACTTCTTCATTTATTTAAAGAATATTTTCCAGTGCCCGTTATTACATCTTCACTTTAGCAATGCCACCAACCTTGCAACCTCGAGTGCACACTGTCTTTTCAAATGAAAGTGTTTTCCATGAAATTTCTGCTGCTTTACTATTTTACTAAAACGCAGCTGTCACAAGTCCACACATTTACATGCAGTGTATTGTGTATATTATTTAATAAATATTCCATATGTATATTACAAATGCCAGGTCTGTTTAAGTCATACAGCGGCCTCATGGTTGCCCTGATAAAGGTTGTGAAGAGACTGAAACTCACCCACAACCCAAACCTGCTCTCCTTCCTAACCAATCAGCACAGTTACGCAATTCTCAGCACAGCATGTTGTGGGGTGATTTCAGTTTTAGGCCAAATGCAAAACTCGCTCCTTTCGACAATTTGGCAGTTATGAATTCTGCCTCATGATGCTTTCATACATCAGATTGCTGCTATGCATATATAGCTACCGGTTTGCACAGCAGGAGGCACGGTCTTAAAGAGATTAAAGTCAGCAAGAGGTCATTTTTTTTTTTTTTTGCAGATGAGAATGGGAAGGACCAAGGCATCAACGTGCGGCAGAAGGTAAAAGAGATGGTGGAGTTTGTGCAAGACGATGACAGGCTGAGAGAGGAGAGGAAGAAGGCCAAGAAAAACAGGGACAAATATATCGGCGTGTCCTCCGATAGCATGGGGGACTTCAGATACGGTGAGTCTTGCTCTCAGAAAACGATTTCCTCCGTTTTGTCTCTCTCACTCGTACTCGCGCTCGTCCTAATGCTCAGCAGGGACTCGCACGTAGTTGGATGTGCTATGACTGGGGAGTTGTTTATCATGTGTGATTCCATGGTGCTTGTCTGTCCTTCTTTCTTCTCTGAATCTCTCTTCCTCCCAGGAGGTTTGTTTTGCCAGATGAGTGAACTCATTTGATAGCCAGTAGGACTCATTGTTCTTACCACTTGAGAGGACACATTTGGATGTTACTGATTTAACATCCCTTTTTAAATTCAAATTTTTTAAATATGAACTATCCATCAAGCTCCATATATTTTATATTTTCATGAGGTTTTTGTGTTTGTGTTTGTGTCTAAGTATAATTAGGAGTTCTCTAGTGTGTTCTTACATTGAATATGTTTGAGAAGCCAAGCAAAAAGGAATTCCAATGTATATGGACATATGAATTGCTCTGCCCGTTTCTGTTGATTTGTATTCTTACCGCAGTCGCATTGAAGTGAAAATGATTTTTTTATGTCTACTCACTTTATTAGGAACACCTGTACACCTGCTCATTCATGCGATTTTCATGCAAATCATGCAAATAGCGACCAAGATCTTCAGTTAATGTTGACATCGAACCTCTTTTGAAATGGCATAGCCACTTTTATAATACAAATGAAATAGCTTATGAAGGGTGAAGTGGATAGTGGTTCATTGTTACAAAACAGTGATAGCATTACCAAACTGCCTATAGTCAGTCTTAAATGACTCAGCTGTTACTGTACAGGAGGGTAAAACAGGTTTTCCTAGTCCGTTTTGCAATCTGCTTTATTGTCCGTCTTTGAAACCATTATATTAATCTCCTCCTTTTCCGTCTGTTCAAGCTGGCGACAGGTACGACTCGCGCTCCAAGTGGGACGACGACTGGGAGAGCAATAAAGGCGCTTTCCCGTTTAGTGAGAAACTGGGAGAGATCAGTGACAAGATTGGCAGCACAATTAACGACACTATAAACACGTTCCGCAAGAAAGACAGAGATGACTCGCCAGACAGATTCAGGTCAGTGCCTCAGGTGGTGGCATTTATCTTCTCTTCTAACACACAACCAGAACAGAACTGACCAAAACAACCTCAGATAAGAAGCACTATAGCAGGAATACTGAGCTCCAGTCATGGACGTCCCGTCAAGTTTGTCCTGCTACCAAGACACATGATTCAGCTCATGAGGTAAATCTTAAGGCCTTCATGAGTTGGATTAGGTGCCTTAAACTGTCATAAACTGTGGACAGAACCTTGAGCTCAGTTTTCAGCTTTGAAAAGCTAATTATAAGAACATTGAAACGTGGAATTTTCCTATAGAGTTGGCTTTTGATTACACAGCACTGGGATAGTGACTGCTTGTCTGGTGTGTTGTGATTTTTTTTTTTTTTTTTTTCTCCCCCATTATTTTGCTGCGTGCTCTTCAGAATATTTGCATAGCAGCAGTCAGCTACAATTTGCATTTTCAAACTACAGTTTTCATTTTCATACAAATGTCTAAATGGAAACATATTTTCTTATGAAGTCCTTTTACCCTTTTGTTTCTATCTAATTATTGTCACCAGATGCAGTTGTGTTGTGATTTGGTTACAGTGGCATGTATGCAAACTGTATTTCAACTGTACTTTTTTTTTTTTTTTTTTCTTCTTCAAGTGAGACAGAGGAGGACCGAAACAGAGATTTCCGAAACAGGCAGTCAGGCAGGGCTGAATTCAAAGATGAAGAGGAGACGGTGACGACCAAAAGTGTTCAGATCGTTCAGGCCACAGAGACTACTGCCACGCGAAAGAAAGGAGCCACCCCATCAAAAACCATAGACCTGGGGGCAGCTGCCCATTACACTGGAGATGTGCCTGCCACAAACACAAATGAGGCCAAGGTAATAAAGCTTGAAGAATTTCTTTAAGTGTAGCCCTTTTATTATAGTAATTGTTCATTACTATAACACTCGTAATGTGGAGTAGTTCATGTGAAGTCAGGAATCATGGGAACATGCTGTTAAATAATAAAAGCAAATAATAGACATGGATAAACACGCTACGCTGAGAAGCTTGAACCAATGAATGTAATTGAATATAAAGTTACACCCATTAATTGTTTAACGGCATATAGTGATTGCTGTGGATTTTGTTTAATTACGCCTCTTTCTCTTGCATCAGCCAACTGTCTCAGGTACAAGTCAGTCCAGTGGCGGTCTGGTGGACTTGTTTATGGCAGATCCCACACCCATGAAGCCAGCTTCCACAGGTTATATCACACACACACACATTAAGATATTTCATATATCTCAGTTAGAAATATCTTAGTGGGGAGGATGTAAATTAAACAGCAGTTCTCAATGAAAAATAATGCTAGACTTAAGTCCCATATTCATAGTTCATGTACCACATTCAGCCTCATTTAAAATACCTCATTTGATGAGTTATGGAGTAGATTGTGTTCAGGTAGTTCTGATCCATTGCTGAAGTGAAGCGAGGATGCTTGAGGAAGAAGATGAATAACAGTGTCATTACATGGCCTTGTGGTTTTGAAGGCCTGAAGAGTGTGTGTGTGTGTGTGTGTGTGTGTGTGTGTGTGTGTGTGTGTGTGTGTGTGCCCGCAAAGTGCACCAGATGGGCTCTCCTGTAGCCCCTGTCCACTGGAGCAGTTAGTTGCCAGGACCAGATGTTAGAGTGGTCCCTTGTGGAGGTGGAGTGCTGAGCAGATGTGTTGTTCCTATTTCTTCCTATCTCCTTCTCCACTTTCCTACTATACATCAGTCAAACAGCTGCTTCTGTTTCTCAGCATCAGTTTTCTAACCACATTCCACTAAATCTAACAAGAAACAGGGACAGTTTGTGTGGGCAGAAAACAAGCCAACAGCCACTTTTTTTTTCCCCTCTGAGGGTATTCATAGAGGCAAGTGAAACGGCGTCATAGTTACGTGAATGTATTTATATAAGTATTTATGGATAATTATTAGGATTTCATAGGGCGAATCTGAAGCCTATCCCAGGAATAGACCCTGACCAGTCCATTGCAGTTTGAATAATCATTCACACGTAGGGGCGATTCAGGGTAGCCAAGCCACCTACTATATGTATTTGGGAGGTAACGTGGAGGAAACCCTCGTGGACACAGGGAAAACATTCCCACAAACAGTAACCCTCAGCTCAGGTTTGAACCGGGTACCCTCAAGCTGTGAGGCAGATTCATCTTCAGCTTTCTGACAGATGCCGGTAGGTGTTGTCTCAAAATATCTTGACATTTGAAGCTAATCATCACCTTGTCTAGAGACCATGTCCCAGCTGAAGAGAAGCTGCCTCTTGTAGCTAACCCCATGCCTCACAGTACGTGTGGTGACTTATGTGCTAGATATCTCTGCTAGAAATTACGCATAAATGTTCGAATTTCTTTTTCTTGTCAGATCGACACTTTCTCACACAGTTTATTTGATGTGTTTAGACTGGCTTGGACGGTCTGTACAGTTAATAATAAAACGGATGCTAACACTGTGGTAATGATTGTGAAATTGAAATGACTAATGTGTTAGTCAGTAAGGCCCATTTTACACCAGACATAGGAAATGCCTCAAGCTGCGTCACATCCAGCATGCTTCTTTATTTAGCAGTGTTGAGGTTTTTTTCACTGGATTCATGGTTGACAGTTGCACAAAGCACATTTTTTTTCACTTAATGCTCAAGTAATATTTTTGATAATATATCTATTATATAAACAGCACATAACTACATTTCAGGCTTTAGTCATACTGCAGCAGTGTGCATTCACACATTTATTAAAAATCAGTAAAACTTTGTAAAGGTGCCACTGAGCATAGGAGTAAATATTCCCATTGGATTAGCAAACTGTGATCATATACACATGGACCACATTGGAACACATGTTCACAATAATCTAATGGTCAGGATGGACACTTGCATGTTATACTTACTAACCTAATGCAAAATAATGCACAGAAATAAATTAGTGTGGTTGTCATCTGGTACATCTGGTACACCAAATTGTGTTGGTTTATGAAAACATTGATGATAAAATGTTATGCTATAAGAGCAGAGGTCATCTATCTTCTTACCTTCTGTCTGGCTGAAAGAGAATTGACATGAGGCAAGATTTTCTGTTTTTCATACCACAAAGTGAAATTATGTACCTTGAATGCACCATGAAATTAGTCAGAGACAGTGTTTGAGAATTAGACAGTGTTTGAGAAGGCTTGGAACTGGGAGGAGACAGAGTTGGAACAGGCTGGTACTTGGTGGGGACAGTGTTTGAGAAGGTGGGGACTGGGTGGGGACAGTGTTTGAGAAGGTGGGGACTGGGTGGGGACAGTGTTTGAGAAGGTGGGGACAGTGTTTGAGAAGGTGGGGACAGTGTTTGAGAAGGTGGGGACTGGGTGGGGACAGTGTTTGAGAAGGTGGGGACGGGCTTTAACACAAGAAAACAGACTTTGTTTTAAAAATCAATTATACCTGAAAAATCTTTCTTTCCATTTTCTTTGCGTTTCTTTTTCTTTCCCACTCCTCTTGTCTAGGTTTAAACTCAGAACTGTTTGGAGGCTTTGCAGATTTCTCCTCACCTGCAGCTTCAGCCAGTCTTCCATCAGCAGCTGGTATGCATGTGTAAATACTCCATCAGAAAGTTTAAGAATAGCACTGGTGTCATTGATGTCATTACAACAACCCACTCAGCAAAAAAAGCCATGTGATGTTGTAGAAACAGATTCTAAACATGTTATAAAAAGCAAAAAAAAAAAAAAAATTAAAGTTATAGGAATTAACGCAATCTACACTTACCCTCCACTTTATTAGGAACACCTGTACACCTAGTCTTCAGGTGTCCAGTTTGGGTGAGTCTGTGCCCATGATGGGCTCAGATTCCTGTTCTTGGCTGATAGGAGTGGAACCTGATGTGGTCTTCCACCTCAAGGTTTGATGTGTTGTGCTTAAAGAGTGTTTGAGTTACTATAGACTTCCTGTTAGCTCAGTCCAGTCTGCTCATTCTCCTCTGAACTCTCTCATCAGCATGGTGTTTCAAGCTGCAGACCTTCCGCTCACAGGATGTTTTTTTTTGTTTTTGTTTTTCACACCATTCTTTGCAAATTCTAGAGTCTGTTGTGTGTGAAATTCCCAGGAGATCAGCAGTTTCTGAAACACTCAAACCAAACTCAAACTGGTACCAACAACCATGCCACGATCAAAGTCACAGAGATCGCACCTTTTTCCCCATTCTGATGTTTGATGTGAACATGAACCGAAGCTCTTGACCTGTATCTGCATGATTCTATGCACTGTACCGCTGCCACATGATTGGCTGATCGGATAACTGCATAAATGAGCAGGTGTACAGGTGTTCCTAATAAATTAACTGGTGGGTGTATATTTCAACCTATGGCCTATAAGATGTTTAACATAAATATTCATTACTTCCGTGACCTTAAGTATTAGACTGATTGATTAAAATAGTTTGAATTGTAATTATCAATAGAAGGGGAAAAAAACTTGACCCCCTCCCAACACACACATTTTTATACTCCGGCTATTTCGGGCAGGTGACGCAAACGTAACAGAAGGCTGTTGGTATTTGCAATGGGGCCATCGCCTGTTGTCATCATCTGCCTTTTTTTATGAAAACCAAAGAGCATAAAGCTCTTAAATATTGAAACGAAAAAGGAGGGCAAGCCATATGGTTGAGCTCTGTGCTAAAGCTAATGAGGACAGACACATTTCAACTCGCGTTGGGCAAAACATCTCGCGCTGTCTGCTTGGGAGAAAGGGGAATGAGCTGGACTAAATCCGATGCTCAGGTGATGCCTGGGATTATGAACATCTGTCTGCAGATACTGCATTTTGGGGTGGCTGATATTTACCTTTGCTTTTTTTACGTGTCCTTGACGCCTTGCGAGTATTCTAGGTGGTGTTTGATTCTCACAGTTTTGTGACGGTGTTTCGTGCTCTATTAAAATAAACATAATAAAATGTAAAAAAAAAAAAAAAAACCATACTTGAATGGTTTATGTACAAGCCTAACATAGCATGTGATTTGAGTTCCTACTTACAAGCTGTTCATTTAAACCCTTTGTGTCCGCTTAGCCTCAGCGTCTAGTGGTAACGGAGACTTTGGGGACTGGAACACGTTTTCAGACGGGCAGCCAGCCCCTCCGCCTGCGAATCCTGCAACAACAGACCTGTTCGCACCTGCTCCTGCCTCGACAGCGTCCTCTGCTGACCTCTTTGACCTCATGGGTCCTTCTCTGAGCACCAACATCAGTGCTTCCCAAAGCATCAACTTCTCTATGACCTGCACTCAAAGCGCGGGCCTGCCCATATCCAAGTCTCAGGTGTGTCTAAGCTCCATTCATTGTGTCATGGTCATGTCTTGGAGTCGACTTTTCATAGATTTGGTGTTGACAGTGAATCTTTCCGCTTGTAACCATGAACATTTTTTTTTTTTTCTTAACCCACTGAATACAAAGCTAGAGCACGTCTGTACTAATGGAGACTTTTGTCATGGAGCAGACTCTTTGTTAACATGTTAATAGCCTCGAAGTAGAATGTTCTGATTCATTTATAGATGTAACTTGGCCTGACAGTTATTCCTGGTTTGATTAGTAAGTTGTTGTGTTTTGTTTTTTTAAAATAAATATGCAGTTATAACTTTATTTTATATTAAAATCAGCAGTTATAGTGTATTTCCTGATTTACATTCCCTCCTTCACATTTTGCATATAAAACACATTAAGCTATATAGAGTATATTGAGTGAAACATCTGAACCCCCCCCCCTGTCTGAAACGTAATCAGTACAGCATGTTTAGAGTGGAAAAGCTCGCTAAACAAGATTTACCCAAGGAGAGACAATACTGGTTGAGATTTTTTTTGAGCAGGCGGTTTTGAGAGCAGAGGAACATGAAAGCAAGACAAAGGAGGGTTAACATACAGCACTGGTACAATTTCCACCCACCCCCTTCACATTATCCACCAAGCCCTGCACCCCTGGGACACCCATCACGGAGACTAGCAGAATGAGGAAGAACAAGTTTGAGTCAGAAAATCATTAAACTGAAACAAAAGCCCCATGATGATATTTGCATGCTTAAAAACCTGACCTACTTTAAAATGGCAACATTTGTTTGGCTAAAGGAAAAAAAAGCAAACCCCCCACACATGCAAACAATAAAGCAAAGCTTCTTAGTCATCATTGTTATAGTCTAATAACTGTCAAGAAACCTGATAACCTCAAGAGATTTTGCTGCAATCTCTAGAATTGTTTACACCAACCCTTATTTTGGACTTTTTATATTATTATTCTTATTATTATTATTATTGCCTTAAAGAAAATAAATCCCTTAATTCCAGATGCAAGTGATTTTCAAAAGAAATATCATTTCCCTAACCATAACAAACTCTTGTATTTATCTTGTTAAAAAAAAAATCAGCACTAGTGTACGTGCATGAGAAGCCTGGAATCATTTCTGAACATCAGAACATCAGCTCTGCCGTTATGTGGAGTGATGTGAACCTCCTGTTGTTTTCCCTCTGTTGGGTCAGCCTCTGCAGAGTATGGGGACTCCACTGGTGCCTCAGCAGTCCGTACAAAAGCAAGAAGCCAAGAAGACCTCCATGCCGTCCACTTGGTCCGATTCCAGCGTCAACATCAGTCTGGACTACCTGGGTCCTGGCATGCAGCCCCCCAGACCAAGTCAGCCCACACTCAACATGATGCAGCAGCATGGTAATGACTCCGCACTGCACAAAGCACATAAAATATCTGCCTCCGATAGCCAGGGTACAATCCATTTCGAAATCCCCCTGTAACCACACATGCTTAAAATGTTGGCTTTGATCAGATCAGAACGACCTGATACGTGGTTCTAACTCGAACCATATGTCCAACATCAGAAATGTTATTAATAATCATCAGTCATCGCTTGTCTAGCAATTGTTTTCACTTCCTATCCTGTCCTATTAAAACATCCTCATCAGTAATGCTATGTAATGCCAAGTAATAAAACTGAAACCCCAACGAATAGGCAACCGAGCACCTTTTGCCAGTGCTGATTCTGTACTGTGATCCTTCTGAAAGCCTTAAATACATCATGCTTATTTAAATCCAATTTAGAGAAGAGCATATGGAAAAAAAAAAATCATGGTGTGCTAGGTGGACAACTCTGTATCACAACCTTTGGTATGTTATATTACCTGCTTAAAACTTGACAAAACAAGATGGCCGTGCATGACAACACTGCAGTACAAGTACTTAAGTATTTTGAAAAACGACTTCTTTTTCCACATCGACGATGAGTTCTTTGACACTCACTTCTTCTTTTTTTTTTTTTTGTTCTTTAGGAGTTCAAGTCCCCGTCAACATGATGACACAGGGATTTGCCGGCATGAATCTTGGCATGCAGCCCAGCCCCGCCCCTGTGCGACCCCCCACTAACCCCATGATGGGAAACATGGGCATGCCACCTGCCATGGGAGGCGGCGCTATGGGCGTAACTCCTATGGGAGGCATGCCACTCAATCAGGGCATGATGGGAATGAACATGAACATGGGAATGCCAGGAGCTGTTGGCATGGGGATGGGAATGTCGGTGCCAGTCATGAGTATGAGCTCCGCCATGGCACAACAGAAGCACGATGCCTTTGCTGACTTTGCCAACTTTGGCAAATGAATAGGAGAGATGGAGGCTGTATACGCTAGGACAATCTTTCTGGAAGGGAGGGGCATGAAGGATTTTTTTTTTTTAAAGAGCTGCAAACAAAGAGTACTTGAAAGATGTCGATTATGGCCGCCCAGAATTCTGTTGTTCCTTACACAATACCGATGTGTAAAAGGGTGAATCTAATCAGTCTGGCCCAGTAGCCACATGGACAGTGGTTTGGCTTTGTATAACAGAGAAATGTGTGATTGCACTTCCACTTAACATTGCTTTAAATTTTGAAAGAATCTTCAGGATCACATATCTCATCACATCTATAAAAGTAATGACCTTGGCCCGCAAATACTATTCTCGCTCCTTTTTACGTCCTTACTGAGGACTGTTCGATTTGTTTGATCTGATCTGAAGTTATTCCCTGTCCTTTCCATTCTCCTATATATATATATATATATATATATATA
>CM075009.1:13151182-13170886 GCA_037576675.1 Pangasius sanitwongsei | reverse complement strand
GAAGAAGAAGCAGGAGGAGGAGGAAAAGAAGAAGAAGAAGAAGGAGGAGTAAAAGAAGAAGAAGAAGAAGGAGGAGGAAAAGAAGAAGAAGAAGAAGAAGAAGAAGAAGAAGGAGGAGGAAAAGAAGAAGAAGAAGAAGAAGAAGAAGAAGAAGAAGAAGGAGGAGGAAAAGAAGAAGAAGAAGAAGGAGGAGGAGGAAAAGAAGAAGAAGAAGAAGAAGGAGGAGGAAAAGAAGAAGAAGAAGAAGAAGGAGGAGGAGGAGGAAAAGAAGAAGAAGAAGAAGAAGGAGGAGGAGGAGGAAAAGAAGAAGAAGAAGAAGAAGAAGGAGGAGGAGGAGGAAAAGAAGAAGAAGAAGAAGAAGAAGAAGAAGAAGAAGAAGAAGAAGGAGGAGGAGGAGGAGGAAAAGAAGAAGAAGAAGAAGAAGAAGAAGAAGAAGGAGGAGGAGGAGGAAAAGAAGAAGAAGAAGGAGGAGGAGGAGGAAAAGAAGAAGAAGGAGGAGGAGGAGGAAAAGAAGAAGAAGAAGAAGAAGGCCTAGCTTATTTCCAGCACACAGGGAAACAGGCCATGCTCTCAGCGGCTGCGGTGTGAGTCACAGCTCTGTAGTGAGGTGTAAAGTTAGATATTCATGGTTTTGTTGTTACCAGGTTCCAGAATTTGTCGAAAGCCACCACGAAGCCGCTGCAGACTCCACGCAGACCCTTAAACGAGCGGATGTGCACTCGGACTCGGAGGCGCTGCTGAACACAGCGGTTCAGCTCTGCTAAAGGACTGCCCTCGTGCACTACACACACACACACACACACACACACAGAGAGAGAGAGAGAGAAACAAATAAGATGAGAAAGGCTTAACGTGGCTTAACACTACTCCAACAGCGAGCAGGGAAAAACACTTTCTCTCACATTTCTGTGAAAAGAGAAAGAGAATAGTCTTTTCACTCTGTTTCCTCTCACAGAAATAAGATTCAAAGAAAACACTTAGCGTGGCTTTATGCATTAAGACAGTGATATTAAAAGACCACATTTAGTATGCAGGTTATTAATAAAGCATACTGCGCAAAAATTGCACTTTAGTGTTTTCTTTATAACGGGTTTCTGTGAGAGGAAACAGTTACAGTGAAAAGCCTACTCTCTTTCCACTCGGACCCCGCTGCTGTTTTAGCAGTAATGGAGTTTCTGACAGAAATGTGAGTGAAAACAGTTTTTCCCTGCTCGCTGTTGGAGTGTTATTAAGCCACGTTAAGCGTTTTATAATCTCCCATCTGTGTTGTGTCTGTTTTGTGTCTGTTTGTTAAGACAAAGCTCCAGTTTCAGCCTCTGAGACACATACACTGCATCCTCGTGAGAACATTTTTTGGAGCTTTGTGTCTCTTCACTCCTCTCTCCTCTCCTTCCTCACACGCGCTCTTTTTCACCATCAGTCTTTTCAGCCTCTCTATTCTCTCTGGGTCTGTTTCTCCTCTTTTGGCTTTGCGGATCTTTTTCTCCACATTCTCAGGCTTCGCCCTTCCACGGCCGCCTCTCATGAAGCTCTCATACTCGGCGAGGTTGTTGAAGCACCTGGCGTTGGGATAAGGCAGAGGAACCTCTACAGAATACAAGGCAAGCAGCGGATCAAACTGGTCGGAACTAATGTCCAGTTTCTTGTCCACAGCAGTAGCAGGATCATCTTCTCCGCCTGTGTCCTGCTGCTTACAGGCGGTTAAACTCGCCGTTTGAGCACAACACACCGGACTGATTTCACTGATCACTTCCCTCTCGCTTTCCTCCATGTTTGAAGGAAGTGTGGAGAAGCTTGCACACAAATCAACCCGCTCAATGCTTCAGCTTAAAAGCAGGCACGCTCTGATAGAGCATTAGTGACTAATAACGTTTTAGATTTCCACAGTAACTATTTATTATAGCTTGTTTCATTAAAATTATACTGTTAAATATGTTGCCATTTATGTAACAAAAAAAAACTTTAATAAAACAATGTCGAAGATTTTGTTATCTCGGGAACAAATATTATTTCGTTTGTTCTACACGGAGCTATAACAACGGCGGACTGGTTTCGTTTCCAACCAATAGGTGGCAGACTTGAGCATGGTCCAATCCAGAACCAGCTCTGTTTAAGACACAGTGCACTACGTATGGTGTAAAAAGCCTTTACCTTACGCCCTACTTAATGCACCTATGTAGGGACATCAGGGCTATTAGGGATTCAGCCGAAGAATAACAGCTACGTTAGCAGAGTATTGGGTCTTCGTACGGTTCGGCTCTTAATAGAAAACCTCGCTCTGTTCTCGCAGTTGTTTTTATTTTATTTCGACAACAAATTCTGTTTTGTTGCAGTTATTTATGCAGTTAAAAGAAATGCTATGAAATTATGTTGACATTATTCTCTTATTGTATACAGGTAATATGGTTATGCCATTGTTTTAGTTACTAGCTAAATGAGTTTTCTTGTTGTGATGTTAGCTAAGGTTAGCTAGCTAGGACCCAAACTGTTTTGTTGTCACAGCATAATTAGCTAAGCTTCAGCTATTTCCCTTGCATTCTGGCAACCTGTGAACTGTTAACAGATATATTCTGTTTGGTAAGTGCTAACTGTAACACATATATACCTTAATTAGCCGACCTGTTGGAAATCCCCAGAGGTTTTCTGATGCTGCTGTACTTCTTCTTTTTCAGACGTAGTGATGAAGTGATTGTCTCCTTTCCTGTGAAGAATTTTTTTTTTTTTTTTTTTAAATGGCTTGACTAGCTTCAGATCATACAGTCTGAAGATGTTTGTAATCTGAGGGTCTGTATACAGCAGAAACATTGCTGTAACTTCATTTACACCTAGTTATTCATCTGAGGTATGGTGTTCAATATCTCATGCATCGTACGGTTAAAGTGTCATTTATCCTACTTGGTTAAACGTGTTTACTGATATCTTCCTCGCTTCTTGCAGCTTGCCATGGAGTTCCCAGGTCATAGTCAGCAGCTCTTGGCCAGTCTGCGCTCTCAGCGTCTCCAGGGATTCCTGTGTGACTGCACAGTCAGAGTTGGTCCCACTCGTTTTCTGGCTCACCGTGCCGTGCTGGCTTCCTGCTCACCATTCTTCCACATGTTCTACTCTGAACACCCAGTAGGCAGCACGTCTACAGTAAACGGAGGACCAGAGACAGACACCGTCACCATTAATGGAGATATAGTGACCCCTCCAGCATTCGGGTTGCTCCTCGATTTCATGTATGAGGGAGTGCTGCAGTTGGCAGCACACCCACCTCCAGAAGATGTTCTCGCTGCGGCCAGTTTCTTGCACATGAACGACGTGGTGCGAGTCTGTAAGAAACGACTACAGGGTCGTGGACTGGCTGAGGCTGACAGCACCAGGGCAGAAGAGGGAGCAAGTGAAACTGGGGGAGATGGAACGATGTTCAGTGGGTCGTCTAGGGAAGGAAAGTCAAATGGCCGAAGGGAAATGGTGGAAGGCGGACAAGGAGCTGTCAGGGTTTCAGCATCAAATCCAGCCTCGTCTCCCTCAATAACGCAGTGTCCTCAGCCAAGCCAGCAGTCGGCGTTTCATATCGACACTAAAGCAGAGACAAATGTGGGAGTACCTAATTGCATCACACACAGCATTAATCTGGGAAGTCCAGACATGGCGGACACTACTCAACCGGGCATGGACTCTCTTCCAGCAGTAAATGATTCTGGACCTGGCTTGTACAGTTCTTCTCCTGGACCTGCCAGAGCTGGGATGTCAGCGGCTGCTAATATGGAGTCTACACTTTCAAGTCCCTGCAGCACCACAGAACCAGTTCAGACAGGAACAGAAACTCAGCGCAGTGCGTCCACTGTTATGGTTCTGGTTCCTGTGGAACACAGTCGAAATAGAGACTCCAGTCAAGAAACATCCGTGTCAAGAGAAATAAGCAGTGTGTTTACGGTTGCCACTACTCATCCTGGTCAAACCAAAAAACCCACGTCGATCCAACACAATGGACAGACTGTAAGTGATGAAGTGAGACACGCTGCCAGAGGTTTAAATGAACAGCCACGGTCACGGTCATGTTCTCCCACGGCATTGTCTTCAGCAGGTAGAGAAGGTGCTAGCAAAGAGACGGCAAAAGTGAAGGTGGAGGCCATTGTAATCTCCGATGAAGAGCCGGAAGACATGGAGGAGACACCTGTTCGGGTCCGAGAGCGAAGGAGAGATGTTGATTTAGAAGAAAGGGAGAATTATGAGGGGACGAATGATGTTGAGATCACCAATGCTCACTTCATACCTCCCCACTCATTAATGCAACTCTCACATAATCACCAAGAGCCAATCTCTTTCCCTTTTTCACCACAGGGTCCTAGTGCTTCCTCTTCTGACACACCCAGCTTCCCATCTACCCTTTTTACAGCAGCTTCCCAGCAACCAGAGCATCAGACTATCTACTTTGAGGAATATCACGATTCTCTTGGGAATTATGTAGAGGATGTGCCTACATGTGCCACTTGTGGAAAGACATTTTCTTGTGCTTATACACTGAGGAGGCACGCCATAGTGCACACACGGGAGCGTCCTTATGAATGCCGTTACTGTTACCGGAGTTACACACAGTCTGGGGACTTGTACAGGCACATAAGGAAGGCTCATGATCACGATTTGCCAATGAAGCGCAGCAGAACAGAATCTGACCCTCCCCCATCCCCACCTCTTCCTCAGCCACCTCAGACATAACAAGATACATGCTCAGTCGTACTGGGCAGAGTATCAAAGCTAAAGCAAAGGCTAAAATCATACACCTGTTTTGTTTTGTTTTTTAAACAGGTTGTGTGAACCAACTTTGCAAAGGACTGTTACTGTTAACCTTTGGTGTCAGAAAGTAAGCATTCAACTTAACATTGAACTTAACCTGTCACTGGATAACATTGTGACCAAAAAAAACAAAACTTTCCATTCAGGACATCCGTCACTGTCCTTTTACATCATAATCCTAATCACTGTCTAGTTTCTCAGCTTAGATACAAACAGAATAAACTTTTTTTAAAATACAAATCTTTTTTCTATAAATCCTCTGACAATATTGGAACAGCAAGGCCGATTCTTTTGTTTTTGCTATAACTTTTGGGTTTTCAGCTTTCATTTCCTGATCTTTATATCTAGATGTGTTAAACAACTTAGAACATGGCACCTTTTGTTTGAACCCACCCAAGTGATCAAAAATATTGTGACTGACAGGTGTTGCACAGATGTGCCCTGTTATGTTGATTGTTTAAACAGTTAATAACTCTGAATGCTCACACTTGGTTTTGAGCTCTGGGTTTCACCTGTGAAGAATTGTTAAAAAGTATAAACCAGCATGAAGACCAGAGAGCTATGTATGGGAGAAAAGCAAGACATTTCGAAACTGAGAAAGTACAAACATTTGGAAAGAAAAAGAAAGAGCCCACTTGGTCTACTAACAACCAGACATGGAACAGGTCAGCCAAGAAAAATAACAGAAGAAAAACCCAAAAACAAGTCAGTGACATCAGCAACAACCTCCACAGGGCAGGGGTGAAGGTATCACAATCCACTGTTTGAAGAAGACTTTGAGAGCAGAAATACAGCAGCCATAGCACAAGATGCAATCCAGTCATCAGTAGTAAGAATCAGAAGGCCACATTGGAATTCACAAAGAAATACAGAGATGAGCCACAAAAGTTCTGGAACCAAGAACCTCTACCAAAGTGATGGAAAGGCCAAAGTATGGAGAAAGAAATGATCTGCTCATGATCCAAAACCTACGAGCTCATCGGTCAAGCACGGTGGACGTAGTGTAATGGTTTGGGCTTGCATGGGTGCTTCTGGAATGGACTCTCTAGTCTTTACTGATGATGGAACTCATGAAGGTACCAGCAGAATAAATTCAGAAATCTACAGAAACATTCTGTCTGCCAATTCACAGAGAAATGCATCTAATCTAATTGGGAGGAACTTCATCATGCAGCAAGACAATGATCCAAAACACACTGCCAACACAACAAAGGACCTCATCAGGAGAAAAAAGTGGAAGGTTTTGGTCAATCACCAGACTTTAACCCAATTGAGCATGCATTTCACTTCCTTTGAGATTGAATGGAGTGTTATTTATTTTAAGACTATCTGTTCCAGTACTTTTGCTTATCTAAGAATTGGGTGGTCTGCCACCAAAGGTGCCATGGTCTAAGGTGTTTAACACATCTAGATGTAAATATCAGGAAATGAAACCTGAAATTCCCATCATCTTTTGATCTCAAACCCAGATGTCTTCAGCGTCTAGTAAAGAATTAGCCTTGCTGTTCCAGTCCTTTCGGAGGGAACTGAAGGATTAACACTTACGTTGAGGAACATGTAAACTAATGCAGCTAGCATCTTACCTGTGTTGCATCAAGTAATGAGAGCTCACTAAATTTGGCCGTCAGAACATGCAACAATCTACAAACACAAATATGAATTTCAAATGAAAATAAAGAACATTGCTGTGAGGGATGCAGTTAACTTTTAAGTTACAGAGACTGCTTTGTCCTCTGTTTTTTACAACTCCTAAATTCCCTTCATTGAGAACAATATTTGGGGCAAACAATGTACCTCTGTTATGTCTGTTATCTGGATGGGACAAAGCTTTTATTTTGGCACCAAATCCGTCTCCCGAGACAGCTTGCGCTCTCATGGAAGGGAGCAGATACACCTATGTTAATACTATGGTTGTTCACTGTATATCATTCATCATTCATTCTGTCATCTTCAGTAACCACTTCATCCTGGTAAGAGTAGCGGTGGATCCGGAGCCTGTCCAGGGAATACTAGGCGAGAGGTGGGGAACAAACCCTAGACAGGATGCCAGGCCATCGCAGACCTCATATCAAATAAATTATGGGCTTGTGCCAAGTCTGCATGTCTAATGCAAAACACATGCAAAGTGTCTCATCCACCCACTTTTTTTTTTTTGTACACAGTTGTCTCAAATGAGACAATAACTCTAAAAGGTACAGTACAGCAGTTAAATGCTTGCATTACTTCTGGTTTTATATCTTTTTTTTGTGACAGCATGATCACTATTTTAACATTCTTAATTATGAAGATTGCTTTTTGCAGAAGGTGTGGTAAATATACATACTGTATTTGTCACAAACTTGTAGCATTGTTTGATCTCCGCTATTGCAGTACCAGAATCTGGGCGTGCAGGAAAGTTCCAGTTGAGGAATGGCCTCTAAAGAAGCTACACACAAGAAGGTAGAATACACATTTCATCTAACAAACGGTACCAGCAATTTACTGATATCTGAACTCTCTTAATCAGCGTGAACCCAGGTCATGTATTTATTTCAAAATGCAAAAAAGACCAAACAGAAAGTGTAATCATACAGGCTCCTTCACCTGCAAGGACAAGTCTGAATCCAATACGTACCTCACCACCACATGATAAGGCGATATAGATACGGCTTTCGACCTGAGGCGCAATTTCCTGCAAAATCACATTAGCTTTATCCCCCCCCCCCCCCCCCCCCCCACCCACCTAGTGATTTTCCTCAGTATGTCCACAGTCATACATTTTATCTCCATTGCCCCTTTGTAATCATTCATGTGATGAAATAATACAATCAGCAAATCCAAGACTAAAGTATCTTGGCCCCAATATTTTTTCTTCATGCATGATGAAGAGTACATAGGCTGCTCCTAACTGTTTCAGGTTAATCATTTCCACAGTCTCTGCAAACAAATACCCAACAGCATGTCTCCCGTACAGCTCTTTTGATAAATTAAAAAGGTTTTTAATACATGTTTCATGCAGTAGTCTGTTCTGAAATGTGCCGTAGTTTTGTAGTTATTCTGATCCAAACCTGGGTCCTCATTTTAATTTTGTCTAATCCAGTAGATTTACACAAAATGAATTCATGATGTAAAAGTTTTCATCTCAGTATGTGAAACGGCTCAATATTGCGAATAAACCTTTTAATAATTACTGACCGAGTCATCTATTGTTTTTCTGAACAACTCTACTTTGTATATTTATTATCCACGGTCATGTAAAGGGTAACAGAATGCATGAACATTTACAGGTTAAAAAAAAAAAAAAAACATGCTGAAATGAACACATGATGGCAGGACAGTCAGAATCGTGTAGGTTTTCAGGTACTGCACGCACTGGTGAAATGTAACCGTACACTGCGTGTCCTGATAAAGCTTTCAGTCCTCCAACGGCGCATGTATCTGAGGAAACAGAAGTGACAGGACAAACAGGTTTTTCTTCAGTCAAAAACCAGAAGCCAGTTTGAGTCGGATCTGTAAAAGTGAACTCACAGTCTCTGCTAATTTTGGCCACGCCATTGCCATCATGACCCGGTCATCCGATGTGGGAGGAGTCTCCAAATTCCAGTATGTGAAATTAGGGAAAACCGAAGAAACCTTAACGACTCGGTCCTATAAAGTTTTTAAAAGAAGAATGAAAATGATACAGATTAGTTCTTAAAAACAGAGACACTCATTTTCTTGAAGAAAAAAAAAAGATTTTTTTTTTTTTTTAGATATTCATTTTCACTAGTATTCATATACTGTTAGTTATTGAATATAGACAGCAGACTTCCTACAGCTTCTCTGTACATCTGATATTCGTGTCAGTTTAAAAATGAAGTTCAGATTCTCTCATCAGGTTCACCCCAGTACTGTAACCGATACACCCTTCAGAACCTGAAATCCTGCACTCAATAAGACATACCACTGTTTTAAATGCACTTCGGGGGAATAAAGAAATGAGGACTTTGGAAGTGTCTGGAACGATGATACCCAGGTCCATCCTATGCCAACGTCTTTTTTTTTTTTTTTTTTTATTAATTACAATTATCACAAAAAAAACCTTAGATAAAAGATTTTATCTGATTTTAAGTAGAATTTTGTAGAGACTAAAACATTAACACCAACATAAGTGTGTGTTGTAGAGTGTATGTTTACTAATGGTTTGATTGGTGTATAAAATATATAGCTTTTCAGCATGGTGTATAGGAAGATTTTTTTTGTGCAAACATAAATAAGTGGCGTGGTTTTAGTGTAACAGTTCTGTGAACAAGCAGGTCTCGTTTGGTAAATAATTTTGCTCTTGAATTCCTCCTGTTCATATTTCCAAGGAGCTAAGAGGTAAAGAAGGGACGCAAGGAAAGGAAGCAAGGTGTCAACTTTTAAGAAATACCCTATGTTTATGAGTCTAGGGATTTGCCTAGCAACGCTGATCAACGATCACCTTTTTAATTAATTACATTTGCATATAAAAACCACCTTGTTAAAAAAAAACGATGCTGATCTAAACGTCACATCTACAAAATTTTCTGGAAATCTTTTTTTTTTTTTTTTTTTAAAAAGCATACATGGCTGGGAGAAGCTGTGTAGCTCTGGAATGAGGCTTTTCCAAAAAAATAATTCAATGCACTGCAAATGTGTCTAAGTCTGGGTTGAGTCCCACTTAACCAGTGAAATTAAAGGCAGACATTTATCACTCAGCTGTGCCTGCGTGTGATGCTGACATGGCCACTTCTCAGCCAGTTCCACAAGAGCTGACTGGCCACTATATACAAATACCTTTACTGTCATTGTAAAAAGTACAGTACATTAAATATGAGCAAAATTATTTCTACATATACTTAATAAAATAGAAAGAAATACAATACAATCATGACAGCGGTGTGCAAATGTAATTTTGTGCAATACGGGCATAACTTGCACAGTCTATATAACTGCTGTACTTTTACTGGTCGTCTAGTTTCATAGGATAAAATTGCAATAACTTGCAACTCAGTACAACAGAAATGTACACTCACCGGTCACTTTAATAGGAACACCTGCACATTCATGCAGTTATCTAATCAGCCAATCATGTGGCAGCAGCACACAGGTACAGGGTGGGGAGTATATCTAATCATCAGATCTTATGCTCTCAACAGAAAGCAGCTAGTGGCACTTTGTCTGTCGTCTATGCACTTGTCTACTGAAGGCTGATCATGATAAGCAAATCCTTACCAATGCCTTTAAAAAATGAGGAGGTTAAAGTCGCACTTGTGTATAAAGAAAACTCAGGCCGGAACAACCCCTCAGCGGGATACTACTCCTACAGTCGGATAGTTCAGTATACTTACTTCTTGATCAGATGAGGGTCTCTGTACCTCCTTCAGCACTAGTCCCGTGTAGCCCTGAGGGTGCGTCACCTCCTGACCTTTCAGCCCCCGACCCCTAAACGACACTGTCTTTTCTACAACGAAACACACACACACACACAATCCTTGTCTGAAGTGTAGTGCACAGTGTAGGGCGGTGGTGGCTCAGTGGTTAAGACTCAGGGTTACTGATCAGAAGGTCAGCACCACCAAGCTGCCACTGTTGGGCCCTTGAGCAAGACGTGCTGTATCACAGCTGACCCTGCACTCTGACCCCAGCTTCCTAACAAGCTGGGATATACGAAAAGAAGGATTTCACTGTGCTGTAATGTGTGTGACAAATAAAGGGTTTTTTTCCCCTTCTTCTTCAAAGTGAACTAAAACTCGCATGGAGGACAAACCGTGCTTTTTGTCCTTCACCGTGGGAGTGAAAAACTCGGCCACTTGTGCAGCTCCGTCGTGCTCGATGTCGCAGGGTAACAGGTTAACGTTGGACTGATGTGCCTGATTCACAGAGCCGAGCTGCACCACAGTCACACAGCTGTTCACTGCCATCTGAGAACACACACAAGCACAATCACACAGGTCAGCATTCAACTAGTCCTCATCCCCTAGATCAGCACACCAGGGATGAAGTAGGAGATAATGTCTTCTACACCTTATACACCTTATACAGTAGCATCACTGGAGGCAGCCATTCAGGAGTGAAGCTACACTCTATGCACTCTAGCTCTATTACACTATGCGGTTAATGAATGAGCAAAATAAACACAACTGGACCAGTAAGTCCCCTTTTTTTTCACTGGCTGTTGAATAAAAGTTCATTTTATGACACTGCCTAACTTTCCACACCACAATGATTATTCCAGCTATTTTTTTCCAGCAGCTGAACTCAGTCTTACCTTTAAAGTAAGCTCTTTTCTGTGCTGGCGAGAACGCGCGCAGTTTGCGGGACTGCAAAGAGGCGCTATTTGGCGGGTTTCCAGCACATACCGCCATTTAGCGGGCTGGGGTTAAATACTTGCACTGGCGTTGGCGTTTGGTTGTTATTGACATGAAAATAGCACCAAAATTCTCATTACAATATGCCTGCTCTTAGCAACAGTATAAACTTAGCAACAGTATAAACAAAATGTATAAACGATAATATAAAGTATATAGAAAAGTTTTTTTTTTTTGTTTTTTTTTAATGTAAACCCGGAAGTAATGCGAGTCATGTGCAACACATAAATATTCCGACTAGGAACTTGCGCCAAAACACGAGGTGTGTCTCAAACGCAAACATACTATGAGTTAATTCTTTAAAAGTATGTTATATATGTATATACCAATCTAGAAAAAAAAATAGACATACTTTATGCGAGTTTGTACTTTAGAGGTTCGTTAAATTCAAATACTAACTACGTCGTTGATGTGCACGTGATGTACACAACAGAGTGAGTTCAATGCTGCTCCCTGACATTTGGATCATTTCAGCAGTATAATAATGCAATAAGATAAAGTTCATTAGCGCTTACAGCGGCGCCAGATGTGCTTCGGGCCGTCATCTGTTCGTGGGGCATGATAGGCCAGGTTAGTGCAAAACAACCTGATCCACACGTTTGTTGATTTGATTTCAGCTAAATGAATGCACGTGTGTATCTGACATTCACTTCTGATAGTTTCCTTAGTAACCGCTCACACATGGATTACGTCACAGCTCTGAAGGTGCCACAACGTTCTGCACAGCTTTACAGGTAAGTGACGTCATTTATAACACAGTGACGTCATTTATAACGTAGTGAGCACTAATGTTGTATGTCTATATAGACTTGTTGCTACCTTCTTATTCCTTTTTTTTTTCTAGAAAGCATCTGTCAGAGACGGGTGCTTTAGACCCGCAGTACTGTGTACAAAAACACTCGGATGGAACAGTGACTCTCCCAGTCTTCCCATCTGCTCTGTGTCACCTGGATCCTCTCACACTGCAGAGCTCTGTGGCTCAGCACGGCTCCTGTCAGATAGTTCAAATACAGGTCATCCCATAGTCACATAACTGAGCTTACGTTTGTCCGTGTGTGTCAGTGTAGGCTGACAATGTGTTTGCTTCTCTGCGTTCATTTTTTACGGTTAGGCTCCTCAGCTGTCCAAAAAAAGCAAAGCGAAGCCTCTTCGACAGAGAATGATTGAGGTTGTGCAGGAACTGGTGGCTACTAAAGGAGTGAAATGGAGTAAGGAACTTGAAGATGACATGCCCAGTGGATGGCAACGGCATGGAGATCTGCTTCTGTTTGGTGATGGATGCTTTTCACAAGCAATCTGGAGAATATTTGGTAAGAACAGACTTCCACTACAAGTTTTAGGGAAAAGAAAAAGGAAAGAAAATAATAAAATAACCAGGTTGCATAAGTGCATATGCCCAAACCTTATCTAATACTTATTAAAGCACATTTTGCTTAGCACATCTTGATTTGACAATTTTATTCCACCCTTTCTTGCAAAAAATGCTCCAGATTTATCAGATTGCGAGGGAATCTCCTGTGCACAGCCCTCCTCGAGTCATTCCACAGTTTTTTGAAAAGATTTAGATCTGGGCTCAGATTGGGCCATTCCAAAATGTTGATCTTCTTCTGACACCATTCCTTTGTTGACTTGGATTTGTATGGATTTGGATCATAAATCGTGTTGGAAGGTGCCATTTTTCTCCATCTTTAGCTGTCTAACAGAGGCCTGCAGGTTTTGTGCCAAAGTAGATTGGTATTTGGAGCTATCTATGATTCCCTCTATCTTGACTAGAGCCCCAGTCCCAGCTGATCCCAGCACCAGTATGCTTCACCGTGTGTGTGGTGTTCTTTGGGCGATAAGCTGTCTTATTTTTAAGCCAATCGTATCTTTTAGCATTAAGCCCAAAAGGTTCTACCTTCGTCTCATTAGACCATAACACATTTTGCCACAAGGTTTAGGGTGATTGCTTGTAGGGTTTGGCAAAGATAAGTTAAGTTAAGATAGTTAAGCTCTGTACTCGTACTCTGCACAATGACAATAAAGTTGAATCTAATCTAATCTAATCTAATCTAATAGGCTTGTATTTTTTTTTTCCGTAAGAAATGGCTTCCATCTTGCCACCCTACCCCACAGCCCAGACATGTGAAGAATATGAGAGATTGTTGTCACATGCGGGGCGTGACCAGTACTTGCCAGATATTTCTGCATCTCCTCCTCTTGGCAGCCTCCCTGATAACGTTTCTAGCTTTAGTCAATTTTGGAGGACGTCTCTTTCTTGGTAATATCATTGTGGTGCCTCATTTTCCTGCACTTGTTGATGACGGCCTTCACAATATTCCATGGTATATCTAATGTTTTGGAAAGTCTTTTGTACCCCTCTCCTGACCGATAACTTTCACCAGTGAGATCTTGTACATGCTTTATAAGCTCTTTGCGCACCATGGCTTCAGCAGTCAGATGAAACTAAGAAGAGGTAGTAGAAGAAAATCCTACAGAAACAGCTGATCTTTATCTGGGGTTAATCAGAAGCACGTCGTTGATGACGGGTGTATGATAATTGCTTTTGAACATTAGTTTGAATGTGGTTGGTTAATTCTGAGCACAGTCACGTCTCATTATAAAAGGGTGTGCAGACTTATGCAACCAGGTCATTGTAAGTTTTGTCTTACATTAAGCAGTAAATTTTATTTTGCGTCACAGAAACCTGCAATTTTAACAGGGGTATGTAGACTTTTTATATCCATTGTATTAGTTGTGACTTGGCATTAACTGCCCTGATCATCCAGACTTAAGTATAATGTGTGTAGAAACCACACCATTACGTGTGTAATAATATTCCCATTGGCATGCACACATATTTATACATTATCATACCACATCTTATATATGTAACATACAGACATTTCTTTGTTCCTTCTTATTCTTGTGCTCAATGGGGTCCACCTCCCTCCACCCATCCATCTTCAGTAACTGTATTGTGTTCTTCATTTTGTTTTAAACACGGCCTTGCTCACTGTCTTTCTTTTGTACATTGCTGTATTTCATTGCCACATTGTCAGCAGCCATCCTGTGATTAAAGACAATAAGTCAATGTTAAGGTGCACCATCCTGAGGTTGATGAATATCATTATGTATATCACTCAATTGTCTATGTTGGTTTAAGATATAAGACATTTCATTGTACACAATATTTGTGCTGCCAAAGCACAGTTAATTCTTTATCGCTCATAGGAGATCCCCTTTATGAGAAATGCCCCACCCCCCAGCGGAAATGGAAGTTTTGATTGGTTTTTCAACCGAGTCAGAGCTGTCTGAAGTGCTGGGTCAAAGCCCCAGTAGTTTGAAAAGTGCTGGGTCAAATGCCAGCTCGCCCTGTTGCTCTGCAGACTCTGGCCTATTTGGCCTAGTTGGAGTGTCTGTGGGGCTGTTCTTTCAGCTCATGATGCTCTTGGGTCTGTGACACCGGTGATCACTGAGGACAACATAGGTTTCTCCTAAAGTACCCTGTGTACAATAAAATCAAATTGCCTCACAGAGGGTTACCGAGGACAGCATAGGTTTCCTCTATAGTGTCCTGTGTCCAGTTTGACTATTCTCTGAAGGGGCTGTTTGTGCTCAGTGGTCACCCAGTAGAAGTACTGAGTAGTGAGTACTCTTCTGTGTACGTAGCATTTAAGGCACTTAAACTAGAGATGCTGAAGTGCTTTCTTCACAGTTTCACTGGTGTTTGTTGTCCATCTCAGATTATTATGGATTTGTAGACTCAGGAACCTAACATTTTTTTTTTTACATTTCAGAAAATCCAGAATCTAGCTGCTTATGGAGTTTGACAGAAACTTGTATGAGCACCAAGCTACTGGTATTGAAGCATACGACAGTGCTTTTTTTTATGCATACTTAAGTTGTTTGTCATAGTCTGCAGTGAAGTTGTGTGTTATAGTTACAGCAAGCGGTCAGTATTCAGTTTATCACCTTTAGCATATCTCACATCTGCACACCAGTTAGCTTATCTCTTCAGCTTGTCTCTCACAATTGTGAGAATGCACAGCTTGGTTAGACCAAAATTTTACAAGGGTGTTTACGAGTGTGATAATTACCGAAGCATGTCATGTAACTTTATCATCAGCAAACCAGGACTGCTGGAGTAGCATGCCTACCATAAACAGTAACAAATAGGCAAATTACTCAGTACCACAGCATATGCTAATTAAGAAAACCTTAAAAGAAAAAAAAAATGTGTGTCATTTTGCATTGTAAGTTGCAGTACCTGCTAGATGGTAGAAAAGTGTTTGGAAGTCTAGATACAGTAGATACAGTAGTCAGCACTACTCAAGTTAAGTACTTTCCTTTTTAAAACCCTTCCAGTTTTTTTTTTTTCCTCTCCATTTTTATTCATGGCCATTCATTGCATACAATTGCATGGCTGTTTTCTAAGTTATAAGCCCAAGACTTGACCACTTCATGTAAGTGTTATTACTGAAAAGAAAAACTGTCCCCACAGAGTATAGTCTGGTATTATATTCAAACAGTTGAACTTACCTTATCTTCTTAGTTGTATCAGTTTGCCACTATCTTGGATATGCTAGTATATCCATATGTGTTGTGATATACAGTATTCTGGTCAGAAAGCATCTTATTTTTGCAGAAATCTCTTATTATGGGTAAAAGCTATATATGCAGCAGCATTAGGCTGATAGGACCCACTAAGTCAGTACCTTTGACCGAAGTGTAACACACACAGATATAATATTTTTAAAGAAATTGTTTATGGTCTGATTTATTTGATTAATTCCTCCAGGCTCTGAGTTGTGGATGGCTATTGCCCAAGTCCTGGGAGTGAAGCGTCTAGCACAAATAAAACAGATTTCCCAGGATGGCTGGCGAACTCCAGTGGTAGCAATGCTATTAGGAGACGACAGCTACGTAACTCACATTGATAACCACATCAGGTAAAAACTTACAGACAAGAATTTGTAACAACCTGTTAGAGTAATTTGACGTGTGAATAATGTATAATATGAAATGAACTAGAATGAGGTATATCTCCAGCCACTTGAACTTCCAGGTATGAATTTGATGTCAGGAAGTGCATGTTCTCCTTCGGAAACATCACAGAGAAACTGCGAATATCCTCCTTTGACTGTACTGGAGAGACGGTGGTTGACCTGTATGCAGGTATGTGCTACACGGTTGTTTGGCCTTGTCATTCAGTCAAAGCATCACTTTTATTGTGGGTTTAACCGCAGATTTTACTTCCCTGTCAGGAATTGGCTACTTCACCCTGCCGTATCTGGTCCATGCCGGCGCTGCCCATGTGCACGCATGTGAATGGAACCCAGATGCAGTTTCAGCACTGCGAAGAAACCTGCACATTAATAAAGTAGCCCATCGTTGCACTGTGCATGAAGGAGACAACAAACAAGTGAGAATTAATCTTGCCACATTCACTTAAAAATATCCTTTGATGTCCGGCATGTCGATTGTGTGGCTACCTTCACGGACCTTCTTTAGAGAAAATATTCTTTTAGCTCATTGTTGCTGTTTTGTAATATCAGAAGATCCAGAGGAATGTACCAGATTGATAGCATTTTTATACCACCATGCTGTTGAATTCTCAATTCTGATTGGTCAGAAAGGGTTGATTAATTTTCTATAACAGCAGCTCTGACGATAGCGCTGGCTGCAAGGCAAATCACGGGTTCACATAAACGTACTTGTTTGATCATTTCTGTGGTAACTAATTTAATCTACTTTACAGGGAATTGTTTGGCTGGCACACCACATAATCCAAGTCTAATAATACAGATTAAAAACATGCTGTTCTTTAGCAAAGAAATACAACTAATCTTTGATATGCTAAAGGAGAGGTTAGGAGAGGTTTATTTTTCAAGTGTCACTGCTTTGTAACAGTCAGTTTTCTGACACGAGAAAGTCTTCAGGACAGAGTAATTTCATACTTTCCAGTTTCTCTCTAACATGACAAGCTTCATTTTTCCCATTTTATTAACTTCACGAGAGAGAAAAATAGAGGCTGGTGAATTTATAGCTGCTACAACATAAATGATAAAAGGAACCTGTTTCACGGGCATTTCCAACCATTAAACTTTCCTATAAGTTCCTTAGTTACTAAAATGGGAACAGTACACTACAATTCATTTATCTTCAGTAAGAGCTTTATCCTGGTTAGGATCACTGGAGGTCGTGAGTCTATCCTGGGAACCATGAGCAAGAGGCAGTAATACACCGTAGATTGGACACCAGTCCATCGCAGGGCACTATGCACACACACATTCACAACTACAGGAAATTAAGCATAGCCACTCCAACTACCAGCAGAGAGTAGGAGGAAACCAGACGACCTTGAGGAAACCCAGCAGATGCAGGGAGAACATGTGAAACTCCATACAGACAGTAACCTGACTTCAGGTTTGAACCAGGGACCTTGGGGCTGTCAAGCCACCCAAGAAATAATTAATTTATGTGTAATAATAAGAGGTTCTCAACTTATTTTTAATAACGACTATTGGTCGGCCAGATCTGTTGGTCAGTTTTAGCCTTAAAGCAATATCAAAATTGTTTTTTCTGGCAAAGACGATGACATGATGCATTAAAGCAGGGGTATCCAAAGTCCAGTGCCAGGGACCGATATTAACTGACCCGCGGCTTCTCTATTAGAACATATGATGGGTGACCCGCTGACAACACTGTGCAGTTTTTCCTTTCGCCTGACAGTGGCAGCAGAATGTCTTAACACTAAGACATGAAATGCAAGAGCCTTCTTTTTTCTCTGACTACACCTGAAAATTAATTTGCAGAATGATATTTATTCATGGCTACAGACAAAAAGCGCAAAGTTAACAGTGAGAAGGGGTCATTTCAAAAGAGCTGGAAAACACGAAGTATGGAAAACTCTGTGAATTTTTGAGTCCTTAAATGAAGTGGATTTTTACATATAATTATCATCATCATCACCATTATGCAGAGTTCTGCTCCATTTTCCATTTACATAAACCAGCTAATAAGCAGGATATCATTTGTCTTACAGCATCTTGACAGAATTAAATAGCAGGTTACTAAATGAAATGGTACTGAATAATTCTAAATAAAGCATACCATTAGCTGAATTGCCAACCATTAAATCATACTGAGCTAAAATAAACTAAGTTATACCATTAATGTAGAGGATAATGTGTGGGCCCTCAGGCACATGAGGCCAACGCCAGAGATTGCAGAATTACATTATGTTCGGTATTCTTATTTTTTTTTAAAAACGCATTATTCAACATAGACATATGCTCTGAATTAAATGCTTTCTGCTCACTCTCCCTAGCTGTCCCTGAGTGACTTGGCTGACCGAGTGAATCTAGGCCTGATACCAAGCTCTGAAGAGGGCTGGCCTGTGGCATGCCAACTCCTGCGGAGAGACACTGGTGGAATATTGCATATCCACAACAATGTCACCACACCGATCCAGCATCGGAATCTTCAGCCATCCTCCAATTCACTGAATGAGGGAGACGGATCTGTAAATGGAACTCTAAAAATGTCTAGAGACAGAGAAGTGTGGAACAACTGGGCCGAAAACACAGCGAGCCACATCGTCAAACTTCTGAGAGACCTCACCAGAGCCGAGTGGAGGACCAGCATTAAGCATATAGAGCATGTGAAGTCCTATGCACCACACATAAATCACATAGTATTGGATCTGGAGTGTAGACCAGTCAAATAAGTCATAAGTATAATTATTATAATAGTTATGATAAGTTATAATAATAAGAAGGCTGATGGTCTTCTTTTTGTATGCAACCTTTTTTTTTAATAAATAAAGAATAAAAAAAGAGTAAAAAGTTCAGACTTTGCTTGGCACCATGTACCACAGAATGCAAGCCAGTCACCAATAATAGTAAACAAATCATTACAGTGGCAGTTTGCCCTGTAGCATTCATTTGAATTTTCCAGTGAGTAGTGAAATAAAAAGCTGGTGTGTGTGTGTGTGTGTACAGTATTTAGCATTCTTGCACCAAGTTTTCTCATATTGGTATTATTATTTTATATTATACAGTTGGTTTAATTAAAATGTAGCCTTTTAATTCAGTTTTCATGTTGTGTGACAACTGTGTAATGACAAAAGACAACTAAGAAGCAGTGTGACGTGTGTTTTATATTTACATTAGTCTGGCTTAGACTGCTTAATCACTTAATCAGCTGTGGAACCAGAGCTCATCTAAATACTGACAGGACACGGATGTGTTGATATGTGGTAGAGACGCTTAGCTGAGCTGCACCTGCTGAGAGAGAGAGAGAGAGAGAGAGCATGAGGTGTGTGTGTGTGTGTGTGAGAGTGAATGAGAGAGAGAGAGAGGTGTGTGTGAGTATGAGAGAGAGAGAGAGGGGTGTGTGTGAGTGTATGAGAGAGAGAGAGAGAGAGGTGTGTGTGAGTGTATGAGAGAGGGAGAGAGAGAGGGAAGTGCATCAGAGTGTATACAGTTAGGTCCGGAAGTATTGGGACAATGACGGAGTTTTTGTGATTTTGTCTTTATACACCACCACAATGGATTTGAAATAAAACAATCAAGATGTGATCGAAGTGTAG
>CM075009.1:13120915-13147502 GCA_037576675.1 Pangasius sanitwongsei | reverse complement strand
AGAGTGCAAGCAGGGACTCCGGCAAGACTAGCTATAACAGCATAACTAAAAGGGAGAGCCAGAAGCTAACACAGACATGAGGGCACCCCGGGACATAAGGCAGCCAGCCACTCCACCGTCGACAAACCTGAGCATCCAAACATCCCAGTTCACCACAACACTACAATGTCTTTTTTTTTTTTTTAACAACTGTTTATTGAATTTTCTCTTCTTTTTTTTTCCTCCTAGACCAAGTAGATACAGCATTACAAAACAAAAAGCAGCTGTGTAGATACAGAAACCCTCCCCCCCTTTATTTTGAGTCCATTGTGGACAATGAAATGGAATATTGCCTGACAACAGATTATTATTGTGGAAAATAGGCGAATGCCTGTGCCAGATTGTATTTTGTTGTGAACGCCTTTCAGCATCCCTCCGTGTGGAAAGAAGATGGGTTACAATGGGACCAAACCGAGATTTACACTGCCTAAGCAGAACCCCCGCAAAAACAACATGCTTCAGTTCATACGGATAAACGATAGATTCCTCGATTGCTCTCCAAGACACAGAAGCATCAGGATCAAACCAGACTGATAAAGGCCGGAGGATAACAGCTTGAGCATACAGTCTAAAATTGGGGAAAGAAAGACCTCCGTGTAATCTACATCGCTGTAAAGTAGTCAACTTAATACGAGGACGTTTCCCAGCCCATATATACCGAGAAAGACATACATCCAGTTTGTTCCAGTAATCAGCAGGTGGAGAGAGAGGAATCATAGATGAAAAAAAATTAACACATGGAAGAACATTCATTTTAATCACCGATATACGAGCATGAAAGGAAGTAGGAAGACGAGACCAATTTTCTAAATCAGAGGATACTTTAGCTAAAATAGTATTGAAGTTTTTTTAGACAATTTCTTGTAGGGATGGAAAAACATCTATCCCCAGGTACTTACATTCTTGGACCACTGGAACAGATATGGAAAGGGGTATGGAATCAGTTTCAGAATTAAGGGGGAGTAAACATGATTTGGTCCAATTCATTTTAAACCCAGAAAGAGATCCAAAATCGTCAAATAAATTCAACACCTGAGGGATAGAATGTGACGGTTTTTCCAAAAACAACATGATGTCATCAGCAAGCAAAGAAATATGATGATAAGTATTCCTTATATTTATGGGGAAAATAGTTTTAGATTGTCGGCCCGCTTGAGCTAGGGGTTCCAAGGATAGGGCGAATAACAGAGGAGAAAGCGGGCAACCCTGACGAGTACCTCGATGTATAGAGAATGGATTAGAACAAACAGAACCTGTGAGAACATTGGCTGCTGGATTGGCATACAGAACTTTTATCATATCTATAAAACCCGTTCCTAGGCCCAGATGCTGTAGAGCCGCCCATAGATAGTTCCATTGTAGTTGGTCGAAAGCTTTCATCGCATCTAGAGATAATACTGCACAAGGGGAGGACGTCAGATTCGCTGAATTAATAATATGATATAACCTGCGCAAGTTATCCAAAGCGGAGCGAGATTTAACAAATCCTGTTTGGTCATAATGGACTAGCCTATTCATAAATTTCTCTAAACGTCGAGATAGTACTTTAGCATATAGTTTAACATCAGTCCCTATCCGAGAAAGTGGCCGGTAGCTAGAACAGGAAGTCGGATCTTTATCTTTTTTTAAAAGGCGAGAGATAACAGCTATATTAATAGATGGGTGAAATGAGCCTTGAGTAACTGAAAAATGTATCATATCTAATATTAAGGGGCCCAAATCTGACCAAAAAGTAGTATACAGTTCGATTGGAATACCATCCATGCCTGGGGATTTCCCCTTGTTCATCACAACACTACAATGTCTTATGCAATAGACTCCTGTTCTCAGGAATTTCAGGAATTTAAATCTGTAAAAAAAAAAAAAATTATTTATATATATATATATATATATATATATGAGGTGGCAGTGATACTGTCATGTAGAGAAACTTGCACTGTCCAATAAATTTGTACATTACTGTGCATCAGTCTGTTTGTGAATATCATTTTACAGCTCAAACACTTTTTTGACATCATTCATTTCTACTAAGTATCATTTTATTTAATTATTTTGGTTTCTCATTGTTTCTGGGATTTCCACTACGTATATTTTAATAAAGTTACATTTTGGTAAGGTTAGGCAAAACTCAAACCATTCCAGTCCTCTGCAAACAAATGTAATTTTTTAGAAAGGGCACTGACTAATGTGATACACATAACTCAAAAATAAAAACAAATACTACTGTGGATCTATAGGAGACTGAAAGCAGAGTTGTTGGACATCAGGAGGAAGGGAGCAAAGCGCAGCAATGGCAACTACAGTGAGCACAGCTGTGGACGCTGTCAGGAGCCCCTGGGTCGTCTAGCTGCCAACTCCAACCAGTGCCCAGTGTGCAAACACCAAGTGTGCCGAAACTGTCGCACTGTCCGAGCCAAAGGGTTCTGGCTGTGCAGCGTGTGTGCCAAAGAGACGTGAGTATAAACACATAAGGCATGGTGGGCTGGAAAATTAGGCCCTTGGTTTCAATGGAACAGGTTAATAGTTAATAGAAGTACTTTTCTGGTGTTCTTTCCCAGGGACCTAAAGAAGTGTACAGGCGACTGGTTCTACGATCAGAGGGTTAACCGTTTTTCCACAGCTCCTGGACATGACATAGTGCGAGCCTCACTCAGGAAGCGGCCTCCGAGTAAGTGCAGGAAACAGATACCAGACAACTGAGTGTGTTTTCGCTGTTCTAGAGACAGAGCATGAAAAAGAGAAATAACGTGTTAAACTGTAATATTTACTCTTGACAAAAGCTGTACAGTGGTTAGTGGGAAAGCATAGACACAATATGTTAAATAAGAAACAACAGTTTAAGTCTAATAAGTTCCTCTTGTTGAAATTGGCATGGTGCCATCCCAGCAAAGAAGCGTGAAACTACCGGGGAGGTGCTGTTGAACAGTCCAGAGCTGAACTCCAGCCAGACTTTACCAGTACCACGGCCCAGACTGAAGGATCTTGCTCTGGGAAAAAAAAGGTAAATCCGCCAAGTGAAAATAGGGGCATGATTTCAATATATAGGACAAGATTATTAAATAATAGTGGCTCAAAAAAGAAAGCTAGTCATAATTTAGTTACTTAGTAAAGGATATGGTGCTCGATATCTGCCGCAGGACGAAAAATGGCCAAAACAAACGAATGAAGTTAATCTCAACAATGTCTGTTCATTTGAAATGTTCAAAAAGGCTTTTTAATGTTCTGTTCGGATCTGTTCTTGAAATACCTTGATTTGTACTCTTTACCATAGGAGTGTTCAGTCTTTTCCCCCGAACAGCTGGTAGCTGGCAGCAGGTTTTCATTTCAGCCAATCAGGAGCCACACCTGATTCCACCTGTTTAATCAGTTGGCCTTCAGTCAACTAGTAGGTGTGACTCTAGCTTGGTCAGTATGAAAACCTGGCTCATTGCAGGTAGCATATGGCACTACTGCTTTAGCACTACTGCTTTAGCACATTCAGATGATTGTGGGTCCTGCAATGATTCGCGTGCTGATTTGGATGTATGTTTGAGGGCATTATCTTGTCACTTCTAGCCTGGTGCTTGGCAGAATTCATGATTTTCTCAGTCTTCACAAGGACCAATATATTATTTTACAGTTGATATCAATGCTTTTTCCTTGTATGACGTTCAAGTTTTTCTGCAAACATGCTGATGGTGTGTACAAAAAGTTCGATTTTTCCATCTCACTACATCATGTGATTCCAGTTGTAGTTCCGGTGAAGCTTAGCAAAGCTGAGACCTTGAATTTTGTGGTTTCCTCTTAGTTAACTCCAGGAAGTGTGTTTTTTTTTTTTTTTGTTTTTTTTCTGCTGTCCTTTTAACAGCTTATAATGGAAGTGCTGCATAATAGTCAATTTTGAAACTTGGTCAACATTAACAATCAATTAAACAGTGCAATTGTATGTCCTTTTTATATCCATTACCTGACTTGCAGAGTAACAACCATCTGTCTATTTTGTGTTGAAAACATGTTGGCTTTCCCCATGGTGGATGGCAAACAGATTTTATCACAGGAAAAGCTAATAATAGTTCCTAGACACTGAGAGCAATTCCGTAAGCACCAGATGAAAGATGTCTTAATGAGGACATAATTGACTTATAATTGGCCTTCAACTATGAAATATTAAAACAACTCCCATTTTCCCTGAATAGGGAAGCCACAGTGAGGCCAACAGCCAAAACTGTGTCTTTATGGATGTTGCTTTGTTCACGGGGCATTGTCATCATACACAGAGCCCCTTAGTTTCAATGAAGGAAAATATTAATGCTACATTGTGCTTTTAACATTGTGGCAACAGTTTGGGAAAGGCTCACATATAGATATGATGGACAGGCGGACAGAAAGACAGACACCTCCAAAAGTATTGGAACAGCAAGGTCAGTTTTTTTGTTTTTGCTATACATTGAAGACATTTGGGTTTGAATTCAGAAGATGAATATGAGACAATAGACAAGAATTTCAGCTTTCATTTCCTGATATTTATATCTGGTCATGTTAAACAACTTTGAACATGGCACCTTTGGTAACAGACCACCCAATTTTTAGTTGAGCAAAATTATTGGAACAGTAAATGACACGTAATATTTGGTTGCATATCCCTAGCTTGCAATAACTGCATCAAGCTGGCAGCCCACTGACATCACCATATTGTTGCATTGTTCTTTTGTGATGCTTTTCTAGGCTTGAACTGCAGCTTCTTTTAGTTGTTGTTTGTTTTGAGGTGTTTCTCTTTTCAGTCTCCTCTTCATTAGGTGAAATGCATACTCAATTGGGTTAAGGTCTGGGGATTATCTTGGCCAGTCTAAAACCTTCCACCTTTTTCTCCTGATGAGGTCCTTTGTTGTGTTGGCAGTGTGTTTCGGATCATTGTCTTGCTGCATGATTAGATGCATTTCTCTGTGAATTGGCAGACAGAATGTTTCTGTAGACTTCTGAATTCATTCTGCTGCTACCATCATGAGTTCCATCATCAGTAAAGATTAGTGAGTCTGTTCCAGAAGCAGCCATGCAAGCCCAAGCCATGACACTACCTCCACCATGCTTCACCCATGAGCTTGTATGTTTTGGATCATGAGCAGATCCTTTCTTTCTCCACACTTTGGCCTTTCCATCACTTTGGTAGAGGTTAATCTTGGTTCCAGAATTTTTGTAGCTCATCTCTGTATTTCTTTGCGAATTCCAGTCTGGCTTTCTGATTCTTACTGCTGATGAGTGGTTTGCATCTTGTGGTATGGCCTCTATATTTTTGCTCTTGAAGTCTTGTTCGAACAGCGGATTGTGATACCACCACCCCTGCCCTGTGGAGGTTGTTGCTCCTGTTGTTCCTGTTATCAGCTGCTGTTGTTTTTCTTGGCTGACCTGTTTGTTAGTAGATCAGTGGGTGGTTTTATTTCTTTCTTTCTTTCTTGCTTGCTTGCTTCCCTCCTTTCTCAGCTTCAGAATGACTTGTTTTTCTCCCGCAGCCAGCTGTCTGGTCTTCAAGTTGCTTTATCCTTTTAACAACAAATGCAGTCTCACAGGTGAAACCCAGGGCTTAAACCAAGAGTAAACATTTGCTATCACAGCTATTAATTGTTTAAACAATCAATCTAACAGGACACGCCTGGGCAACAAGAAACACCTGTCAGTCACATGTTCCAATATTTTTTGATCACTTGAAAAATGGGTGGGTTCAAGCAGAAGGTGCCATGTTCTAAGTTGTTTAACACGTCTAGATGTAAATATCAGGAAATGAAAGCTGAAATTCTGTTCTATCATCTCATATTCATCTTTTGATCTCAAACCCAAATGTCTTCAGTGTAAAAAAAAAAAAACTTTGTGAAATCAAGGATAAATTTCGGCAGTTTTGCATCTGTACTCAGCCCATCCAGTGAGCATCTGCAGCAGAGCGACACAAACTTGGCAGACAACGCCAGCCTCAGCAGTAGCCGTGCTGACACCGACTCTTTCTCCAGTACTCCGTCGACACAGAGGTGCAGGTTTACTTAACTACTGGACAAGAAAATACTGTGTAATTATTTCTGAGCACATTCAACAGAAACTCTTTGAATTTAGGAACGAGGTGGTGAACAGCTTGAGTGGAAGAGTTTCCACGGCGTCAAGTGTGTCCCCTCCTCCAAAAACCCACAGTCCTTCTGGATCCTCTACAAGCACAGAGACTGTGAGTGGACAAACATTCCTCAGTCTTCCATCCATTCAATTAGTGCTCCTAGATGGTCACACCACTGTATTTTAGTGTTTTTTTTTTCTGATCTAACTTTCCTGTCCCCACATCACAGCTTATCACAAAGAGGTGGTGGGGTTAGAAAGGGATAAACACTGGAGGGGACATTACTGTGACCTTCTGGAACCTGATATCACTGCACTGTATTTGTTTCCTTCTTACCTCTTTACCTGCATAACTGCTGACATAATCTCTCTTGTAATTTTTTTAAGTCATCTTTAGTTCATCAAATTAATATATGCCCGGAGTCCTTGAATGATGTCGATGGCCTTTTCAAGAAGAGTGTTAGAAGAGTGCACAAAATATCAGGTAAGGTTTTTCATTCACACTCAGATTGAAGACATGTTCAAATTCTCTACTATTTTAAAAGTACTGCAGCTTTACTAATAACCACAATTAACGATACTTTTCTTGAACTGACCTAATTTTAACTGATGGTTTGCGTTACTGGACACTTGGTTGCTTAGTTCCCCTGACAGCACCTGGTGGTTTCCACTACAAGTATTCTTGGATTATTAAACATCAAAAGTCTAAAAATGCTAAATTCCCATATCCAATTTATTCAAGAACTTCTCCAACAAACTGCTTTATGATGCATAGCAGAAAAAGGCAAAATGACTGAAAAGGGGAAAATTGAAATAAAAGAAATTAATTTAAAACAGAACACTTCACTCTGTTTGAGGAGGGGTTTTTTTCGGGCCTCTTTTTTTCACTCCTTCCTGTCAGCTAAAGGGTTACAAATATGTCTTCTCTCATGACTTTTAGTAGCGTGTGAATGCATTGTTCGCCCCCTTCTTCCTCTCTCCCTTTAGCTCAAAAGAGATTTTTATAACTAAACCCAAACAAACATTGTGATTAGACCTTGGACTCAGCTAATTCATATTTTAACTCCTTTGTTTCTGACAGAATAACCCAACCCTTGGTAAAAGCACGCATGATGATAATGTGTGTCTTAATGGACACGCGCCGGATAAAATATGCCTTGCAGAACCTCTTTCAGTCCAAAATTGGATATTTCTCTAAAAATACAGATTCTGTATTAATCATAAACATCCATCTCTCTCACATGTTAATCACATAATTAGACATATGAATAAAAGGATATAAATTAGGGATCAAATCTTAAACAACTTGCCTTGGATAAATGATGCACTTCTCCATCAGACCTGTGATTTATAAACCTGAATTCACAGTGAATTTGAGATGTTCTGTTCACTCTGGTTTTGTTCAAATAGTTCAGAACAGGAACTACTGTTTTGTTTGCTCAGCTTTTAAGCCAGCCTCTGTAATGGACGTTCGCTATGAAGGGACTGAGAACACCGCAGCCTCCATGGGAGACAGAAGCAAGTCAGTTCCTGGTCTAAACATAGTGAGTTTTCTTTGCTGATTGACCTACATAACAGTCTGTCTCATAGGATGCCTCAAAAATATTGCCTTGGCATACATGCAGTATTTCAGCTGGCATATTCCTGCAGGATGAAGAGGAGGAGGAAGAGGATATTGATAATTTGGTCAGCATTCACAGAAGGACCGTGGGTGACAGCACCACCAATCTGCGTGGCTCCAGTGTAAAATCCCATGTTGATTGTTAATTGAACAAGTTATTTTATGTAATCTGCAACTCCTACAAGAATGTGTTTTGTATTTTTTGCAGAGCACTCTGGGCAGCATGATGAGTGTGTACAGTGAGGCAGGGGATTACGACGTTGTGGACGTCAGTGGGGACATTGTCTTCTCCCTCCACTATGATGAGAGCATGCAAAGACTCTCCGTTGTCATCAAAGAGTGCAGAGGGCTGGCTTACGCTGACGCTGCAAAAAAGAAGTGCAACCCGTAAGTGTTCACCACTACTGATGACTCTGATGATTTTAATATAGAAGTTTCTTTGTAGTTCATAGAAGTTGAAGTTCATCAAATAAATGGGTGTAATGCGAACAAAATGTGTTTAGTATGAAATACAAAATTATATTAAAGGAGAAGTACAAACAAGTAAATACATGACAAGCCAACTATAATGAGGGGAAGGGGGAGATGGGTGGGATGTGGGTGAGGGCAGTGGGAGATGATGTTGGCATTGTTGTTGGCATTGTTGCCAGGTTGGACATATTTTCCAGATGGACTGGACTCATAGTTAGAATTGGATGTGATAATGAATTGGACATGATTTTAAAACTCTCATACGATTCCTACTTGTCAACGCTAAAGGTATACCTATGTAGCTATAGATAGCTGTTTTAAAATATTGTTACAGTAATTGACAAAGAAAACTGTACTAAAGGTCAATTCCAAACAATGCCAGTGTAGTGATGCCAGAAGAGGTGAAGAAGAAGAAAGAAGAAAGCCTGAACAGTGAAATTCTTCCCTTTGCATATCCCAGTTTTTAGGAAGTTGGGGTCAGAGCACAGGGTCAGCCATGATACAGTGCAGTGATATCACACTTTTATGTGAATTCTGCAGAATTAAAAAAAAAGCTGTAGTCTGTCTTTTGCATGTTAGCTCTTCACATTAAGAAACCATTATAATGGTCTAAGTGCAACTGTGAACCACTGTGCAGATTGTGAGGAAAAGAACAGTTGTGCATGTAGTAAAATTCTGTACTATAAACCACACAGTGTTGCTTCCCAGCTGTTTTTTGTCCCCCGCTGTAGGTATGTCAAAAGTTACCTCCTCCCAGACAAATCTCGTCAGAGCAAGAAGAAAACGGCTATCAAGCGTAACACCATCAACCCCAGCTACAATGAGACATTAAAGGTACTGCTTTACTCATTTGTTCCAGTATATTGATACTTCTTAAGAAAATATGTTCCATGACTTATCTTTTAATATCCGGTATTTGCTATATTGTTTGTCCAATGACTTATGACTTCATATTAATGCATATATTATATGCACTCCAATCTCAGTGCGTGACTCAAATACTGTTTCGTATAATTGCCTTCTTTTTAATCTACATTAGTACACCATTTATGCTGATGAAATGTCATTTTCATGAGGCTGCGCAGTGTAAATCAGCCACTTTGAAAGCAAGGCCTCAGCATTCAATCATTAATTCATTCAATCTTCTGTAGCCTATATGGGCTGTGTCAGTGTGGAATATTTACCTCTCTTTTTTTTGTCCATTTTTTCCTAGTACTCCATCAGTCGCTCCCAGCTGATGTCTCGTACTCTCCAGCTCTCAGTGTGGCATTATGACCGTTTTGGGCACAATGCTTTCCTCGGGGAGGTGGAGATAGCACTGGACTGCCATGACATTGACTCAGGCCAAGAGGAGTGTGTGACGCTCAGAGGAAAGGTAATGCAAATGGAACAGATGTGCAATGGTCTAATCCAGTGCAGTTCACTCATGTTATATAAGTATTGTACTAAAGTATTGGATCTGATTTAACATTGCAGTTTTAAATGGTAGTTCTTTCTGTATGCAGATGGGCAACTCTGCGACACTCACACCTTTTTCCCAGTACAAAGGAGAACTGGTGATTTCTCTAAAGTATGTCACAGAGGCAAAGGCAGCTGGAGAAAAGCCCAGAGGTGAGAGAACAGTTCCCCAGTTCCTTTAGTCAGGGGTGGCAGTAGTACACAAGTTCCGTACTCAAGCACTTCTCTAAACAAATATTCTGGCAAAGGTTCTTAAATATAAAATCCTTGAGAGGAACCAGAATCAAAAGGGAACCCATCCTCTTCTGGGTGCCCCTGGATAGTGAGACTGTTACTTTTCCACAACTGTATACTATAAAGTCAGACAGTACCGAGTGTCTTAAAAGGATGTTCAGTATGAGCAGCGTCTTTATGATTACAGCAGAAGTTTTAAGGTACAAGTCTGTAGTGTCCATTGAAATCTTTACGGTATCCATGTGGGTCCATCCACAGCAAAGCTCTCAGACTTTGCATGATAATAATTCAGTACAAAATAGCTTTCATCTGTCACAATACAAACTGGCTAGATAAATGTGTAATGTAGCCTACAAAAGAAGGATATTTGTAGTGAGATAATAGTGTATTCTAACAAAGGCACTTGCCTCTTTGTGTATATTTTTGGTAATTGAGGGATAATTCTTAAAACTGAGAAGCTTGTGTTCTCTCTCTCTCTCTCTCTGTCTCTATAGTGTTTGTATATATGTAATGTACAGAAAGAGTTTAATTTTTCTTTTGAAATGTGTACCTCAAAAGTATTAAGTGAGACACTTAAGTACAGATACTTGAAAACCGTATTTAAGCATGATAACAATGTAATTATACTTTGTTACTTCACACCTCTGCCTTAGTAAAGATAGCTGAGAACTGAAGTTCCATTTATTCTTCGTCCTCAGGCAAAAAGGCCAAAGTTGATGCTGGCGGAGAGCTGCACGTGTTAATAAAAGAGGCCAAGAATCTTTGTGCAATGAAAGCAGGGGACACATCCGATTCCTTCGTGAAAGGGTTATCAGATTGCATTCATCCTAATAAACATTTCATTTACTTTTTATGAAGTTGCATTTTAAAATAGCTTGTAACTGGCTTCCTGCTTTCCTGCTTTCGCAATGGTGTCGTGCAGATACCTGCTGCCGTCTACAGGCAAGTCGACGAAGAGGAAGACGCAGGTGGTGAAGAAGACGGTGAACCCACACTACAACCACACATTTGTATACAAAGATGTGTGTCTGGAGCAGCTAAAGGGCATGTGTCTAGAGCTCACAGTCTGGGACCGAGAGGCCATGTCCAGCAACGATTTTCTGGGAGGAGTGCGTTTGAGCTCAGGGGCAGGTGTGTGCCTAGCTCTGTCTACACAACACGTGTGTTTTTATGATTCCTTTATCATTCAGACTAAACCATTTTCCCCATTACTGCACTATTATTTTAAAGAAGGATCAAAAGATCTTCAGAGAGTCATTTTCTACAGCTAGACTACAGATATTACTTTTATATTGGAGGATCATACCGAATCTTGGGTAATTGCTACAAATGATGATGTGGTGTTAGTGTGTGGTGGATTGTATTTTCCACTGGCTGCCTTGTAGAGAATATTGTTTCAGATAATGGTTTGAAATGTGTGTGTGTGTGTCTGCAGTGCGACTGAAGGAGGGGAAGCGGGAGTGGGTGGCTGACTCAACAGGAGAGGAAGTGTCTTTGTGGCAGAAGATGATGCAGTTCCCAGATTCATGGGCAGAGGGCAGTCTCCCCCTGCGTTCCTCCATGGGCAAATGAAAGTAAAGATGCTGGCAATGTGCCCAGATTAGCAAGAAACACGAGATGGTATTGCAAATACCTTTAGTGAAAATACTCCAGTTTTCAATATTATAACAGTATAAACACTTCAGACCAGGTGACCACCTATTTTTATCTCTTCAGTACAGGCCAGTTTAACCAGAGAACTGAACTTTGTGCTTACGGGTGCAATTCAGTGCATTTATTTTCTATTTCCTTTTATGTATATACATGTAAAATCGCAATATTGTTAAATGTTTATAAAAAATGCTGGAGCAAAAATGATGCACAAAACTTAATCTTTATTGGTATTCCTCCTGAATGAGTACAGTTGCCTAATTCTAAAAAAAAAAAAAAAAAAAAAAGTGTATACAAAGCTGTAATCATTTACTGCCTAATGACAAAGCTCAGTTACTGTAGGTCCTGACTACGATACACGTCTTATAAAAACAGCTATATACAATTCACTTAATAAATATTATATATATTTTTGCACTATTCCTGTTAGCTGTGCTACGTACAAAACACTGAGGATTATGAAATACATTTATTATGTCTATAAACACAACCCATAAAAAGGACAGTATTTCGATACACAGTCACAATATAGACATCTGTAACGTGTGCGAAAGCAACACTATCTAAACATAGAAAGTAGAATCCTCACAAAGCACAGCTTTGCTGTTCATGGCCCACTTGGTGTTGATGTGGAGTGAATCTTTTCTGGCTCAGTCGCAAAGGTCTTTGTTTAGCTGCAGCCTCTCTCGCTCCTCCTCTGCGAGAAGGTACTCGTCGATGTAAGTGTAGAGTTCATCTGAGGTGGTGGGGTTAATGAAACGTTCCCGGTCCACACCGAGTTCATCCAGCAACACCATGTTGAAGTATGATCGAGTGACCTGTAGCGCCTGCCTGTAATTAACCCATAGACAAACATAATAGAGCTTCAGTTTAATGACATTAATTGGAAAAAAAAGTTCACAATTTGTTTATCATTAATAGTCAAGTTAGAGTGTGTTTTAAGGAGATAGCCAGTGATACTACAAATGTTTTGCAGCTAACCTGAGACCCTCAATGACTTCAGGGTCTAGAAATTGTTCTTTAATCCGGCCCACTTCTCGAGGTGGAACGCCTATCAATTCAATCACTGTCACATGTCGAAGATCCAGACCACATCCAGCTCTCTAAGAGATTAAACATTGACATGGTTTCCAATAGAAGTGTATTTGTATTTCCAAAGATATAAGGCTACTGGACCCTTAGAAGTAACAGACCTGTAGCATGATGTTCTGAAGCTTGTAGTACTGGTCAGTTGCACTTGGAGTGGACACAATGAGGACTCTCCTCTTCTCATAGAACTGGTCAAGCAGGGCACCAGCGGACCTGATGTCAGTTTTGATCTGCATCACTAATAAAGGCACCACTTTCAATAGGCGATTTCTTTACATTTAGTCATTTGCTCTTATCCAAAATGAATCAAATGAGGAAACTCATTTCCTTTGGAAAAAAAAAAACCTCTTTCACAGAATATATCCTGTTATTGAAGGTTATTGTATAAGTTTTATTTTAATGATTAAAACCTCTACATTAAAACAAAAATGAACAGTGTAGCAGAGGAGTATGAGTTTCCCCCAGGGATTGGCAACAATACATATGCTTAATAAAAAAAAATGGCTAAAATGTAAATGTTTGAAAATTACATACTGCAACTGTAAAATGTATTCAAACAATTTTTTTTTTAAATAGAAATACATTTTGTATAACTAGAACCTTCCTAGCAGAGAATTTCTAGCTGTATACCAGATGTCTGCTGTACAATCCACCAGAACTACCTGTAAGTTAACATTATTTCACTCTACAAAATATTTTATGCATTTTGAAAATATGCAGTTTTATTTTCCTGTGACCACCAAATACAAATGACAAAATTATATTCTGCATATCAAACGAATTCTTTAAATACATGCACCTACAATAGGACCCTGGTATTTTAATCGCTTGTTGATCACTCACAAATGCACTCCGGGGCTTCATCCGACCAGCTGCGGTTGAACAGGCAGACTCGGGTGGAGGTGCCACTCCTCTCATAACCAGCATCACAGTGATACTCGCACACAGCTCCGTAATTATTGCCTTCAAATGAGCAGCTCAGGTATCCATGCAATGGGGCCTTCAGCACAGGACATCTCCTGACTGGGGAGCAGGAAACCAGAGCAGAAATCTAATGTTATATAAAGCTCACAGAGGCCATTTAGGAGCATAGGGTTTTTAAAAGTGTGTGTCTGGTCGTCAGTTCTGCAATTATACCTTCAACATGCACTATAAACTTGCAGGTGGCCATGTTCCGGGCCTGGTCATAGACTCTGTAGCGAATTACATACTGCCCCTCACTAAATTCCGACCCTGATTCCGGTCCATTTCGTAAAATCCTGGGAAAGAATGAAAAGTCTTCAGTTTATCGGTCCCCAATTTGCATTATGGGAAAGAAAAGAAGCCATACATACTGCAGTGCTCGGTCAGCCGTATCGGTGGCTGTGGGACGTTCCCAGGACACTGTGGCAGTAAGTTTTCCTGGTTCTGCTACCTTTACTCTGGATAAAGGACATTTCAGTTTGGGGGGGTCATGATCTGAAATAATTGAAGTTTGTTGCAACATTAAAAACAGTTCTCTGTTTTTCACCTTAGAAAACTGAAGAAAATTGTATCTAATGTACAAACATGCCCTGTAATTCACATAGAGTTTATGGGAATGCCTTAGATGATCCCTTGGACAAGTAAGATATGGCAGTTGCTCTAGAGATCAATGTACAACACTGACTGCTTAACCAAGTCATTTATATCCATATGCCATACCGTACTACTGCGTTCTGAAAAAGACTATGTCCTTTTTTAAAATGCCCAAAATATATTATGTTCATCTTTATAATAATATATATAATAGTTAATTATTTTGTTGTAAGTATTAATTGTTCATACACAATTCAACTCAAGTAACTCACATCAGCTCAGTTAACAGTATAAACCCATATGAACCCCCTTTTAGTTTTTTAAAATTATTTTTTAATAAATCTATAAGGGTAAACTATCATACTAGGCCATATGTACCTGCACAAGTGGGCTCTGCACCACTCCAGCTCCCCCCTTCCTGGCAAACACGATAACGGTCCCCTTCAATCTGGTAGCCTTGAAAGCACGTGTAGTCACACCTGGAGTAAACCATAAAGCTCCTGCTACAGCTGTATGTACCATGCTGGATGTGAGGAAGCACCCGGCATCGCACCACTGAGAGAATCAGTGAGACAAAACAAACATTGTTGGGGGGGGGGACACCACTCCAGCTAGAGGAGGATCAGAAGGTCATGAGTTCAAATCTCAGCACTGCCAAGCTGTCACTGCTGGGCCATTCAGCAAGGCCCTTCACCCTCAACTGCTCAGTTGTATAAATGAGATAAGATGTAAGTCACCCTGGATAAGGGTGTCTGCCAAATGCCATAAATGTAACATTGAGTTTTAAGGAAAGGTAGCTTGTGGGGAGGGTTGCCAGGTTTCAGCAAAATTCCCACCCCAACTATATCTCAAAAAAGCCTTGAGAATAACCCAAAATGTTCAGGAAAAGGTAGGAATATTTTTCTTCTCTTCTTTTGGACAGTTTTGATTTGCAGTATACATCTGCAATATACAGTCATTATCCGTGGGACCTGGCAACCCTCCTCACAGAATTTGGCGTTCATTAACATGATACTTATGGGAGACTTATGGGAGACTTGGTTTAAGCCTGACTGCCTTACTGAGCTCCAAAATAAAACCACTTTTCTGCCATATTTCTCTATAAAAAAAAAAGAAAAAGAAAAAAAGAAATTTGCTTTCATGTTCTTAAATGGCCAAGTCAAATGCCTGACCTGATTCAACTGAGTAGGTTGAGCATGCATTTCACTTGGCAAACCACCCCAAGAACAAGCAGGAACTGAAGACAGCTGCAGTAAAGGCCTGGCAGAGCATTACCAGGGAAGGAACCCAGCATCTGGTGATGTGTATGAGTTCCATACTTCAGACTTCACTGACTGCAAAGGATTTGCAACCAAGTATTAAAAAGGAAAATTGAATTTATGATCGTTAGTTTGTCCAATTACTTTTGTTCCCATAAAAAGGGAAGAGGGAGACAAAGCTCATAATCATTATTTAATTTCAACTCCAATATACTGTGGTAGACACCATCTACTGAGGCCGAGATGCTTTTCTGCTCACCGTGGTTGTAAAGAGTGATTATTTGAGTTACTATAACCTTCCTGGAAGGTCGAACCAATCTGGCCATTTTCCTCTGACCCCTCTTATCAACAAGGCATTTCCACCCACAGAACTGTCACTCACTTCACACTCACTCTGTGTAAACGCTAGAGAATGTTGTGTGTGAAAATCCCGGGAGATCAAAGTTTATGAAATACTCAAACCAGCCCATCTGGCACCAATAAGCCACGGTTAAAGTCACCGAGATCACACTTTTTCCCCAGTCTGTTGTTTGAGGTGAACATTAACTGAAGCCCATGACCTGTATCTGCATGATTTTTATGCATTGCACTGCTGCCACATGATTGGCTGGTTGGATAACTGCATAAAAGCGCAGGTATACAAGTGTTCCTATTAAAGTGAGCTCATTCAGCTGTAGCTCACTCAGACCGTGCACTGTGCACAGAGCATATGTCTGCTGGGCTCTTTAAAAAAATAATAATAATTTAATAATTTTGAAAATACTGTGCACACATTGTGTGTGTTTTTCATCATTCTTAAATGATCAATCTCCCAAAAGAAAATGTTCTCATAAAATCATACAGGCATTATAATGAAATGCCGCTTAAAGGGGATCCTATTTTGACTCGCAGCAGCTCTGTAAGTGCATCCCAGATTTATAACAGATTCTGAAAATATGTCAAGCAAACTTTCCTAAACCTTCTGGAACAAATGTTAAATAAATCTGATAAAATATTATTACATGGCTGTTGTTGTCAATGTAGTCAACAGTTTTTTGCTTTGGGAAAGACATCATTGATTTGAAACAGTCATGCTGCATTCTCAGTCACATCAGACAGAAGATATTAAGCTTTGGTGCAGATCATGCTCACCTCCAGTTTAAATCCAAATATGAAAACAGATAGAAATATTTTGAGCGCTAAACAGATTCAAATACAGATAATGGCATTGCGTTACACCCCTACTTTATAAGTCATAAGCAGGAGATGCCCACTGTACTGGATGTGGTTGGATGTGGGCAGGAGGGTTTAATAATGACCCTATCACTTTGAATGATAAGAACTATATATTTGAACACTAGGGTCCAAAGGTCCAAAGACTATATTTAGTGCCAATTATTAAAACCTAATCCGTATTTTTATATATCTCAAATGTTTAAATCTTGACTATAAGAGCAGGTGGTGGTATGGATGTGGTGAATTTCATGCTTACACAAATCTGGGTATCAACAAGGATTGAGCATAAAACTCTCGACAGCATAAAATGTGGCCCAGGGATAATATATAAATACAGGTACGTAAAGAGAGCCAAGAACTGATCCCAGGGGGACACCCTGAGCTACAATAGCAGTGACAGGCTTTGTTTGTCAATTAGAACAAAATGATGTATGTTTGTAAGATGGAATTTGTACCAAGCAAGAGGTAAGTCTGTAACTCCAGTAGCTGAGAGATTAGTGTGTCCTGATCTACTGTATAGAAGGTAGCACTGAAATCAAGAAGTTGATGGGCCAATAGCTTTAAGTAAGGCAGGGTCAAGTCAGGTTTCTTAGGAGACCTGGGCGTGACAGTTGCATTTTTAAGAGCAGTAGGGACATAACCTGAATCAAGTGATATGTTAATGAAATGAGAGATAGGAGCAGAATTGATAAAGAGAGAATTCTTTAGGACAGGAATGGGGCAAGATTCAGCAAGCAGGAAGATGCATTAGATTTAGCTAATTTTCTCATTAAAGAAGCTGAGAAAAGCATCACGGTGCTCAACTGAACAGAAGACTGCACCTGGGGACAGTGAAGTAGTTAGTAACAGTAAAGAGAATTCTGGGTGTGAAATCAGTTCCACTGATTACAGAGGAAATATGACAATGGAGATCAGAAGTGAACCGTGGAGAGGAGCACTCTGAATAAGTCTAGTCTTTAATGGGACCAGCTAATCAAATGTCAGAAATGGCATTAGAGCTAGAGACATTAGAGCTCTGATGAGGACTGACGATTATGTGACTTATCTTATAGAGTCGAGCTCAAAATTGATATTATTGTCACAACACTGACAGGAAGAAGAACATTATAGACATTCTGACTTGTGATTCACTTACTTCTGCAGTAAGCAGTTCCTGACCAGCGGCGGCTGGTCGTGCACTGTACAGATGTTTGCCCCAGAAGTTTATATCCCCGATCGCAGGACAGGGCACACCGTGTCCCTAATGAGTTCCGATAGTTCCCACCTCGTGGGGAGGAACATGTTACCTGTCCATTGTGTAGTTTAAGTGTTTGACACCAATGGGGATCTGCCAGAAAAAGAGAAAATACAAGTGAGTTATGGATTCAGTCAGTTTTGTTTATCCTAATGTTCTGTTCTCTGCTTTTACAAATTATGGCCTATTGACCCTGGCTATAATTTTATAGCAATACAATTGCAAAATGTATTTTAAAATACCCAATATACTGTATACCCTTTTATTAATCTTTAGCAATATAGACCTTTTCATATACTTAGAGGATCGTCTTGATGGTAGGCAGTGGCAGCTTATTCATAGGAATAGGTGGTAACTTCATACATTTTCAATTCTGCTGCTGAGTAACAAGTTATTATTTGCTATTTGACAGATATAAGCAGATGTTCAATTGATTTGGTCACGTTTCCATATGTTTCTAGACGCGCTCACTGTTCCATTTAGGTTTCATAGAGTTATTTTTGTACTTAGTAGACAAAAATGGGAAGTCCAGCAAGCACTAATAATCCCCCACTGGGTCAGGAATCAATTTCCATGCTCACCCTATGAACATTTTCAGTGGAGTAGGAGCAGCGGACTGGACAATTAATGAAAGGGTTGCCAGTGTCACTGTTTTTATGCCAAACTGGGCTAGTTTAAAAATACTTAGCTGCTGGCAAGATATTGTTTTATAGCAAATAATTGGAATGAAATCTAATCAATTTCTGCAAAGACAAAGTGTAAGTGCAGGCGGTGTGTCTATGATGTACAGAACCATTTCTGCTGTAAGATATATTGCAGATTGGAAGGGGGTAAGGGTGGATTATGGAGGGGATCATTTCTGTACATCAGAAACCTTGTTTCCCCACACAAAGGCTGAGAAAAATAAGAAAAGAGTGTTTTCCTTTCCCAGTGTCTGAATTTTTGGGCTAGTTTTAGGTCTTTTGTGTGATTTTTAAGATGTAGTTAGGCTGGAATTTTTTTTCCTGAAACCTGACAACCCTGATTAGTGATATTAGCTCTTTGGGAAACACACCTGCTGTATCGAACACAGTTGAACAAAGGTATGTCTAAATCCTATAGCATGAGTCAAGTGTGATAGCCTCTCGAATTAATTTTGTTTGAGGCTGTTTTGTTATTGTCATCCTGCCCCACCAAATTCTTTGGTCATGAGCCACTACTTACACTTATAGTCCAACTCTGGAGTGTAATATGTCTCCTCTTGCACCACTTCATTGCTGCTGCTGGGATACATGGCCCCTGAGCCTGTGGATAAATAATATTTACTGGATGATTTGTTGTCTAAAGGTAACTAAAGGTGAGAATGGTGACTGTGGCAGAAAATTACAACGAGTGATAAAATCTAGGTTCCCTGTGTTAAGAAGATACAACTGAGTGCATACCCTTAAAGCAAAATAAAGAAGACAAAGAATTTTCATTTATAACATCATCATCTATGCTTGGGTTTTACAGATGTTCCTTCTTTCAAAAATGGTCAAATAGTTAAGAACTTAATGAAAAATACAAACGATATCTAAAGTGACATAAATTCCATCCTGTTCAACTCTGATCTGCTGGATGGCATTCACTCTCATTACATTCATTTACGGCATTTGGCAGACGCCCTTATCCAGAGCGACTTACATTTACCTCATTTATACAACTGAGCAGTTGAGGGTTAAGGGCCTTGCTCAAGGGCCCAACAGTGGCAGCTTGGTGGTGCTGGGGATTGAACTCATGACCTTCCGATCAGTAGCCCAACATCTTAACCACTGAGCTACCACTGCCACTCTCTGGAGACTGAGTCATGGTAAAACCCTGACGTCTTTGATTTTACCTTATTTTTCAAAATATTGCCTTGTGGCAGGATACACATATCATTTTGAACTTTTTTACCCACCCATTCAATGTCTATTACCTTATCAGAACCCAAGACCGAGACTCCCTGTGTTTCCTGCATACTCCGTATAAGCAAAATATGAACTATGAAGTACCTTCATTGTTTCCTCTCTCACAGTTGACCCTGTTTTGTGTACTGTATGGGAAAACTGTACTTTATATTGAATAATATTGTAAGTTACATTACATTACATGAGTCAGTACGGTAAGTATGGTTTTGGCATCTTGCTTTGGTGTCAAGGGGAAATTTGGAAGATTGCCTAGAGAAAGGGCTTAGTTTGGACTTGTGGAAATTTAACCCTCACAACTCTACCAAAACTCACTTTTCTGAGCAGGCTGGTACATTACCTTCTTTAAATAACCCAAGTTCAATCAAAGAGTTAAAATGAATACATACCTAACACTGGCAATAAGACAAATCAAATCCAAACACAGTAATATCCTTCACTGAAAATTTTAATACTGCTAAAGGGTTACTCCTTACAACGGTGTATTTTTAGGCAAAGATCCCAGAGGGATTTTGTTTTTCTTTATCAACCTTCCACAAAAAAGAGAGAGAATCTGGATTTTATATGCCTCATCTTAAAGACACTAAAACTATTTTTTCCTTTTTGTCACTCTTACTAAGGCATAGTATAGCCGGGCGGCAAAGTAAAGTGGAAAAAAAAACATAAAGTGTCTCAGTAAGATGGTAGGCCACCACGAGCCGCTAGAACAGCTTCAGTGCAATTTGGCATAGAATCTACCAGCCTCTGGAATTGTACTGGAGGGATGAATACTGTTATTCCAACAGATATTCCCTTAGCTGGTGTTTTTTTTTTTTTTTTGGTGGTGGAGAGCACTGTCTAACACGTTGGTCCAAAATCTCTCATAGGTTTAGGCTGAGATCTGGTGACTTTATTTTCATTCTTATCAGACTATTCATTCCTCATACCTTGTGGATGGAGACATTGTCATCCTGGAACTCCCATCAGGATAGAAATGTTTTAATCATAGGATAAAGTGATCAGTCAGAATGACTTGCAATGACCCTTTACTCTAAGGGGACAAGAGGACCCAAAGCATGCCAGCAAAATGCTCCCCCACACAACAACACCCCACCACCACCACCAGTACAACAGAGCTGCCAATTTTTCCAACCTTATTATTCTACCAATCTTGGCCTGCCATATGCATATCGCATGTAAAAATGCAATTAGTTTCATCTAACAGATTCTGAAAGAAAGAATGTGAATGTGAATGATTTGGAAACATGCATGACTAATAACATAAAATTAAAAACAGGGCCAGCAATTTCTTTCTTTGAGTCAGAACCCATTTTGAACACATTTTGTAATACAAGTTTTCCCTCAAATTCCAGCAGCTGTCAATAATGTGGCCTATTAATTCAGAAAGCTCCTGACCTTGCACTAGCATTCACCTAGGCAGTGGACGTGCATGTGTTTTGGGGATGTGGCTTTGGAGGCACAAGTGAGGGGATGGATTTTGAGTTTCAAAACCAGCTAACGTATGCCAAAATCCATTACCAAGTCACTGAAAGACTGGGGATTTTGTGTAAAACAGTAAAATGTTGTGGATATGTTACAGATGTTGTCTCTTCTAAACAGACACAGAAAGTTGGAGGTCGGACAAACACTTTTTCAGTGGTCTCAGCATGAGGACTATATGCCAGTTTTCCATGTTCTCAAAGGGACTGGAAACATGCAGTGGTCTGATGACTGAGAAGTTCTAACATACCAAGACTCTGACACAGTCTGCATTAATAAGACTCAGTCCATAGCAATGGTCTACCTTAACCGAAAACCTTATAATTTGTAATTATAGTGATACGAATTATTAGAGTATTTATTATAGTATTTAAAAATATATTGTTACAATCTTGACTTGCTGGCTTTTCATTCTTGTGGTCTTTATTGTACTGTTTTAAAATGATTCGGCAAATTGAACCTCTTTTGAAGGGTTAGCAGGGATTGGTCACATCTGGTGTCCACACTCAGCAATTCAGCCAGATAGGAGTCACTAATTACAAGGGGTTGAGCTCTAAATAATATGGGAGGTATTGTTACAAAGACCACAAAAGGACCAATGATGTAGTGCAGTAGCTTCTATTAACATGTTACTGTCTGAATTCAAGAGGTCTGACCATAAACATGAAAAGATGTGTTGGTTATAGCTTTCTACTTGTGAGACACAGGAATAAACTGAATTGTACTGTTTCAAGGCAATTCAGAAAGTGCATCATTAAATGGCATTGCCCCTTTTCAGAATACTGGAGCTTCAAGTCCAAGATGGCTAATCTCTTTCTTCGCTTAGTAGTTTCAGCACTAAGATGCAGAGTTAGCATGAAGTGTCCTTTGAGGACAGAGGCATTTCCTGGAGAATATCTCCCTGACTTGTGTATTGCAGGACAAACAAAAGGATTCAATTGTTTCCATGAAGAATCCATGAAGCCCACATTCACACTGTGAGATTTTTCAGTGCTGTTGTGTCCTTTTACATTCAACAGTTTGGGGAGGATAAATGAAAACAGTTCATTTTCGTCCATTCAGCAGATTTCAAAATCACAGCTGTTTTTTTTTTTATATCGCATTAAGGCAGTAAAAGTATTTCCCTTTACCGAAGGCATGAGTAGAAATCAGCAGGCATACTGCAACGGGATCACCGTTTTGCTCGCGTTTATTATTATTAGATACGATTATAAATATATATTAGTAGAGACTTTTTTTTTTTCACTTTACTTCTGCAGTCCGGCGTTAACTCACCTTCATGACTGAGTCCCAGAGCATGATACACTGCAGACAATTCCAACAGCACGAGAGCAGGGAGACTCTTCATATCCTCTCTCTTTCTCTCTCTCTCTCTCTCTCTCTCTTTCTCTCTGGTGGTGTGAGCGAGAAGAAAACCTACTACTCCCGACAAAAAGGCTGAAGTGGAGACCCCGTGCTTGAGAAGAGTGCCAGTGCAGGATGACAGTGATGGGCATTAAAGCTCAGTTACTTTCACCACCACGGGTTTTGTTTGGAAGAATCGAATCAGCACACAAAGCGAGTCTGATTCAGTTGATTCGCTAAAAGCCGAGGGGGCGTTCAGAAGATTACGCATTTCCGTCAAGTAATAAGCTCTAACAATAATATTAGGTCAAATAACACAAGTGACTCAAACTACACAAATATTTAGGCTGTCATTTCAGCAAGCAGGAGCTCTTTTCTGTGTGTTTTCACCTTCTGCTTGTTGTTTTGGTGGACAAAGAGAAATTTGTCTGAGAAATGATATTTAAGCGAAAGTGTAGATACTGTGTCAAAATCTTACTCAATTAAAAGGGGAAGTATCCGACCAAAACAAAGGCTTCAAGTGAAAGATATAAAAAGTTGCTCCTTTTAAATGTACTCAAGTATTAAAAAAGTATTTTTTAACATGTGAACAGTGTATTTCTTTTTTTTTCTTTTTTTTCTTCTAGAGCAACTACGTAGTTTTACCTGAAAGAAAATAGCATTCAATCTCTAAGATTGCAGTATTTACCATTAGCTAAAATTTCTCTTGCTGCCTCAGGTTAGCTGCTGTAATCCATGCTAATCTAACCTGGCATGATCACAGAAAACAGGCTTAGTTAAATACAGGCAATGTTAGCAAATTAGCGATATTTACCTCAACACACTTTTATACAGTACAAGTCTTTGCTTACTTCAGCATACTGATACATTTTACTGAAGATAGCAAAATTGGTTATAGGCCTTATCTGGCTGAATTTAGGCCCAAATACCACCACGGCCCATTCCCCTCGAATGGTCCTTAAGCTGCAAACTCATGCCAGAGCTCAGCCTAATGCTGTTTCACACAAGACTGGAAGAAAAACTGTGCCAGAATTAAACCAGAAGGGCCTAAAGTAAGCCAGATCTCGCCCAGATTTTGTTGCTATAGGGTCAAGGGTGCTCATCCTCTACTTCACGGCCATGGTCATGACCAATGATGAAATGGTACGATTGCTGGGAGTTTCTTCTATACTGATGAACTTGAAATGATTGAATGCTAAATGTTAACCTGAAATGCTTGGATGATAAGCTAGCATTTCCTAGCATCTATTTGCCATCCAGAAGAGCAAAAAAAAATTAAAGGAAAAATTGGTGTACACTTTGCTGTTACTATTTTTATTAGTAATAGTAAAAATTTGATTGTGGTAAAAGGATCATCCATTTTTTAAACCATTCTGTCTCTAAAAAGTTTTTTTGGTGTCTGTTGAGTGTGAACATTTCCCCAACATTCTAAATCCAACGGCCAAAAGTTAGTGATTGTCGGCGCTGGTGTCGTGGCAAATACTTCTACAAATCAGAATAAGAAAAATGAGTTACAAAGACAAGGGGTTCTGGATGCCAAAAATCTATAGACTTTATTGAATCAGACAACAAAGCTGAGATGGTCTGCAGAGCATCTGATTTACATAATCGTGGCCCATGCTTTTATACGATTCTAAAACAATGATCTCATTGGATGGAGTTTTCTCTTCTTTCTCTTATTCACACACCTGCCTCTCGCACCAGTTATTTCACTTTCCCCTTACCTTAGTTTCAACCGTGGCGAGGGTTCAGTCAGTTTATGTTTTCAAAAACATTAGCCTTCACCTTAAAAAACTCCATCTACAAGGTCACACCAGTCCGTTCTCACAGAAACATCCCTGCAGGATCACAGGCCTAGAGTCACCCTTCCAAATGCGCCAGAAATGGTACAGTGTAGTATATAAATGAAGCTCTGAAAGTTAATACATGAGGTGATTTAAGGTCACTTTTCAATACTGTTGCATAGATACTGATTGATATAATACTGATGAACAAATGATATTGATATAGATGACAGGAAATTCCTCCATACTGGTCGGCGTCTGTCGGTGCAGTGTGAAGTAGGCTTTACACTTTGTTGGCACGGTTTGGGTCCACATCTCCCCTTATAGTGATTTTCCACCAGAGAGTGCAGCACAGACTGGCTAGGCAAATTACCCATAATCCACCATGTTTCACTATTTCCACCACCAAGCAAGCCATGCTATACTTACAGTACCTTGCAAAAGTATTAAACCCACTTAAATATCATCATATTTGTCTGGATTTTTATTGTCTAATTTTTATTGCAAACCAATATGCTCTTAAAGTAAAATTTCAAAGTCATTCATTATTAATTCATTACTTGTCACTAGATCTTTAAAAAATTTTAAATTCAAAAATGCTGCTTGAATAATTATTCGATCCCTTCAGTCTAGTACTTGGTAGAACCACCCATTGCTGCAGTAACAGCTTTAAATATGTCGGGGTGTGTTCCTACCAGTGTCAAACAGTGTCACAGATGCTTACTGCGATTCAGATCTGGACTTTGACTTGGCCACTGTAGAACATTCCCTTTTTTGTTTTTAACTACACCTGCTTTGCTTTGGCCTTGTGTTTGGGAACATTATCCTGCTGAAATATTCTCTTGTATTATCCTCATGTATTTTGATCCATCAATTCTCACTTTAATGTTGATAACAAGTCTAGGTTCCGAGGATGAAAAGCGTACATCTTACTGAGATGTCCAACCTCTTAGATATAAAATATAAATTATGAAATTGTATTACCTTACCTTTAACTCCCTTAGAAATGTCCATAGTCTTCATTTTTACTCCTTTCCTTCATCTTCAATGACAATTAAATTGAGGTGTTTTTTGTTCAAAAAATTGGAGCTGTTTTATTATTTCACAGGTGAAGGTCATTTATAAGTCAATTATAAGTCAAAGTCCTCAATAAGGCATCTTTCATCTGGAGCTTCCGAAACCTGGGGGATTGAATAGTTATGCAAGCAGCATTTTTCGGTTTTTGATTTTCTTGGAAACACTTGCTGACCAGTAATTAAATTCCAGGGGGGTTGAATCCTTTTTCCAAGCCACTGTAAGTTCTTGTGCTGAAATCTGTTACCCTTCTTACCCAGTTACAATGAGCTGAAAATAGTGCAGGCCATCAGTTGATCAAACACAATCACACAAATGTCTTGTTTAATGTCTTTGGGTGGAATTTCTCAAGTGACACTTCCTATTTTATCAGTTCACTTTGTTTGTGCCTTACATAGGTGAGAACATAACGGGGTTGAACAGCTTGCCTACTGCCTTCACAAATAGTGTGTTGCAAGACATTTGAGCCCCACAAAATTCATAACTGCTTGGTGTGTATGTGTGTGTGCCTGATTAACTGCATTGTGGTGTGGTGTCAATGCAACCATGCAACCAGAAAGATTAAGTAGATTGTGGTAGATTTCCATAAGAAATCTGCACCAGCTCCGGTCAACATTAAGGTTCAGAATATTGCAGTGGTAAAGACCTACAAGTACCTGGTATCCACCTGAGTGACAAGCTGGGGTGGGACATGACCGTGCAGTGACAGTGACATCACTACAAAGGACACCAATGACCTCAACAAATCATTAAGAGATCTGGATCAGTCGTGGGTCCAGACTGGACACAATGGAGATGGTGGTGGAGAGGAGGATACTGTCCATGGTATCTGGTAATATTCTGTGTGTGTGTGTGTGTGTGTGTGTATATATATATACACACACGCACACACACACACACACACACACACACACACACACACACACACACATATATATACAGTCAGGTCCAGAAGTATTTGGACAATGACGGAGTTTTTGTGATTTTGCAGTCAAGATATGATCGAAGTGTAGACTTTCAGCTTTATTTTAAGTGGTTCCACAAAAATATGGCATTTACCATTTAGGAATTACAGCCATTTT
>CM075009.1:13096988-13109858 GCA_037576675.1 Pangasius sanitwongsei | reverse complement strand
ACTAAGATTTAGTCCTAAATTTAAGGGGAAATTCTAAGAAAACGTCATAATTCTAAGAATTTTCTTAGAATTTCGTCGCTAGGAGCAACTTTTAGGCTTAGGAAGCTTTGTGAATACGAAGAAGCTCGATCAAGCTGAAATTTGATATACCACATCTTTGTACTAATCTGTAAGAGTCAGCCAATCAGCTTTCAGCAGGCATTTCACACGAGTAGCATTGAGCCATCATCACCAAAACTTGATAAGTGTGTTCATCTATGGTCTCTTCATTGTTCTGTGTAACTGAAGGTGATATTTGCTGAGAGGGCTTCGGACCACCGCTTGCTGCTATATTTTAAAATAATTATTCGTAACCTTTTCATTTGTGTGATACACTCCCCCGTTTTTGAGCTTTTTAACGATTATGTATTTATTATAGGGAACCTTCTGTGCAATCAGATGCTTATTGTGCTGTGCTTCAGCATTGATTCTATACCATTTGTAATATCTCCCATTTATTTTTGCTTATTGAAATCTGTAACCATGCCAGTAATGGTGTACTCCTGTGATGTGTAGCTGAAGTGCTGTGGTGTGTACAACTACACTAGCTGGGGACAGACGGAGTACTTCAAGCAGCACGGCGTACCGATAAGCTGCTGTATGCCACTGGCTAATTGTACCACTGAAAATCTCAAAGATCTCAACCTGGCTCGAACAGTGGTATACAAGCAGGTGAGATGACAGCCTTCTGTCAGTGAGCGTGGACCAAATAAAACTGTAACTTATACCTAAGCCCTGAAATTAGAAAATAAACCGGTAATAGGGAATAGAAAAAATGTTAATGTTGCGTTTCATCGCTGCTGCAGGGCTGCTTCTCTCTGGTGACAACTGCGATGGAGTCTAATTTAGGAATCATCGCTGGGATATCTTTTGGAATAGCGTTCTTCCAGGTAAAAGCAAGTTTATTTAGTTCAGTGTTCAATTCTAAAGCAACAGCATTTTTGAAACCTAAGTGACCGTTTGCAGCTGCGGCAGGGGATTTTGTAAGCCGCCGTACAATACCACACCCTTCATCCAAACCTTTCTCTAAATCCCCTCCCTCCAGAGACGTGTGCGCGCACACGATGCCTTGAAAATGAAAGACAAGGAAAGGAGCGCAGCAGTGCACGAGCTGGCTCCTTCCAGGCTTCTAAGAAGCTTAGTAATGTTGACACTAATTGAACTTGTGGAACCAGCTTGGTGTGCAACTGCTTGTTTGGATCGAAAGTTTGCAGCCAAAGCAGCACTTTCATAAACTGTATCCAAGCAAACACCTGTTACAGCTTCTCACTGGCTGTTCAAATAACACTGGCTCATGATACGTAGGGCTAGCTAGAGTACATCACAGCTGATATTACTAGTTAACTAGCTATCAAGAATGTTACATGACATTTGGGAATGTCACAGTTTGGGAGGATGATCATTTACACCAGAGCCTACAAAGTAAAATAATTCCCTATCAGGCAGCAAAGCAAGCTCAGCTTTCAGTTTTCAAACACAATGACTCTCATTCATTTATAGTACACACATACACACAAAATAACTAACAGACGGGGGGGGGTAAGAGCATGTTGAAAACGTTTAGTTGCCGATTACAGAACCCAGGACTGTCATAGAATTGTTTTCTTTTCGTCAAATTGTTCTTTAAGATGGCAGTTCAAAGATGTAATGAAACTAAATGTGCCTCCATATCTGTTTTAACTTCCGTCACAGCTTATTGGTGTATTCCTGGCATGCTGCTTGTCACGCTACATCACCAACAACCAGTATGAAATGGTCTAGGCATTGCAGGTAAAGCATATTAATAGTTTTCCCAAGTTTTTGTGAAATGCTTTCATTTTAATTAGAATTGAGCTGCTTTACCAAAAAATGGATTTTTGTGTCTACCACTAACTCTTTACCCAACTGATCTCACAATTCTGTTAATTATTTTACTTCTTTGGTAAAGTCGTTAATTAGATGAGCAGATCTGACTTAATGTCATTCTTGTCTGTTGTAGGGTGGAAACATGAGGTCATCTGTGATGTACGACACAAAGGGAAGCCATATAGTTTTAGAATTGTCTTTCATTTTAGAAAATCCTCCAGCTACTCTTTTCTTTCTTTCTTTTTTTTTTTTTATTATAAGTGTTAGTCCATGGCAACTAGATCGAAGGGAAGGATTTAATTTGCTATATAGGGGATCATGTCTTTTCACAGTTATTCATCTTGATGCAATTACGTGCCTTTTGTAGTTTGTTAATGGAAATGATGAAAAAGATTCACAGAAAGTGGAGTTTGTGCCGGTTTTTGCCAGTGTTAAACTTGTGAAACCAGTTGTATATACATTGACTGACTTGCCTTTGATAAGTTGGTCTTAATATTATACATTTTTTTTTTCAGTTTAGTAACTTGCAAGTTCCTAGGTCAAAATAAATTATTTTGGATAGAGGGAAACAAACTGGGGTTATGTTGATATGAGGTGGCATTGTATACTCAAACCTCATTTCATGTAACATTGCCTTACCAAAGAAATGTTGAACTGCAGATCCTTCTTTATGGGCCAACATTTCATATGAATATGGTTCACTGACATTACCACAGTGATGTATCTTAATAAGAGTCAGTATATTATAAATATATGTATTGCTTTTGATCATCGAGTGGCTTTATTATAATAATGTATTAGTTAATGCACATTCCTTGCAACACAACAACTGAGGGCACATCTGCCCTGATAGTGTGCTTACTTAGAAGTAATTCCAGTTTTCTGTTTTTATTTTTTTTTCTTTTTTTTTTTGTGAAACACTGGCATTTCCAAGTTCGCTGGAGTGACACATAACCTGATTATTACATTTCATCGTCTTGTATGTCTAAGTTAACATTTTAAAGCATGTAGTATCTTTACTCTGTACATTCTGTCAATGATAATTCAGTGTTAATAGCTTGCTTTGAGTTGTGTGAACAGCATGTATTATACATCAAAAAGAATAAACAAGCGTAAGTTATGTTATTGGTCTGTGTGAAATAAGTTGAGGTGTCCCTAAAAATATTATATGTATTGTAATGTTGGATGGGGTTTTTGTTTTTTTTTTTAAACCAGCTCTGACAGTAAGTACACAAGGTGGCAGCATTGAACCAGTCTACAATTCACATGCAGATTTTCTTCAGACCAGTGATGTTTGTGATGTGCGAGTCTCTCTCTCTCTCTCTCTCTCTCTCCCCCTCTCTCTCTCTCCCTCTCTCTCTGTCTGTCTCTCAGATTCAGATTCAAGTAGCTTTATTGGCATGGTAAAAGGCTTTACATTGCCAAAGCATTGGTAACATTGATAAAATAGTAGCAGTAAGAAGTAGCAGTTTGATAAAATAGTAGCAGTAAGAAGAAAAAAAAAAACCCACAATGATTCATTTTATTACCCAAATGTTTGGAAGCATTTTCTGCATGTTTGCAGCATTGATGTTTTTGTGTGGTTGGTGGTCCTGTTCTACTGCTTACTCTTTTGTCGTGACAGGATTTCACAAAGCTGGCAGCCAGGTTTGAGCCTGCTGAGGTTTCTCCTAGCAGGTGTGGGAGTTTGTTCTTGTTTGGCATCAGATTGAAGTCCTTTTCATGGGTTGTGAAGTCTCTCTCTCCGTCTCTCTCTCTGGCTGTCTGTCTCTCTGTCTTTCTCTTTGACTCTTTGTCTGTCTCTCTCTTTGTCTGTCTCTCTCTCTGCCTGTCTGTCTTTCTCTTTGACTCTGTCTGTCTCTCTCTGTCTGTCTGTCTTTCTCTCTCTCTGTCTCTTTGTCTGTCTGTCTGTCTCTCTCTGTCTCTTTGTCCGTCTGTCTCTATCTCTCTCTCTGTCCCATTGTCTGTCTGTCTGTCTGTCTCTCTCTGTCTGTCTCTCTGCCTCTCTGTGTTTGTCTTTCTCTTTGACTCTCTGTCTGTCTGTCTGTCTCTCTTTCTGTCTGTCTCCCTCTGTCGCCCTCCTCTTTGTGGATGTAGGCAATGTCGCTACTTGTGCAGTCTAATTTAATCAACATGGAAACTTCAGCTCTGAGGCAGGGAGACAGAGAGGATTCATCGCTGCTGGTTGAAGAGGCACTCAGTTATCAAGATAAAGGGAAATGAAGCACAGACACAGCAGGCTCAAGTAATACGAATGCAGGGATCCTTTACTGTATTTGTCGATGCACATTTGACAATTATTTAAACAGATTTTATAAAATATATTTCAAAGCAATCTTATTTTGTTAGCGAGAAGGTAGAGTACGAGTTCATGAAACATCAGCCATAGTTAGGGACAGAAAATTAATCACCCAGAATAATGTTGGACACTTTGCCTGTCATGGAACAAAATGGTAACGAGCCGTTTGGGAGCCGAAAGAGTCGTTTCCTATGGTTCAGCTGAGCCGGAATTCCCAGCACTACTTCAGACCACATCTCTCTGTACACTGACTGCGGGTCGGGTTTACAGCAGTGACCGGCTTAGAGCTGAGTGAAAGATGATGATTGGTCGGTTCTGACAAGAGAAAAATAACATCTCGATTCAAGGGCGTATCCATCGCGACGCTTGATTGGCTATTGAGAATGTCAGTCATGCTCTGAACGCTACAGCATTGGACGAGTCGCTCAGTCCCGAGCTATAAAATCCTCCTACTGCAGTTCCTGACAGAAGAGCCGTTCTTCTCCGGGGTGTAGAGTTGACCACAAACACCAGAAGTACCAGAGATTCGTGGATATTTGTGCTTCAGGTGCCAGTTTCATCCAGGTTAGTCTTCGAGGTGTTTATTCAGTTTCTTTTATGCCATGTCCGTGTTTAGCCGTGTTTAGCATCTTCGTGTTAAGAGCTTCCTGTTGAAGGGCTTGGTCATCCGGCTTGTCTAAACATTAACGTCAGTTCAAGGCGACTCTGCTTGAATTCACTTTAAAACGCTTCACTGCTCACTCGAAATGCTTCATAAATAAACGAAAACAATGAAAAACAGTTATCTGTTGCCATCTACGAAACTGAGCTCTCTTTAACCGCATGACTTCACTATGCATCTGTTCATGTTATGCTAGTTTGTGCATGCTAATCGTCTCTATCGTGTGTTTACAGCTGCTCATTTCCTGATTACAGTAACAAAAAGAAAGGCTAATGCTTTTTTACCTCCCCAGGTTTTCCCAGCCAGCTGCAGAACTGCCCTCACACTCCGTTCACTGCTCAAACTCCTACATCATGATGCAAATCAACTCGGACGCCTGCTTTCATAAGCACTCGCTGCTGAACATGATGAACCGCTTCCTGGCGGCGACCAACAACATGGACGAGACCATCATGGTGCCCAGTTTACTGCGGGACGTGCCACTGGAGGAGCAGGACGGGGACACCTCGATGCACCCCAGCAGCGAGCTGTCCTTCCCGAGCAAGCAGAGGGACATGTATGAGCACTACCTGTTGCTGAAGTCCATTAAGAATGAGATGGAGTGGGGTTTGCTGAAACGTGACATGGGTGGTGGTGCCAGCTTCCTGGAGATGGCCGTGAAGCAGGAGGAACAGCAGGTACCAGGTGGACCAGCAGAAGACGGCACTGACTTAGAAAGCCAGTTCCACTTCCACCTCCGTGGACTCTTCGGGGTCTTGTCCAAGCTCACGGACCAAGCAGATCATCTCACGAACCGCTACAAGAGAGAAATTGGTGGTGGGAGCCTGTTACGATAGAACTGATGACCTATAAGCTTAACATGGACTACTACTTGCACATTGCTGAGGAATAATGCTCAAGCAGTGGACTCGCACGTCTAGTCTTGCCTATGGAATCTTGCTTAACCTTTTGCTTGTAAGCAAGATGTAAACCTATTTCCAGCTGCACAACTAGTTATAAGTACTGCTTTCATGGGGGGATGAACAGAAAAGCTGTGTGATTTTTGAAGAGTTTAAGTTAAAGGCACATACTGCAGTTGGTTCCATTAAGTGTCTTCATTTCAGTAAGTGTATGACAGGGCACCCTTTTATACCATACCATGTGGCTTTAAACGTCAACTATACCTGTGGTTAAAGTCCTAAAAGAGGTTGTTCAAAGTTTGGGCTGTGTTGGAGAAAACCTGAATGCTGGCTATTCTGTTTTTTTTTCTTCACATTAACCTAAATTCTGTAGAATGTGGTCCTGTAATATCCCCAGGCTGAGTTTTAACAAAGGTCCATTTTAGCTTGCTGCTCTTACACACTCCAACCAGAAAAGGTGTCCCTTGGGTTGTGCTCTCCATGGAGAAGATGAATGTTGCGTTGTCCATTTTGATCAGTTTGACCTATCAGAGTACTACTGTTGCCACATTTTATTTTATTTTTTTTTGTTTTGCCCTAAATGTTTACTTTTTATATGAAATGTAATGAATAACGAAAGAATATAATGAATAAAGCAGACTTTTTACATTGGATTTTGTGTCATTGGTAATTTTTATTGCTACGGTCTTCGGGTAATCTTAAATGGAGCTTCTGTGGCTAATCTAATTGGGCTTGAATGGAATGTGCCCTTCTGCTGGCATGTTTGAACCTGAAAGCTGTCTCACTGGCCGTCACTTGCCAAACCCTTCCTATTGTGCAAACGCCTAAACCTGGAGTTGCTTCTAGTGCTATTTCTCATGTCTTGGCTTTGGGAGGATGATTGAGGAAATGGCAACCAGTAATGTAATATGCCTTCATAACAACTACTGGCCTTGTGTTCCCCTACACACCTGAGTCTTTCTCCTGGTACTTCCCCATAGCAACAGTTCTCTCAACTGTGGCTGTTCAGATAACAATGCTTTTTCCGCCCTTCAAGGTACAATGGTGATTAAACAATGGAAGGCTGGAACAAACAGTGTGCATATTTATATATATATATATATAATATATATATATATATATATATAAAAACTTCAGTGCAAGTGTTTAAAGACTGGAAGTTTATAGTGACTTAATCTTCAGTGTAGCTTGCCATAAAGAACAAATGAGCAACAGTATCTGACCTAACATTTGAGGAAAAATCTTATGTCTTCTAGTGTAGTCCAATTAATTAGCACGACAATGTGTAAAGATATGCCTGTTTGGATAAAATAATTTGTTAATGAATAAGTATAGGGCTGTGCAATACACTAACATGATGTTACACTATTCGGAGTATCATGGGTGTCAAGCACTGCTTTTACTGCAAATTATGACACCCAGATTCCTCAAAGTAAATGCTTGCGATACTATGGTGTTGTATAAAATAAAATACTAGTCCCTCCGAAAGTATTGGAACAGCAAGGCCAGTTCTTTTGTTTTTGCTGTACACTGAAGACATTTGGGTTTGAGATCAAAATATGAATGAGACAATACATCAGAATCATTTCATTTCATTACTTTCATTTCCTGTTATTTACATCTAGATGTGTTAAAAACCTTGGCAGCCCATTTTTTGGTGATCAAAAATAATGGAACAGGTAGTTTTAATGTAATTTAAAGTAAATAACACTTAATATTTGGTTGCATATCCCTTGCTTGCAATAACTGCATCAAGCTGGAGATCAACTGACATCACCAAACTGTTGCATTCTTCTTTGGTGATGCTTTTCCAGGCTTGTACCACAGCTTTTTTTCAGTTGTTGTTTTGGGGGGTTTCTCCATTGAATCTCCTCTTCAGGAAGTGAATTGCATGCTCAATTGGGTTAAGGTCTGGTAATTGACTTGGCCGGTCTAAAACTTTCCACTTTTTTCTCCTGATGAAGTCCTTTTTTGTGTTGGCAGTGTGTTTTGGGTCTTTGTCTTGCTGCATGATGAAGTTCTTCCCAATTAGATTGGATGCATTTCTCTAAGTTGGTAGATCTAATGTTTCTGTAGACTTGAGTTCATCATCATGAGTTACCCAGGGCTCAAGCCAAGAGTAGACATTCAGAACTATTAATTGTTTAAACAATCAATCTAACAGGGTACACCCGGGCAACAAGAAACACCTGTCAGTAACATGTTCCAATAATTTTGATCACTTGAAAAATGAGTGGGTTCAAACAAAATGTGCCATGTTCTAAGTTGTTTAACACGTCTAGATGTAAATATCAGAAAATGAAAGCTGAAATTCTGATCTATTGTCTCCCAAACGTCTTTAGTGTTTAGCAAAGCAAAAGAATTGGCCTTGCCATTCCAATACTTTTGGAGGAGACTGTATAACATCTAAAGCCTCATTACAAAGTTGCCTGTGCTCATTAGTTCCTGGAGAAACTGCTTTTGAAACCCCGCCACATTGCTCCATTGCTCCGTACTGACGAAATGAATTACAACACAGTGTATTTGAGCTGTTGCAGTATTGCAAAAGTCACATTTACAGATACATGGATGTGACGTTTTGCTGTCTTGTTTGATTTAAGCATCACAGCTGAAGCTTAAAAATATGCTAAATTAGCACCTAAGCATATAGTTTTTGTTTTTGTGTTGATGAGACAGTGACACTGATACCCACAAAAACATCTCTCTGATTTCTTTGCTCGTGTCAACAGTGTATAAAAAAAAAAAAGGTCAGCACAATGTGAGCTAGTCTCTCAGTCAGTAACTGATCCTGATTTACGTGATCATGATAGCACAGGGAAGGCAGGGCAGAGAGTGTACACTGGAAGCTCTTAAAAAGTGTGGCAACGTCTGAGTGGCCCATCACTGCCCCATGCCACTGATCACAACAAGACTGCATGATCATGCAGGCAAGACGTGGCACTGAGTTTGCCAGACAGCTGTCTGGGCTGTATTTATGTTCTTTGACACTCATCAAAGTCACTTTCTCAACAGCTATAAAGTAAATGACCTAATTATGCAAGATGTGACCGTGCTGTCTGTGTTAAACTATCCAAGCAACATAAATAAACAAAGTAAGTGTAAGTACTGGTGATAGGGTAAACCTTGGAAATCTGCAAATGACGGTTTTAGTACAAGGAGATTTTCTTTTAAAAATGTAACCATAATTCACATTATGACTGCTTCTGATTTTACTAAGCATGCAACGTTAGTGAGCCAGTTGCTGAAATACCTGACTGGGGTTTAAAAAAATGATTATAACAAAATATTTGTTGTGAAAATGTGATTTTGCCTGTCAGATAAGTGGTAGCTCACAAGATCAGCTGGTATTAGGCCATGCTCATCCACTGGCCTTAACAATACTTAGCCTTGTGTCTAGACGGAGAGCTGTAGTGGGTGTAATACAGCACAGTGCCTCCGCCTCAGTGCAAACCTACACAACAATGAAAGAAGCTACACTTTCTGTAGTGGTCATTCCAGCATACAGTGCTTTTTGAAGTTTGCAGGGTTGGGCTGAATCTTAGTTTTCCTTCTAATGAGAGCTGCCGATCATAGTCAATACTTGGGATATTACCTTTGAAAAAAAAGCAGTGTAGACAGCCTGATAACTCTACAGAGTGATTACTTTTATTGCACACACTGTATTTTTATGATGACCATCAGTAAATATATATGTACTCTTTCAGTTTCTGTACCAAGGATGTACCAACCAGCTGGCTATGGTTATGGTTTGGTATGGTTATTCAGAATATGTTCTAAAATTGCTTTTCACTGCAAAATCACTTCAAAATTATTTAATGCAGATGACATTTATGCAAGACAGCTAGATACAGTGAAAGATTAGAGAAAATACAGTAATACACTCGTTGCTTCATATGCTCAGTCATCTGCTTTTGAACATGGTGTTCCCCATTTTGCAGATGTCCTTCCCACTGAGCTCTTATTGCCGTTATTATGTGTCCCCTTCTGTAATTTGTCATGTGACACGTCTGGCTTAACTCCTGGGTCAATCCATAGCTTCAGTAAGCAAAGACCGGGCCTTGATATTAACATTTCTCCGTATCACCCTCAAATGAAGGTACACACAACACGAAAATCTGAAACCAATCAAAAGTTATTAGAAATTAGAGAGGTGTTATATTACAAATGAATTTTTTTATTGACAGAAGCAATAAATAAGAAGCAGATTTCTGAGATGTTTCCTTTCTATTTTGAGAATCCCTGCTCCAGTTACCGTGTCTGACATTGAGCCAAAATGTCTAGGCATGCTTCTGCTACAGTTAGACAGCACAGTCAAGCTCTCTGTACCTGATCAGAGCAAAGACAGAATCTGACTGGTGCACCATGAGGAATGTTTTGCTGGAGAAACGTGCATTGGTTGCATAGAGTGGGTGTGGAGCTCAGTCAGAGATGTTTAGGGCCTAACACACACTGTCACCTTGGTTCCCTCCACTCAGGGTTTATGTGTCCCCAGCAAAAAAGCCATTCAGCATAGTAGCGCACGTCTCTTCAGCTCATGACTGGTCACGTCTAGTTCATGCTAACTCAGTCAGTAATCATGCAGTCATGCTTTTCAAAATACTCTCACTAATAATTCACTTTAATCACTTTTTAAAGTGAATTTGCCTGAAAATGCACATTTATCTGGAGATGTTTCCCTATTTTTTTAACACATAGCTTCCTTTTTATTACATTTTCATTTGTACTTATAAATGAAGATTTGCTGAAATACCAAGTACAATTTACATACATTTTCAATACACAACATACTTTGTTATTTTGGCTTTGCTCAAAATCATAAAAAGATGATAACTATGAAAAGAGCTGATGTACCTTCAGTATCAGCAAATTATTTGTTAGACAATACATTTAAAAATCCATTTTAAAATAGTTGGCATAAAGAAAGGATCACGCCAATTATACATCATTATTAATTGCATGGAATATTTTTATTTCTTTGAGATTTGTACAAACTGATATTCAATTCTAGACACACAATGTGACTAAATTAAACAAGTGACATATTCTAATATATACAATATGGTTAAGTTTAGTTAGAACACAAGCAGCAGATGGTGATAGTTTGATATTTTAAAACTTAAATAATTCATACCTATGTGTGTATTCTGAAAATAAACTTATGTATTCCAAAAACATTTTTAAAATATATATGTTAAGCATTTATGAAGCCATACATGAGATCATATATTTCAAGATCTCCCCTTGAATTTTTACTAAAGTTATGTTATGAATTGCTATTTATTGTGGACAAGTAATGACTCATAATTGCACTATCTGGTGTCACCTGGAAGAGATAGGTTTCCCTTTTGAGTCTGGTTCCTGTCAAGGTTTCTTCCTCATGTCGTCTCATAGAGTTTTCCTTGCTACCATCACCTCTGGCTTGCTCATTAGAGATCAATTTAAATCTGTTTCCAGATTACTGCAAAACTGCTTTGTTACAAAATTCATTGTTAAAAGCACTATATGAATAGGATCAATTGAATTGCACTGACTGTATTTCAGATGGAAGGCCTTCAGATGTTCTCAGTTATACATTTCTGGTATACTGAAATGGATTAAAAAAAAACCCTCAGTTCTGTTTGTGAATAGTCAAGCCTGGACAAGGGTAGAAGATTTGTGATGCACAGCACGCACAGGTCACTCAGCACTTCTACACTGCTGCAATAGACAATTGGAGGCCTGCAGTTGGGGAGGTGTCCAGTTTACTGAAGGTCACTGAGCTGAAATCCCTCTTTTGAAAGTAATATAGAAATATATGTGATGTATCCGCATATAGTAGTAAATCTCATGTAATGTATCTCATGTATCAGTCATATTTGAGAATGTGATCCATATAATAAACTTTCTTGGTCAACTTGTGATTCAGCACAAAATGCTGCATTGGATTTGGGCATGTGTGGACAATAACGTGTCGGCTGTGAATAAGGCATGACAAGTACATTATGATACATGGCACTGGGTACTTAACAGGTATTTCTGTTACACCTATATATAGCCTTCAAGAATATTTTTCCCTGGCAGCAGTATACAGTCAGAAATAGTTACAGATTATGTCCTATTTAAAGGCATTTTAGTAATACTTAAATTAAAGGCAATAGCCAGCACCATTCTATCGTTCTATCATTACTGAGCACAGTTAGGTCCGGAAGTATTTGGACAATGACAGAGTTTTTGTGTAGTGTACCCAATGCCACAAATTGATGAACTGCTGTATCGAATAGGCAAGGCTCCTTTTTATTTGACATTGTATTTAACCAAGGGTTATTGGCAGATTCCCTTGACTCCAATATCCCAAGAAAAAAAAAAAAACGCTTTTTCCACACCGTTTGGGTTACATGAATTTGTCACCCTTCCATTTGGTTTGTTTGGAGCCCCAGTGACATTTCAACGTCTCATGGACAGAATACTCCACCCACACAGTGCATATGCCGCTGCTTAATTTGGTGACATAATCATTTATAGTAATGATTGAGAGTGCCATTTACAACATCTGAGAGCTGTCCTGAGATCCTTGAAATGGGTGGGGTCTCAAAGCAAATCCAAAGAAGTGTGCAACTGGACAGGTGGAAGTGCAGTATCTGGGCTTCCACTTGGGCAGATATGTCCCAAAATTGATAAAACCACAGCGATTGTGGCCACAGAGGGTGAGGCAGTTCTTGGGACTGGCTGGCTATTTTCGTAGGTTTGGTTGCAGGCTGGATGGCTCCCCAACCTGAGTCGGGCAGTGGGGGTATGTGGCAGTGGGGGCCTGGTCAAGCGTTAAACCAGTATGTAATTATTCTCGCCTGTGTAATCACAGCGAATTTATTTATGTGTGGCTTGTTTGTCTTTTAGGAAACACCCTGAGAGAGTCGAGCTGAACTGTGTGTGTTTGTGTTTGTGCATGTGTGTGTCCGGGATTGAGAAAACACTGAAAAGTGCTTGCAGAAAATTAAAAAATAAAAGAAGCACTGTTTTGTGAAAAGTTGCCTGTCTCTTGAGTCCTCCTTCCCACCCGCACATGCCAGCAAGATACAGTTAGGTCCAGAAGTATTTGGACAATGAAAGAGTTTTTGTGATTTTGCCTTTATACACCACCACAATGGATT